>JANXJC010000023.1:23039608-23057960 GCA_027564655.1 Leptodon cayanensis
GGGGGTGGTGTTTGGTTTCAGCGGGAAGCGGCTTTCTGAAGAGCTGAGGCCGGCAGGCACGGCTCCGCGGGTGGGGGGAGCTGACCCGGGGTGGTTGGGGCCCTTGCCCTCAGGTCTGCCGTCCCCTGGAGGGAAAGCAACTCTCCCCCGTCGTCCACAACCGCCGGCAGCGTTTTATCAGCAGCTGGTGAAGGTTTTATCGCTGGGGTCAAGGGCGAGCGGAGCTGCGTGGGGAACGTACCCCGACTTCGCACCTCGGCCGCTCTCTGGCTGCGCGAGGAGGGGCCGGGGCGTCTTTCCCGACAAACGCCACGTCAACAGCAAATACTTTTCCAGCCGGTGTGCTCCTGAGGAGTGCTCTATACACCTGCTTGCATCCATGATCCAAATGAGCCCAAAACATAGGCTGGATATAAAGTGTGTAATGCAAAGAATACCATGAAATCCACAGAAGCCCTAGTGCTGTTTTGAGGCCCCCAGCTCCTTGTGAAACCCTTGCTACTGATAGCTGTAGACCCTGACAGTCTGAGAACTTGAACCATACCTATTAATACTTGTAAAAAAAAAAAAAAAATTTACGACGCATGGATGAAGAAGAGCAAAGACCAGACCACTTCCACAGCAGAAAGGTTACAGCTCCACATGCTGAATTCCTGATGTGCTCTGAAACTTTCTTTACAACAAAAGGAACATAATTCTTTTTCCAATACAGTTAACATCAAACACAGCTTGTTCTTACACCAAGGATATCCACATAACCCATTGTCACTTACGTCTGGAAGTTACTCAGCCATTCCTGCCCATACATCTCTAAAGCAGCAATCCGACACAAATCTGAAGGATTTCAGACTAAATAGTACTCTGAGCGTTCTCTTTTTTACAAAGAATGACACCCACCTCATTTTTACAGGCAAAACCACAACAAACTGAAAGAAAAACAAGCCTTGGATTTCAAAGTGTCTGTCAGTGGGTAGCTGGGTGCTCTGTCCTTCCCACCGAGGCAGAGTTCTTGACTGACATTACAATTGTGATTGCCAAAAGTCCAATAGCCTACAGACTTCCCAGACTTGGTTACCCGTGGAGACCAGAAACAGGTTTCACCAAAGTTCCTACATTATCATTTACATTAACATTGTCATTTCGTTATTGCAATATGTTATTCTGGTATACATTACTATGAATCCATCACAATAAATTCTGGGAACAAAGAGAGAACAAGATGGTCAATATTTAGAAAACAGACAAGGCGAGAGGAAAGACAACTTCATAGAGAATTTCTAATCTGGTACTTGCTTTCTCTGATCCTTCTAGTCAGAGAAGATTTTTACAGAACTCTTTCACTACAACACCTGGGGCAGAGAAAATGAAAACTCCCATTAACCTTTCTGCACCAGACTTTCCATGTACAACTAGAAAAAAAAGAAAAAATTAAAGACATCTATGAAATTAGGAGACTCTGTGAAAGTCATTCTGAATTCATGCCATAGTTCTGGGGTATTGCAGGTTTTCTTGTTGCCCCAACTCCTAATTAATCAATCACCTGCAACAAAACAAAAATGCATTAGAACTGGACAGCTTTTTCACTCCAGCCTATGGGCTAATTAATCCCACATGCAATTCAATTGAAATTGATAGAAAAAGGCACATTGTTCTTCTCCTGAACACAGCCTAGCCTCCAAGTCCCAAGACTATAAATATTGTGAACAATAACCACAGTGGTAGGTGAGGCATTCTCAAGAAGAGCGGCAAGAACTGCTCTGAATAATACAAGAAGGAGCAGTAACAGAAAAGCCATTTCCAGCAGTCGATGGAGGTGTTGCTGTTCTGGTGTAAGGCAGTAAGAGAATACTGCAGAGCCAGGGATTTATCTTCCCTTACTGTGACACCAGCATTAAGGTTCGAAAACTTATCTCTAACAGAAGTCTGGAAAAAGACAATACAGTACTCTATAGCACTGTCCCTCACCCCTTGAAACCTGAAGGCTTTGAACTTTCACATTCATTTATTTTTTATACTATCAAACTAGAATGATAGCACTCCTATTTCTTCTGCAAGCATGTGCAAGACAGGGCCTTGAATGTGAAAGCTAGTATTGGGGGTAGAAACCCCCGTTTTTGCTGCACAGTCTGTGTTTAGCTCCCCAGATAGCCAGGACTAACCTATAAAAAGAGATGTGTGCTTGAGTGTCTAGTCCCAGTGCTTTTAAAGATCATTCTCCCCGCATGTCAGACAACGTGCTTCTGTAATGCTAACACATGCTTGATGTATGCAATACAAATAAAAAGAAAAGTTGTTTCCTTTATGTAATTGTTAGCTAAAGCAACTCTGATGAGGTGTGTGCTCCCGTATGAAGACCTGTTAGGCCAGTGGATTATTCACACAAATCAAAGTAATCCCTAAGTGTTAGCAGTGGGACTAGAGACTAAAACATGAAGTAGTGGTGTTTAAAAATAAGTTGTTAAACAACTCAACTTCAGACAACTCTGTCCTTTCCCTTGTCAGCCGCTTTCTGAGTAATGACTCAAATACTGGAAAATATGTGGTAATGTAAACTGGCATGAAGGAGCACACATGGAAATTCATTTGTCTTTATTTGGGATCCACGGAAGATAAATGAAGATCCATTATATCATTTTTATTTAAGCAGAATGGGATATATAGAAGTAGAGTAAGTCAACCTACAACATTTTTTCTAAAAGTGCACTTAACGTGACATATAATCCTACAGGCTAATGTAACTTTAAATGCCCCTTCTTAACCAGATCAGTCCAAGTGATCCTAGCTGCAAGATGACTAAAAAAGATGTATCCAGTACTTTACACAATGCCCAAAAGAACCCAGACTTTTCCTCATGTTATTGTCAGAATTGACCACACCTATAACACTTACCTGGTACAAACTGAAACTGAAAGGTGTTTAGGTATGTCTGCCAATTTAAAAATAAATAAATAAATAAAACTCTCACACAACATAAAAAGCTTCACAGAATTATCCTTCAAAGAAGAATCTCAGAGGGCTGTCTTGCTGCCTGGATAGAGCAAGAGATAACATGGACCTGAAAGCAAAAGGGCACGCACTTGTGCTAAGTACATACCACATACGCTGATTTATATCTGGCATCCTACTTACTATTCAGGGCCCGTGGGATTAACGAGGGTCTGAATGGGGATATTATACACAATTTCTTTCAAGAGAAAGAGAATGCTTATGAACTGTTTTACTTTTGGCTGAATCTTGTCATCAGGAGTAATTCAGAGAGAGACTACATACTACCCTCAGTTCACAAACACCAGCTCTGTTAATATTGTTGAAGGTTCAGGACACAGATGCCATGTGATCTCCATATGTGCATACATAAAATACCTTTGAGAACCTGTTAAGTGTTTCACATATAGTATGTATGACAAATTAGATTTATAATTACACCACCATCTAATTTCTTTGCTTTTCATGGTTTTGTTCACACAGGGGAAACATGCAAATCTCCCTGCAGCCTGTTCAGCCCTGCAGCTCCTTCTCACATCTGTGATTACTGAGAGCTCTCAACACCTCAGAAACCACTTGGTTAATAAAGACACTCCTGCACTTAAGTGACTGTGGGATGGGTTTCTAATCAGCTAGTACAGCCTTCAAGTAAAGCCTAGGATTGGGCTAAGAGATACTACAATTCATTAAAGTCCCATTGAATGAAATTAAAACGCAACACTAGGAAAGCTGACAATGTCTTACTGCAGCTTCTGCGGTACAATGTTCCAAAAGGAACAGCTTTGTAAGCAATAAAACCATTTGACAGATTGTATCAGACAGTTGTTTATTACAGAGGTGAATGACCTTGGACTGACAGACTATGGGCAAAAACAACACAGAACAGTCTCTTATGAAAGAATTGGAAGTCCTTCCTACTGCCTTAAAAGATTCTGAAGAACGTTATTTTCTTCATCTTTAATATATTGTCTGCTTACATATATCTTCCTAAATGTGCTTGTAAAAAATATTTTTCTTTAAAGGCCACAGAACCATCAGATGCTGGTAACAGTTTTCAGCCGTTATTGACCCAAATCCTCTTTGAAACCATATCCTGTTACAGTCCCTTTAGCCAGCCAGTACCTCTCCCAGCAACAAATGCTTCTGTATGGAAAATTCTTGCATACATTAAATTCTTATGCATTTTTCATTTTGGTATTGGTGTTTAAAAATAAGTGGAACTGTGTTTATGTGCAACTATTTGGGAAAGCATCTTTAACTATTTGGAGAAAAATCTCTTTTCCGAGCTACTTACTGCTTCCTTCACTTCTGTTGCGGTAATACTTAACACCATTTGAAATGAATTTGCCACATCCAATGTTGAAAAGCAAGAATATAAGCACACACTATCTATGCATGTTAATGCATGGTTAAAACAAGAGTAGAAAAAGAAAGCAACTGAAATCAGAAACATTAGTCTCTACTGTTCCTCACAAACTCCAGTATAAACCAGAGCTGAATACTTTAAATGTTACATTCCCATAGTGGAGCTGGGTAGAGAAGATTCTGACTATTTAGTTCTGCTTGGTGAGCATTTATCAGCCATCCCTCCTCCCAGAAGAAAATGTTTAATCCAAACAAGTTATGAGATTTCCTGGTAACCCAAGTGGCACAACTTTACCATCCAAGCACCTTGCCATGTGAATTCTGGTACATTAGTCTAGCCATTACTTCAGACATCCTAAAAACTTGCTAAAACACTAAACATGTTTTAATACAATTCAAAATGGCACAGGAAATTTGTGCTTATGTGTACAGCCTTTAAAAAAAAAATAAAAGAAAAAAGACAGATCCAGTAACATCAAGCAAACCTATATAGGGATGCAAGTTTTGTAACTGCTTTTACCCAACTTCCTAGTTTTGCAGCCTAAACTTGTATTGAGAAGATTAAATGGCAATTAAAAAAAAATAACCTTGCTTTTTACGTGAAATACATTTGGAACTATATATCCACTTAGGAGCAAACTTACCAGAGGAGTTAGAAGCCCATCATTCCTCTCTGTTAATGCCATCCAGTATAGTACATGCTACCTGTTATGTGACAGGTGAGCACTTAACCAGCATCTGGTCCAAAGGGAAGTCAGTCTGCAAGGTAAAAAATAAGCAACCTTAAAATACTTTATACCAGATCTCAAAATAATAATGCTGGCAATGCAGACACAGCCAAGTGGGTCTCCACCTAAATTCACAGTGGACAGAAAATGCAAAGAAACACAGTACAGAGACAGCCAAACTGCCTGGAAGGAAGATGGGTCACATCTTAGACATCTCTGCCTGGCACTGCGCTCAACCGCTCCCACTAGCTCTTGCACAAGCTTGTTTAACCCTCATAAAAAATACCCAGAACTAAGACAAGTCCATCGGGCTCTGTTCTACCTCACGGAAACTACATCTAATTCAATTTCGCATTGTAAACATGTCATAAACACGTGGCCAAAGAAGTGTAGATATATCCTTGATTTGGCCAGGGCAGTCCCAAAATGCAGGCTTCACTCCTAGGAAGTCAGGACATAATTTCATCGTGCCTTACACTAGGACAGAGGATTTTCTATCCCCACTTTCAGTATGTGCCTGACAATTCATTCCCAACATGGCAGAAGGGAAAAAAAGACCTATCGAATTCAGCACTTGCACCAGGTCACAACTTAATGCGGGCATTTTTCCCCCTCCAGCAGGAGTTCCTGGAGGGACATCTTTCTGGCTCTGCCACATACTAGTGCCAGGAAGCAAGCTCTGGTCAAATGACATTCCACAAGAAGCAGGGCTCACATATATCTAGCAAAAAAATTGGTTGCCCTGGTCTCTAGTGCATGGACTGCTTCCAAGTCATCTGAAAACTAATCCAGCTGCAGCAGCCTAGAGTTCCCATGGGCTAATTTATTCCACTCCTAGCTAATAATTCAACGTATCTGCCTCTGGGCAGAGTAAATTAGCTTGTACAGAACCAGGTGCTGTCACACCAAACTGCTTCTGGTCCAGGCAGGAATACTGGAAAGGTAGCTCAGGCACCTCTATATTATACCAATCTGAATTAGAATAGCTCAAAGAGCAAAGAATATTTCTGGACTGCACAGACAAGCAGGCATGGGCCAGAGCGTCCTCCACGTTACACCAGTTGACACTGCCCTTTCACTCGCAAAAAGTGACCACCAAGGAGTTCCAAGCGCAGGAGCTAGGAAATTCATTCCCCAAGGCATGCCTCACCTTGGGGCTGCAGAAAGAGAAGATGTCATAGCGTTTGTTTTCTTGGCTCTCCGTCACTGGCACCCCCCCCCCCACCCCGACTGACTTGATTGCCAGCATAATATGTCACATCATGTCACAAGACTAAGCAGGACTGGGGTTTTTTTTCCCCACCATACCCAACCAGAGCTCAGTTAACACTCATCCTATAATCTTACTTTCAATGATTTTATGAGCAGGCAAGAAAGAAGAGGCTGTAAGCCATCAGCTGGCAGGATTTCCCCCTGTACCTGGGGAATTGGGTTGTTTTCACTCACTCAGCTAGGCAGGGATAACGCTGACAATAAATTTGAAGAGCTTGAGGAAAATGGCTCTCTTTAAAGAGACTAATGAAACTTGAATAAGGTTTCAAATTCTTAACATATCATAAAACATTATTTCCTTTACAGACAAATTTAGGTGAGGTGATCATATAATTATATGTCACTTATTGCTCAGCACTTTATATATAGCCCTGACTTCTTACTATTCTTGAGACGACTTGAAAACTCTGCCAGCTGTCCTCAACCTCCAACTAAAGGATTAATCTTGCCATGCAAAGTGTAACTTGCATAGAAGCAAAAAGGGAAATATCCTTCAGTCCAAAAAAAAGAATCTCAGGCCAAAAACTGTAGTAATAAAAAAAACCAACACACCACAAGAATTGAATTACTAAAACCACTTTTTTTCCCCTGAACACAAGCAAGCAAAAGGAAATTTTGGCTCTTAAAAAAAAAAAAAAGATTATTTTTGATGGGCAGGTTTTTTGCCTGAATAAACTTAACTGATCAAATAAAGTTACATTGAAACACGATATGAATACAAGCTTTGTATGAATGTCATACTATAGCCCACTGGGCTCGCTGTGGCTTCAGACAGTGGCCCCCTCAGGGTCCTGCCAAGTCCCCTGTTGAGCACATGCAAACTGCAGTTCTGCAGAGACTTGTGACCTCGCCACAGCCAAGCAGATTTTCAGAGGGTCACTTGTAGCACCCAGGACACAGCCTCCCATTTCCAGTCCCTGTTCTGAACCAGAATAGTTTCATTAACAACCTATACTTTTTCCTAGACAATGTCTACTTGAAATTTCAAAACAAAGAAAAAAAGCCTGTTGTAACAACCTTCAAGTCCACATACTGAAACTTTGCCAAAGTCAAAACCAACTGAAAACAGTCTTATTAAGATAGTGTAATGTTTCCTGTTACTAGAGGCAAGGCCTATAATTCAAAAAAGCCTTTAAAAAGAGGTAGGTTTACCTTCTTTTAAACGTCAGCATCTCAAAGCCAAGAGACGATGTAAGGGTATGCAGTATTGCTTCAGACTGAATATATCACACATAGACTGTAAAAATGCAACCTCTCTTCATAGAAGTTTCCTTGAAAACAGATATTTTACTCAGAGAAAATAAATAGTAAAATTTACTCTCTCATGCCGGCCCGATTGGATTTGTCTCCAACCATGCAGTCCTATTACTTTGTCTGGTTTTATGAATCAAAACATTGGAGATGCACATCAGAAAAGACCAGTCAATGTTTCTATCTCCATTGCCCTTTCAAGAAGAGAAGGAAGAAAGCAAAACAAACAGACCTAAGCACCTTTTAACATATTTTACACCAATTAAGTTGGAAGCCTCAGTCCTGCAAACAGACCAAATGGTGAATCCTTCTCTCCTCATGAAGCATCATCGCCAACACGAGCTGTGCTCTATGCTGGTAGAGAAGTCTGCTCACTGAGCACAAGGCTGGGGCAGACCCAGACACCCCCATCACCATTTAACTGTCAGGTTTGCAGCAGAAATAAATACTCCTGACCCATATCCATCTCTGGGATAAAACATACTCCTCTTCAGTAAAACTAATGAGTTCAGCAAGAGCATACTGATTAGTGTATGTTTGTTTTGAAGATATATATATATATACTAAAAAAGAAATAGATATGATACATATGTATCGCATCAAATGTATAGAAATATTTTCTTCTTGCTTTTGGAAGCTTTGGAAAACTGTGATATAGATCAGTAACATTTTTTTCCCCTCCAGTGTCTGGCAGCCTCCTCCAGCATCCATTGCTCTCACTTTGGAAAATCCATAAGTTATCATCCGGTTACACAACCATTTGCCTGAAAAGCACAACTACTCTCACACTGTAATGCCAACTAATCAGGAAGGAAAGTATGTTTTAATGTTATTAGCGTAAATAAGATTTAAATAATAAAAAATAAAGAGGAAAATTTCTGCAAGGAAAATCAATGATGTCTTATACCATTGGATTAGAATAAATGGGCTCTAGAGCAAGCATAAATTGTACTTTGCACACTTCAATTTACACCCTGTTAGAGAAATGTACAGGTGATCTCAGGCCTCATTTACTTGGAAAAATTGCACTGGTTTAACTTCATCCAGTTTTCAGATGCTATAATTAAAGCCACATAAAATTATTATGTTGGTTTAAGAATGTTTTATTGCAATTTACCTTTTACCAAGCGGATATCTTTTCTGTCCTAAAGCAAAATGTGAACTCATATCAAAATAAGTATCCACGCTGCTTAGTGACACTTGCACAACCTTTTCATAGCCTTAGCACAAATGTAAATGAGAATGCACTCATCATACTGCTGACTCTCCTCTGATCCTTATAACATACTTCATTTGATTAAAATAACTAGATTTTGTTCTATCCAAATCAAATTAACTGTTTATAATATCTTCTCCATAGAAAACTTTTGCCCTATTTTGACTGCATCTGAAACAAATAGCCTTCCACACAGTTAGGGAAAAGAGGCATTTTAAAAAACAGCGACAAACCAGCTCAGTGCGCTGTACTTGGTAGTGTGGTATGGCTGCATTCTTGCTTTAAGTTTGATCTAGTAACATGACAGTAAGTTGTTGGTTTGGTTTTTTTAAACATGGTCTACTACTTTTGCCCAAAATCAAATCATTAAAAAAGACAGCTTTGTCAACACATATTACTTTAAAAATATGGCCCAAGATAGAACTCTGCATTTTAATTAGCTTAAAACCCCATCCATTTTGTATAAAACCTTATGTTGCTACAAATGAAAAATATGCCTGTACCAATTTTAGGAAAAAAAAAAAGTAAAAAACCCAAACTAAACCTCTTCCTCAATACTCAGAAGGTTGTATTACAATTATGACCCCACCATTAAAATATGCAAGTCTTGGGATACATCTTCAGCTCTGCAGATATTATTTTAGCTGTAAGTATGATGCATGCTCACCGAAGATCTTCGAAGAACTGAATCAAGCAGATCTGACCCTCCACATCTTAGCTACACAAGACTAGCTCCTAAGAGTTAGCCAATCAATTAATCATTTTTTTTCTGAAATGTAGTACATAAATCTTTCATTTAGCCTGTATTCTCCAGACAACCATTGGGTATAGGTGAATATTTTAATTTATCTTCCTCTTAAAAATCAGAATCACCTCCCTTCAGCACACTACTTTCTTTTCTTTCTGGAAATTCTACCCATCTCCTGCAGTGTTTCAAGGGTTCCCTCCTCCCAGCATTTTAGAGCACTAAGACTTGGCAAAAACACGATGCTAGTATTCGCTAGTTGAAACACAATTTTTTTTTTTTTTCTTCTTTTGGGCCTAGACTTGAGAGTATGTGCATGGAATTAAACTTTTTAGTTCCTTTCTATTATAATTTTCTGCTGATAAACAGATACTTTTGATAATATTACCACCTATAATAGCAAGAATATGCAAGCACAAATATTAAGTGAGGTGAAGGTGAAGACAGATGCATCGTATTCTTAATGTTCCTTAAATGTGATTATTATCTGCCATCTGTCTCCCCCTGCATTGCTCTCCCCTTTTATGGGGCAAGCCTGTGCATCCTCTCCACAAAATCCATCCTGTTACAATGCACTGCACTTGTAACTGACTTTAGCATAAAAACACCGTGCCTGGAACCTGCAAAGATTTATGGATACGCTTGACTTAGCAGTCTCGTTGAAGCTTTAACTACTCCTTGCACAAAGTTACTCACTGAGGTAAGTCTTCACAGGCACAAGTTCAAGGACACAGAACGCAGGAACTGCGTCTTGCCAGGGTATAATGCTAAAATGGCGATATGCAAGAAGCGAACGACATTCAAGCAGAGAAGTCAGTGAAAGTATGTATATGTTAAAAAGTATGACTCCTTCCTCATAACTTTGTCCATAACGTTACCAAGCAACATGAATTTGCAGGCAGTCTGTTGCTACAATTATAGTGATCTCTCAGATAAAATTGGTACAGCTTCAATCTGCAATCTAAGTAATTTCTGAACCCTGTAATCAGTTTTATTGGAAGAAGGGCTCAGACTATTTCATTTCGCAAAGAGTAAACAGACAGTTAATTTATAGTGGTTTTCATATTCTCTGCATTTTCTAATACGAAATTAAATACATGTTTGCCTTGTCCTCTGCTTTCTGATACAGTAAGCAGCAGATGCCCAGCCAAGAAATCTCAATATCCTAAAGAACTGAACCATATGTTGTAGAACTTACTGCACAATTGCTGGGTGAATGACAACAGTCTTGTAGAAGCACTGTAAAAATACCATCAGTGACGGCAATCACTGGCAGGTCATTCTGTAGTCAGGGAGGATGTGGACTTGGCAATAGTATGACGTCCAAATAAATCTGCTTATCAGACATGGCAAGGTGAGTTATGTACTGTAATCAGCATAGAGCAAGAGCACCATAAAGCAAATCAGCCTGTTTATTCTGGGAACTTCTTACTGACAAGAATGGTACACAGAAGAAACACTGCATTACAGCCATCCAGCGTGTCACTGTGCCATCTGGCAAGCTCATGGTGTGTATCTTGCATGAATTAAACACTGCAAATGTTTTTTTATAAGCTTGCCAGGAAACGCCATCACTCCTTCTATCAATGATAATTCACCCCATCTGAAGGGCCTTACTTTCTAGACTACCCTTAGTTTCTAGTGTGTACAAATCAGGAATTTCTCATGGAAATCCATTTTTGGTAAATAACTGAAGGTATCTTCATGTCTCCTCTAGATCAACCTTACAAAAATTGGAAGAGATACAAAACTTATTGTGTCATAGCAGTGAAACATATATCTTTGAGTGACAAAATTATGAAATAAGACCTTGAAGGCTTGATCATGCACATCTGAAATCAACGGGAGTTTTGCCTTCCATTTCAGTGGGAACAAGCCAAGAGTTAACTACAATAGGCAATGTTTCCAGAACTGTTAAACGAGCAGCTCTCACTTAATAACAACAATAATAAGGAATTGTTGGGTGCAGATTTAATTTGAAGTCTGGCTTAAGATTTGCCTTTCATGTCCTATTGAGCACTGATATCTTTTGAAAATCTGGATGCCTATTGATAAGTCCCTTTGAAATTCTACTCCAAGACATACACCAAAATCTATTACAGCCTATTAACACATCATTCTTAAAACAGAAGTTACTCAGAAAATTTGAAAGCCATAGACAGACACGTTTGCACTTAGAAATCTACTGCAAATCCTTTTAAAGAGTTCATTAGTTTCATAAGATTGATAATTTCAGCATGTCATCCACTGCATTCTGCTGCTTCTTTAAAACAATGGTATATTTAGCATTGCTATTAATAAAATCTGACAGCAAGAAGCATTCACTTCTTTAAAAGTGTCTAGGTCTTGTAGCTGGAGAACTTCTGAATCATTTGGTGCAAAACTATTATAACAGATTTCAGCATGTCTCTTGACTGTTCCTGTCTTTTGGGAGAATTCAGAAGATTCAATCCCTGCTCTCTCCCTCATAGCTCTAATGAGCTTAACTCAGGCATGACAGCATTTTATCTTACACAGTATCTTGTCAGATTCAAAGTCTATTTTCCAATCCTAAATTTTATTACTGTCTACTTTTGTTACATAATCATTCCTACAGGTGTTTTCACAACCTGTTACCTCTTGGATAAAAGCAGAATGAATAGGGAAAAAAAATCATTATTATATAAAATTCTCAAAGCTACTTCTTTATGTTCAACCCTCCAAATCCATATCATAGCTCTGGATAAATAACATAGAGGTATAACAGGTTTATTGTAGCATCCGTCAGAATTAGGTTGCTGACAATTACCTACGACTCAAAGAAAACTGCAGTTTTTCCCTCTGCCATAGTAGTTCTTACACACTCTCAAAATCATTTTGCTTTCAGAAGTACTGAGCTACAACTGCATGCTGACTACCTTTCAGATAGAACTGAACAAAAGATAGCTTGTAAAAACAACACCCTCGTAAAGCTTTATTACAACTTTTATTCAAAACATAGCTATAGTCTAAGCAGCATTGTATCCTATAGCTAGATGAATTTGTGCAGCCAACTCATCACCTAGCTAGGATACTCTCAACCTACCAACACCATTTATCTTAGGAGATGGACCCTTTCTCCTATTAAATACCCCATCCTACCTCACACAGAGTATTCAAGAGATAGACAATCCTGGATTAGATCTGCAGAAGGACTCATATGCTGGCAAGGAAACAATTTTCAACAGCCTTGCCACCAAATGAAACACGCACTTTTCACGAAGGCTGAAAAAAGCTCCTAATACATAAGAACAGAAAAGGCAGCTATGGATGAAACACTTGTACACCAAGAGGTGGAACGGAGAGCCAAATGAGCTAGCACCAGCCTAAAAGCACATCAGAAAGGTAGCTGAGCATGTAATCCTGAGTATTCAAACAACAGATATTCTCACTCACTCCTGTTAAAGCTGTTCCATTTTGCATGCAATAATTAAATAATTGGGCCCAGAAATAGAAAGGATGGTTTAACATCATAGAAAAGACCTGAAAAGGAGTTTCGTGACTAGTATAGTCCAGAACCAAGAAACCAAGTCCAGTGTAGAAGAGTAACACACCCTAAAGAAAAAGAGCTTTGTCCTGATCAATACCTCATTTCTTTTTCATTATACTATCCTGTAGCTCACTTACCAAGCTGCTCATTCTATCTGGCACTTTTACAGTGATGAAAGTACAAGGGGTCACTGGAGTTTCCTGAATTCACACCGTAGTAGCAGTAAGAAGAGAGAGATTTCATGCTCGTCCACATATCTAAAACATCTAAAAGCCAGGGCATCTCACTACCCACTGACTCAAAACAGAAAACTATCATTTCAGAGTCAAAACCCTAGACACAAAAAGAGGCTCTAACTACCTTGAGCAGCCTGCAACCTTTCTTTACAAAGTCTTTATCATTATCATCCGTCCACACCCCAGGCTTCAGCTGCCAGCGTTCAAGCTGTGCTCTGATACGGCACAGCTGTGTAACGTGGATCGGGGTCCTGCGAGAACAGGGGTGAGAGAAGCCTTACGTGTGCCTCCACCCGCACACCTCCCACCCTTTGGCTCCCGAGCTGCATTTAAGCTCAGGCCTGTGCCTTAGTCCTCATAAACCTGTGTTCTAGGTACACCTGGCTTGGACAAGGTGACTCCCTAGCTAGGCTCAGATCCACCTAATCAATAAGGACTATCATCATTCAAAGTCTAGCAAGGAAAAAATTGTGGTCCTATCCTTAAAATACATTTCACAGTCCCAATATAAGGCTCTTCCTTCTTTTTAAATGTATTTGGACACACAATCGGTACACAGGTTTTATGTCAATATAAACCTGGATTTCACAAAATTAATTACAAAAGAAAATATGTTGTATTACCCTGAGAAAGCTCAAAAATTTTTTACTAATTAACATTTTTTTACTATTTTTTTTCCAGGTATGTTAGGTTTGACCTAAGATATAAGAAACAAAAGGCAGAGATAACAAATAAATGATACCTCCAGCTATTCACTGAGATCCTGGCACTCATTTCTGTACAGTCAACAGGTCTAGAGTTCACAGGTTACTGCAGTTTACTTATTATGTCTCTGCATGGAGGAATAAGGACTGTTTCTCCTGACAAACAAATGTTACTGAAAGGTTGTCTATTGACCTTCTCTGGCAGTACTGCAACAAGCGCCTTTCTGGGACACGAGAGAAGTCATGACACATTTGCAAGGGGGTGGCAATTTGTATAACCACACAAAAAAAATATTTTCCCTATTAAAAAGGTAGAGAAATACTTATTTTAAATACATGCATACATATATACATATGTGCAAAGCATACTTGAAATATTTGAGAAATGGGTCTTTCCAGTCTTAATGTGTCTTTATGGGGATGAACATATAAAGGCAATGCAAAAAGGAGAATACCATGATAAAATATTTCTTAGAAGCAGCAGGAACAACAAACGTAACCCAGGCGTTTGCACACAAAAACCTGGCAGGGGTCACCTCTTGACAGGACAAGCTCCCTACAAGCCACCAGGGCCAGCTCTCGCCCAGCAAATCCAGCCCCAGCCCTGCAGCTCCGCCACTTCGCCCCTTCCTTCCTCCCGTGCTTTCAGCAAGGGGAGGGGAAAAACAAGCAACCACAGGTTATTTAAAGCTTAATGCCTTCTCTTCAAAGCTTTTTATATCTTCCTGACTTGGTTCTTGAGCAAAATAGGAGCGCCGGTGTGCAGAAATAGTGTTTCCCAAGGGTACGTTCAGATCTAGACAGTCAACTCTGGGGACACTGGCTCTACTCTGAAAACCTGTAACATCCACTTGAGCGATAAGAAAGCTGGCTAAGCTCGCCAGAACGTGCTGGAAGCTATACCGGCACATCTGGGTGACACTAGGCAAATACTCTGCGCTGCCGCAGCTGCTCTACACTCCCCGAGCCCAGTTTAGCCCTGGTGACGCGCACCGGCCGAAGGTCTGACACCTCCTTATCAACAGTGCTTCTGCTGCCAGGGGTCCCCAACTGCCATCCTCGGGGCGGGGGGGGGGAGCAGAAGTCGTACTCTTTACACCACAGGTTTGCTGGGCCCATTTCACTACAGGTGACAACAAGCTCCCCTTCAGTCATTAGAGACATGCCCTCTTCCACAAAGATAGTATTTGACCTTTTTAGCTTTTCTCTCCTTTTCTACACTAACACTTCAGCCCAGCACAGCATGGGAGCATGTGCTTAACGTCAAAGATGTGAATGGTTTCCTTGAATTTTAATTGAAATCCATGCTCTGCCGGAGTTGACGCCTTAAATCCAATCATGCGCCCCAAGGCAGAAGCTGCTGTGAAACCAAAAGGAGCTTGTAGCAGATGCCACTGCTTGTGCACTTGCTGTGGCCAGCCATTTCAAACTAAGACTTGCTTCACCCATGGAGAATAGTAATTCAGATGAGAATAAGGCTTAACTATTTTTAGAAGAGTGATATTCCCTGACTTATCTTTTTTTAGTCTTAGCCACAGAAAGATGTTGCTGCAGGTGCAGATTTCTGGTGATACTGAAACTTACAGAGGTTTTAGTATTTGAAGAGTCAGGGTGGTTTTTATAATGATCAAAACATGGTTATTTTATCTGTACAAAGATTCTTCTAGCTACAATTCTTCACCCTAACAGATTTTGCCCTTTATGCTAGGCTCCTTAAAACCCATTCCCTTCTATCAATTCCTCTATTATGAGAATACAGAGCATTAAACTTCAAGGGGCACCTTGCAGACTTCAAAAATACTTGACGGGGTGAAACCCCACAGATTACTGACTTTTCACTAACAGTACCAGCTGCAGTGCGATCATCAGTCTC
Organism: Leptodon cayanensis; assembly: GCA_027564655.1. Taxonomy (NCBI): domain Eukaryota; kingdom Metazoa; phylum Chordata; class Aves; order Accipitriformes; family Accipitridae; genus Leptodon; species Leptodon cayanensis. The sequence goes on from JANXJC010000023.1 coordinate 23,055,492, forward strand.
AGGAGGAATGGGATAAAGGCCAAATAATACCTGAAGAACAAACACTTTCTTCCAAACTTAGAGCAGAGCAGAAATAAAAATTAAAAATACTGGAAGTATGACACTGATGTTTAAGTCAGTATTTAACATTTTTAAAAGGGTTTTTACAAATATAAAATGGCAAAAGATATAGATGAAGGGTTTTTCCTAATGTGATTTTGATGGTGTTGTGAACCAACATTTTTATTATCCATGAACAAAAATGGAACTTGCATTAGTTACAGATTTCAATTTAACTGTGTCTTGATGTTGAAAGAAACATTTATACCTAAAGTGCTTGCTGAAGGAACAACTTAGATCCCAGTCCTTTAGATGTTTAAACACCAGCTCTGACCATGTGTGTAGTGTGCCTAATATCAGTGAATCTTTCATCAAAAGACTTGCGTATCAGTATGAGTACTATGTCTCCTGCAAGTGTAGTGTCTGAAAAGTTAGGCATTTCAGACCAAGTTCCTCCAAGATGCTTTGAACCTCCTGGAAATTCCTGAATCTTAAATTCACAGAAAGTTATAACTCACCTCTAGTTTCCTCTTCAGACATATGGGTCCAAAATTGCTGTCTCCAAAATGCTTCTCCAGCAGTTACCTAGCCTTGAAACCACCTAAGCTCTGTCAGCACCTCAGTTTTCATTGTGAAGCTTCCCAAGCACCGAAAGTCTCTTTTTTGGTACTGCAAATGCTTATTGTGTCAAGTAGTGACAAACCTAGCTCATTCCCAACCTTCACAAAACAAACTTCCCTCCATCTTTCATGCCAGAGCGATTTTGGTCCAGAAAGGAAGCCCAGAACATATTCAGTAAATCAAGTTTCAAAAAAAGGTGGAGACTACTGCCTTCTTGCAAAAACCAGCTGGTATCCATAGCATTTCTATCCAGTGACTCAGTGACTGCACTATTAATCCAAGCTGAGAGAAACTTCCGTTCAATTCATTCTCTACTTTAGAGTATTCAACCTTGTATCTCTCACCACCCTGAATGGTGATCTAAAAATGGTGGGGGAAAGGAAGAAAAGGTTGAAAACATGCAGGTGACTTGCAACATGTTTCATTGCAGTTGTTCCAATTTTTGTGATGAATGATGAAGGATTGGTTTGACTGAACATTACAGTGCCCAAGGCTCCCTGTGGATCTGGTTCTGTGTTCTACACCCACTTCATTCAGGCCCGTAGGCATTCCAATTATTCAAGCTGATGAAGCTCATATAAAACATATATAGCTCCTAAGAATGGCCATCTTGGATCAGCCCAGTATCTTGTCTCTAGCAGTAGCCAACTGAGGCTGCCCTGGCAAGAACAGAGGACAAGAAGAGAACAAATCAATAAAAGCCCAGGCTGTTCCTGGTCATGTTACTTAGCTCACTATTCATCTACTGACTTAATTGGCTTTTTCATAAGTAAACAAAGAGGATTTGTCTCAATATTGAGACCAAAAAAATTTTTTTTAAATTAAAATAAACCAAAGGGTTTCTCCAGTCTTTAAGTAAAATGAATGATGCTATGTTATACCAGAAGTCCTCAGGATCTGGTCTGTGGGGGTGCCAATGCCATTTCACATGCTTTGTTATTTTTCTCCCCTATTGTTTCTCAGGAAACTAGAACTAAAATAGGTAAAGTAAGAGCACTGATATTACTGTAACAATTAGAAAGCAATATTCCAATTTAGTGTCACCGTTGAGAGTGATCTGTGCACTGATAAGCAAGTTTTGGTAGTTGCAGAATACTTTGTCATGCTCAGAGGCTACTAAAGTATGGGGCCAGGTGTATATATATATATATGAATGACACCTAAAAACATGTCACATACAGACACTGTATCGTAATTGTTGCAGTTGCACCAAAGCACATTGCTTCTGCCTAAAAGATTTCACCCAGCTGGTGGTCAGAGGTGAATTCCCACTACCATAATCTCCAGACAGTAACAGGATAAACTTGCCTGTTGCTCCAATCTTTAATCTAAAAATTAATGCTGTAAGGAATCCATCTCAGCAGGAAGCACCAGTTTCTGTGCAAGTGGGTATTTTCACAGTCATTCTTATCTTGTAGTCAGTCCTGTTGTACCTCGTGAAATCTTTCCTTCTGCTCTGCATCTCTGTCATATCTATTGCCTATTTTAGTTGAGGTCAAAAAGTCCAGGAGGGATTTAGAGGAGGGGGAGCTGGAAAGTAGGCTCATCCCTAACCGAATCCAGGACTCCTACACCCTGTTGCAGCCCAGCAAGCAGCTCTTTAGACAGCGGCCCACTGTCATCGGCCATTGCCAGAGTTCAAGGAAGATGTTGCTTCTCTCAAAACTGTTCCTGTTGCCTATGTTGGGGTCACAGTGTCCTGGTTGCGGCTGGGATAGAGTTAATTTTCTTTCTAGTAGCTGGTATAGTGTTACGTTTTGGATTTAGTATGAGAAGAATGTTGATAACACACTGATGTTTTCAGTTGTT
>JANXJC010000023.1:23061067-23077218 GCA_027564655.1 Leptodon cayanensis
GGAACGGCTAAGGCGGCTCATGCGTCGTCAGGGGCGGGGGCGGAGGGGGGGGGTCCGGCTCCTTCCCCCATCCCTCATGGTTGTGGCTGGGCTGAGCTTTCCTCGAGGGAGGAGGGGGGACGGACACAGAACTAAGCCTAAAACGCTGGGGAGAGAACTTGGGTAGCATGTAGAGGGGCTCAGGCTCAGATGGTTGGATTCCTTGTTTTCCCAGTATCGGTTAGAGCGGATGAGGTGGATGTGGATGGGACCGTGGAAGATGACTTGGGTAAAAGCAGAGAAGGGTCTCGAACAGACGATGAAGTTGTGCAGAGGTTAGTACCCGGGGTTCTGGGTAAGTTACTTCTGAAACGCTAAGGCTTTCTCTTGCTTCTGAAGGGTCCGTTCAAGCATCAGTAATGGCCTAAAGCCTCAGAAGTAAGGGAGAACACCATTCCAAAGAGAGATCTAGTTAGCTAGGAGAAATAAAATATTTTTGGAAAAGACTGTTACCTTCTGAATACAAATGAGCCTGAGAACTTGGAGTCAGAAATATTCAACCTGATTTTATCTAATATCAATAGTTGTATAAAAAACAATACGTTTAATAGGGGTTTACTCTTGCATGTGGTAAATGGTGTGAGTTTAGTGCCTACTGATGAAATAGCTCTGTGCCCATGAACTGCCTCTTCTCCTGTGGGGTATACCACATGCTGAGGATTACAGTGGTTTTAACATACCTGTGTTCTTCCCTGAATTTCTATTTAGGAAAAAAGGCTTGCTTGCAAGCATAGATTTTCACTCAACTTTTAGATTAAGGTTATGCAGTTAAGGATAGCTTGTCTCGCATTTACCTCATTTGATCGTGTAACTGTTGGGCTGTGTCAGGAATTAAAGGTCTTGGTATTGTTCTAACTAGACTGTTATTGCTGTTGCTAGATTATAAAATTAGTGATACTGTTTGTGGACAAGACTACTTGACAGGTTTTCGTTGTCCTAACAGAGAGGAAGAAGCTATCCAACTAGATGGCCTAAATGCATCCCAGATCAAAGAAATCAGAGAAAAATCTGAGAAGTTTGCATTTCAAGCAGAAGTGAACAGAATGATGAAACTTATTATCAATTCTTTATATAAAAACAAAGAGGTTAGTGCTTTTATCAGTAGAGCATGTTAAAACTGTGTGTGTTCTGGAACTCCTGACTACTGGTTTCTATTTCAGATTTTCCTGAGGGAACTTATTTCGAATGCTTCGGATGCTTTAGATAAGATACGGTTAATATCCTTAACCGATGAAAATGCTCTTGCTGGTAATGAGGAACTTACGGTCAAAATCAAGGTAAGAAGCATTAGGTGCAATCATCTCTTACAGAGGAGTGGTGGGAGGAATGTGAAAAGATAGTGCATCATTAAACCTAAATTTTTGGCTTAATGCTGATGCAGATACAAACTAGGACTGCATCAGGACCCTTGTAACTAACTTTATCAAAGTCTACTCTTCTTGTAATGGTGAAAATATATTTCTGATTCTATAAAGGGTAACTGAAGTATTTAAGTACTTCAAAGGTGGTAGTGTAGTTATTGCAGATTCGACTTACTGTAGCCAGGCATGTTTGAATTTGAATAGCTGCTGCTCTACTTGCCACTTGTCTGTGGCACTGTGTTATGTATTAAGATTCAAAGTGAAGCCAAACTGCATCTTTCTCTTTTTTTTTTTTTTTTTAGTGCGATAAAGAGAAGAACATGCTTCATGTTACAGATACGGGTATTGGCATGACAAAAGAGGAGCTAGTTAAAAACCTGGGTACCATTGCAAAGTCTGGTACAAGTGAATTCCTAAACAAGATGACTGAAATGCAGGATGACAGCCAGTCAACATCTGAATTAATTGGCCAGTTTGGTGTTGGCTTTTATTCTGCTTTCTTAGTAGCAGACAGAGTTATTGTCACATCAAAACACAACAATGATACTCAACATATTTGGGAGTCAGATTCAAATGAGTTCTCTGTGATTGATGACCCAAGAGGAAACACTTTAGGACGTGGCACAACCATAACGTAAGTATTAAGTTTCTTTGGATTTAAGAGAAAAAAAGTTGTGTGGGTACACTTTGCCCATTGCAATATGTGGATCATTTCAGCATTGTGACTCATATATTGTTTGATTCTTGTAACACAGCTTTTTTTCAGTTTAGTAGAAACATGCTATTAACTGCATCCAAAATAAATGTGGAGTGATAATGTAGTTTGCTTCATGTTCCATTTGATGAACTAAGAAAACTATGAGCATCTTGACAACTAACTGTCAGCAAGTGATTCCAGACAGTTCAGCTGCCTGCAGGCTCATTCAGTTCATCAACAATTGTGGCCAGTCAAAAACCTGTACAGGGGCTGTAGAGTTTCCTCTTGGAAACTGGCTGCTGTTTTATGTACCAGCGAGACTGGTCTGATGCAAACTAGAGTTAGTCTGACAGTCCTACTTTACTGCTTTCATGAGCAAATAAATTTATTTGGTCTGGGTTTAGACGACACCTTCCTGAAGAAGGCACTTAATATGAAAAAGTTCATCTCTGTGTTCTAGTTCCAAGTAAAGCTGGTGAGGGTGCATCAAGGTCCTGATAAGTATCAGTATGATTTGAGGTTTTCATTCAGATTTCTGGATACTGTGTTCTGCCCAGTTGCTGAAAACAATTGTCCCTTCCTTCTCATTGGAGCAGTTTAGTAGGGATTGTATTTTTTAAGAGATACTTGGAGCTGAACTAATAAAGGCTCACTTGCATAAATTTGAATTGCTATAGCTGCAACAGTAGGAAAAAGCATCTCCTCCTGTAAGACTATTTTAAAGTACTTGTCCAGGACTTTGACTGAAGTTTTTTTTTTATTTTCTTTAGCCTTGTCTTGAAGGAGGAAGCATCGGATTATCTTGAACTGGATACTGTTAAAAATCTAGTAAAGAAATACTCACAGTTCATAAACTTCCCCATATATGTGTGGAGCAGCAAGGTAAGTATATTTAACTGAGCATTGCACAGTATGAGCTTTGGTTGTGAAAACTGTCTGGCCAGATCTTTCGGGATGGATGAGGGCATACCATAGAACTTCTGCTTGTCTAATTTCTATAATTCTTCTGTTCCTGACTCGTCTGGCTAGTATTTTACTAGTTACTTGCTCTCCAAAAGTTAGTGTGTTGCTAAAATCACAAATTTTCAAGGAACTTGGTTTTATTCTGACTCAAAGAACTTTACCAAAGGAGAAAGACTGTGCCAATGACTAAAAAAGATGATCTTCCACTGGCTTTGGTAGCTGGAAGCTTTGGTAAACTCTCAAGCAGGGCCATGATTAGATGTCCTTTTGAAAATAGGGCAGCATCTTAACTTTTAGGCCTGTTCTTCTGATGTTTTCTTGGTGTAGCACTAGCTGAAAAGTACCTGTGTCTCTAATTAGCATCATGTGTAAAGCTAAATGTAAAGCTGTAAAAAACTTAAAATTTGAGTATAGTGACTTCCCAGTGTATTGAAGGAAAGTATGTATTCATGAAAAATGCAACTGAAAAAGCCATAGCTACCTCTAGAGAAATGCTTGTGATAGGCAAATAGCACAAGTTAAGCTAGTGCTCTGAGAGATTAAGCCGTTTGAGAGAATACTAGAACGTACCTGGTAGGAAGCCAAGCAGTCCAAGTCCCCACTTTCAATTGTCTCTTCAGACTGAGACTGTTGAAGAACCCATTGAAGAGGAGGAGGCAAAGGAGAAAGAAGAAACAGATGATGATGAAGCTGCAGTTGAAGAGGAGGATGAAGAAAAGAAACCAAAAACTAAGAAGGTAAGCTTTGTCAGACTTGGGGTTTGTAACTCATGTCAGATAGTTCAGCAATTTTCATAGGTAGTCTTCCGGAGGTGCACTTCAGTAGTGTGTGTATGCTTTCAAACAGCAATCCTGTTTAAGTGTAGTTAGACATCTTGTCAGGAAAGACTAAACAAAACAGACTTGGTTGAAATCAGGCAAATGACTGACACTAGCCTTGTGAGGCAATGATCCTAGAACTAATTATAAATGCTGGAGTGAACTGCTTGACATAGTAGTGTACTGAAGTAATCTGACACTGTTGACTAGTTTAAATTGGGTATGCTCTGCTGGAAAGCTTTTTTCAAAGTGGCAGTAGAACAGAAGTATTGATACTCAGTGAATGTGTTAGATGTACATAGGACAACACACTGTAGTGTAGGCTTAAGTTTTGTTCCCATGTGTTATGCTTTGTGTACTTCAGTGAGAATATCCAGGCCATTGCATAATTTATTTTGTAAACTAGAAAGAGTATGTATTTTTGACATGCTATTTTATGACTTGGCGTCAGTGGATTGTCTTTAACTGACTTAACCTGAAATAAAGAACGAGTCTTTATTATACTATGGTGTTTACATACCTAGGTTGAAAAGACTGTCTGGGATTGGGAGCTCATGAATGACATAAAACCAATCTGGCAGAGACCATCTAAAGAAGTTGAAGAAGATGAATACAAAGCTTTTTACAAAACCTTTTCCAAGGTAAGCGCTGAGCCTCAAGATTGTTCCAAAGCAAGAGGTTTGCTGTAGTATCTCTTGCTGTGTAAACAAAACTGAATGCTTATAGGATGGGCTATTTCTGAAGAATTAATTAATTGCTGTCAGTAGACAGACTGAATTGCAGAGAGCCTAGGAGGTTGTTGTGGTTTAACCCCAACTGGCATCTAAGCACCATGCAGCTGCTTGCTCGCTTCGCCTGCTGCTCCCACAGTGGCATGGCGAGAGAATCAGGCAGGGAAAGTAACACTCATGGGTTGAGATAAAGACAGTTTAGTAGGTCAGAAAAGGAAGGGAAAATACTACTAATTATAATAATAGAATATACAAAATAAGTGATGCACAGTACAGTTGCTCACCACCTGCTGATGATGCCCAGCTAATCCCTGAGCCATGGTGCCCCCTGTCCAACTCCCCCTAGTTTATATACTGGGTATGATGGAATATGGTATGGAATACCACTTTGGCTCATTTGGGTCAGCTGTCCTTGCTGTGTCCCTTCCCAGCTTCTTGTTGCACTCCCAGCCTCAGCTGGCAGGGCAGTATGAGAAGCTGTGAAATGTCCTTGACTTAGTATAAATGCTGTTTAGCAACAACTAAAACATCAGTGTGTTATCAAGATTATTCTCATCCTAAATCCAAAACACAGCACTATACCAACTACTAAAAATTAACTTCGTTCCAGCCAAAACCAGGAAAGGTATAGCATCTCAGTCAGGAGTTAATCTTTTTTCCAGAGAGAAGGTACTGCCACCCAAGTGTTGAGTGGCCTGGGTTTGAGAAGTAATATGTTCCAGCTCATATGGAGCTTACTGATGTGTTTAAATGTTGACAGGGAAGTTTTTGTTTAATCAGAGTGATGGTGTTTGTGTTGTACATGGTGGAAGAAAGAGGAAGATACAGCTTTCTAGAAACAACGTTGTCTTGATGTGTAAATACAGCATAATGTGTTACTTGGGAGTTTAACTGTGCTGATACTGTATTGGTTACTGTGCTGTTGAGGACTTTTTTGATGGTTGGCTTGTTAAAAAAAAAAAAAAAGAAAAGAAAAAACCAAACCACAGCAACAAAACTAGTAGGTCTCAAGGAAGGTTACTTCTATGTGAGTGACTCGGCTGAATCTGGAACTTTTGTCTCCATAATAGATTCTAACAAAGCATAGTTAGATAATTTAATTGTAAAATAATTGCACTTATTTGGCAAACTCATCTTATTACTGGAAATGTATTAACTCACCAATATTTTCCGCATGTCAATTAAAAGAATTCTCTCTTCATAGGACCATGACGACCCAATGGCTTACATCCACTTCACTGCTGAAGGGGAAGTAACTTTCAAATCTATCTTGTTTGTTCCCAATTCTGCTCCACGTGGCCTGTTTGATGAATATGGATCCAAAAAAAGTGATTTCATTAAGGTAGGACAAGCAAGTGTGTGGGTACGGTTTCATGTCTTAAAAAAAAAAATTAAAAAAAATAAAAAAAACTAAATTAAAAAAAAAAAGAATGTAACCTGGCTGCTGTTTCCTCTTGTAATTCAGCTGTATGTTCGAAGAGTGTTCATCACTGATGACTTCCATGACATGATGCCCAAATATCTTAACTTCGTTAAGGGTGTTGTAAGTATTATAAGTCTTAACTTGCATTTGATTTTTTTTTTTTAATCTTCAAATACTGTTAGCTATACTTAATAAGTTTCTTCCTCAATTAGGTGGATTCTGATGATCTTCCTTTGAATGTATCTCGTGAAACACTTCAGCAGCATAAATTGTTAAAGGTAAGCTAATTTATCTTAAATTACTTCATCGTAAACACATGACAGTAGCAAGACTTAGAAGAATAATAGCTTGATTAACTTTATATAAGGAGTGTGAAATTAAAGTACAGGAAACCCATGCATTGCTGTTTTCAGACTACTTCTGTTCACTTCAAATTGGGGACACTAAGTGTCTTGAATCTGTCCTTTGCAGTGGGGTTGAATTTAGGGTTCTGCCAAGTGCTTATTGTTATAACTTGGTATTGCTGCTTTCTTAGGTGATCAGGAAGAAACTTGTTCGCAAAACTCTTGATATGATCAAGAAAATTGCAGAAGAAAAATACAATGACACATTCTGGAAAGAGTTTGGTACTAATGTAAAGCTTGGAGTTATTGAGGATCACTCCAATCGTACACGACTGGCTAAACTTCTACGCTTCCAGTCTTCCCATCATGAAAGTAACCTCACAAGCCTTGACCAGTATGTGGAAAGAATGAAAGAGAAGCAAGACAAAATCTATTTCATGGCAGGTGCCAGCAGAAAGGAGGTATGTGAGTGTGGAAGAAAGAGGGAGAGGGGAAAAAAATATTACGGCTCCTAGTTTAAGTACTATAAACATTGTGAACTGTATTTGCTGTAAATGTGGGGACTCCATGCTTATGTTACTGCTGCAGTTAGTTTTCCTTGTACCAGCATTTGTTGGATAGTTGTAGAGGTTTCAGTAGCTGCTGGTACCAATGCAATTAAACTGGCATCTGATCTCTTTTGTCATCTTAGGCTGAGTCTTCACCATTTGTTGAACGTCTTCTGAAAAAGGGCTATGAAGTGATCTATCTGACTGAACCTGTAGATGAATACTGCATTCAGGCTCTGCCAGAGTTTGATGGCAAGAGGTTTCAGAATGTAGCAAAAGAAGGAGTTAAGTTTGAAGAAAGTGAAAAGTCTAAGGAGAGTCGGGAAGCCTTGGAAAAGGAATTTGAACCACTCTTAAACTGGATGAAAGACAAAGCTCTAAAAGACAAGGTAAAATGTGATGCCGTATGTAAAGTTTATTTGTAAATGCTGTTGTACTTGCTACAACACACCTTGCAGATTCTTTGAGTGTAGGCTTGACAGTAGTTTCTCTGTCTATGGATAAACATGTTGTTTAAAACCTTTATTTCAGGAAGATAGAGTGTCATCTTAGAGCCTTCTGAAAATATTCAAGTGACAGGAAATTTCAGTTATTTACTTTATGCCCTGTATAAGCTATTAGCTCTGTGAACTAATGTTAAGGCCTTTTTTTCTACAGATTGAAAAAGCTGTGCTATCTCAACGTTTAACCCAGTCTCCATGTGCTCTTGTGGCTAGTCAGTATGGATGGTCGGGTAACATGGAAAGAATCATGAAGGCTCAAGCCTACCAAACTGGGAAGGATATATCTACAAAGTAAGCTTTCAGTTATGTAGCAGCAGACATGAAATGTAGTTGATGGCCTCCCTTGCTTGCTGTGGGCACACCAAGCTTCTGTCTAGTTCAGATAGTCCTTTGTATTTTTAAGGTCACTTACAACCAAGTTGCAGTCTCCATCATAGTCTTATGTTGTTATTTCAAAGCCCAGTATGTAAAACCGCCTGGTGAGCAAGACTCGTCAGTGGCATTTGCTACCTGTCATTCGGTGACAAGAGAAGATGAACTGTCTTAGTAACTTGAATAATTTTTAGAGTTAAGCTAGTATTAAAGTGGGGCAGGGGGAGGAATACATTTGTTACTGTGCCTGTAATCAGTATTCATGGGCTTAAAGGTGTAGCTGAGTCCTGTACTTCAAAACTTAGTGATGTAACTTTTATTATTTTCAGTTACTATGCTAGTCAAAAGAAGACATTTGAAATTAACCCCAGGCATCCACTGATCAAGGACATGCTGAGGCGAGTAAAGGTAAACAAATAACAGTAGTGAAATACTGACTACATGGCTGCATACAACCTACTTAACAGTTCTGGGTTTTTTTGTTGGTTTTTTTTTAATGTTCTTCCACATTAGGAAAATGAAGATGACAAAACAGTTTCAGATCTTGCAGTGGTATTATTTGAAACTGCAACTTTGAGATCGGGATATATGTTACCAGACACTAAGGAATATGGAGACAGAATAGAAAGGATGCTTCGTTTAAGCTTAAACATTGACCTGGATGCAAAGGTTAGTTTGCCTTCAATTTGGGTCTGATAACTGGCTGCTCCATCTTAAAAAGCAGATACTTGATAGACTTGCATAAAATGAAATGTATCCAGCTTCCTACATGTAGGTGGGCCACCAGGAGCCCAGTTTAAGTACCTGGGTGGGAAACTGATGAGTCTGTGCTTCATGCTTATGTCCTCCCTTCCACTCTTCTTTCCAGTTGCTTGAGAGTTTGCTCTCTGATTATGCTTTGATTATGTGCCCATCTCATTAATGGAGAAATTCATAAGTGGGTATAAGTAATATGGGTTTTCATAATGCTGTGCAAGAACTTATGCTTGGTATCTTACTGGAGGAGGCATGATAGCGTGTCAATGCTAAATAGAACTTGCTTTCTTCATCAGGTAGCTTGGGGCAAATGTTAGGAACTGATAGCAAATCCTTCCATAGCCTGTATTTAGCTAGTCCACAACTAGTAAATATCCTAAGCAAATAAAGCGAATTGCTACAGGTGGAGGAGGAACCTGAAGAGCCTGAAGATGCAGTTGAGGAGGCAGAGCAAGATGAAGAGGAGGTGGATGCTGATGCTGAAGACGGTGAAACACAGAAGGTACGGTCTCAAGCTTGACTCTTGCCAATATTTATGTGCAGTTTTGTCTGTGGTGCTTCCTGGCAACGAACTTGATCACTTTGCCTTTCATGGCACTAGTTCTCAGTGTGAGGTTTTCCAAGATTTTTTGGAGGGAAGAAAACTACAGCACAAATTACCTTTCATTCCTTATCAAACTATATTGTAAGAAGAAGACACTTAGATACATTCAAAGTTGGAACTAAATTAAGCTTAAGAGATTGTAACAGAGCGCCCTATGGCAAGAAAACAGCAGCAAATCCTCTGCAGTGAACTTAATGTTACCAGTTGGATTTCCACAGCTTGTGGGCAATAACATCGACAAATTGGCAAGAGTATAGTTCTAAATGCTTACAACAATACAGAATTGAAACAACACTATAGACAACAATACTTACCTCTAAAACAGTTCAGCTGTTGTGTGCAGTCAGCCTTCACTTAGCAAATGTCTTCAGTTTTAATGATGTCTTGATGGATATGCTGAACTCTTGCAATACCACAGCTTCTTGATGATGTTAACTTACAAAGTTACTATGAGGTCCCAACTGGACCTGCTTTCTCAGGTTGCTTTTGCAAGATGACATCTTGTGACTAGTGCAAATAACACAGCTTGTAGAGATGTTCTTGCCTACTGTTTAATGTCAGATAACCTAAGAATAAATTTGAGGAACAATGCTTATTGTACTATAGTTACTTAATTTTGATGCTGTTACTATTGCATTTACACAGCAGTATAACCTGCAGTGACAGTAATAAATTATAAAGGAGCAAAGTCATGCTCTATTTGTTGGATTAGCACACTTCCAGATTAAGGTTTCTGACTAATGACTGGAAAGCAGATGTGCTTCCTAGCTCTGCAATCAAGTAGAATAGGGCTATTAACAGCACTAATACTGTGCCTGAAAGATAGCTTAGAAAGTATTAAAGATGAAATGGTATACTAGATCTACTGCTAATGTTTGAGCAGATTGAATTTTTTTTTTTTACTCTTAATAGCAAAGGCTTAACATGGCATCATTTGAACAGAAGTTTGACTTTAATACCTCCTTAGAAAGTTGTATCACTTAGTGCTTTGGAAAGCATCAGCAGTACTTAGGTTCAGTTCTTCTGGGACAGCTCTTGTAACATTTTCCACTTTCAAAAAGCAAGATTCTGATTCTCTCTTTGATGTCTCCACAGGAATCCACAGATGTGAAAGATGAACTGTAAGCTGCACTCACCTACTGTCCTGCATTGGGGGGTTGAGAGGGAATGTGAATTAGATTGTTTTGTTTTTTTCCACTGTAAAATGTTGAGGGATGGTATTGGGGTTTAAGGGTAAAGGAGGGTTTGTTTTTTTTAAGTTCACTTTTCTAAAAACATTCCTCATGAATGTAAATTTGTATTATTTAACTGACTTGGTGTAAAATCTTGTCATGTACAAAATAAAATGTTCCCAAACACCACTAACTCTAAATTTATACATAGGAAGCTCAGCTTGTGGGCTAGCACAAAGAAACGAAGGGATTGTCTTGAGCATTCACGTCCTTTGTATGACAGTTTGCAGTCCTCATGCCTTTCCACACTGGCACAGCCACATGCAACTGTGTAGCATATGCCTACGGTTGAGTTTTGTGCTAACAACCCTGCTGTGCTGTTTTGCCAAAATACACCTGGTATCTGAGAGCTGTACTGAACCTGCTAGTTGAAAAAAGTATTCAAGAAGTTATGTATGTACTACCCTCTTAAAGATAAGGCATTTAAAAACAGCATTGGAACTGAAGTCCTGCCAGTTTGCACTGGACTCCACTGTACAGAATAGGCAGTGGTAACTTTTACAGGTGAGCTGAGTGGAGGAAAAAAAACAACCACCTTTCACTAAATCTGAAGAACAACCACCAGAAGCAGCTTACTGCCTGTGAGCTTATGCTGTCCTCCATGGTATTTAGCAACCCTGCCTTTGACCTGTAGCTACAGCAGACCTGCTTTCTACAGGTTGGTTTGGGGTTTTTTTGGTTTTTTTTTAAAGGTGGAAGCTCTTATCTTTCACGGTTGCTCCTTAATACTGTTGTTCCTAAACTTTTTCACTCTTGTTCTGTCTTTAGTATGGCAAAGCACTGTAGATACTTAATCTAACTCAAGCTAAATCTGTTGATACCAAATTATAATGTAGACAGGTTGAACTGGAGGCACCACTTTCTCTTCATTATATTAGCTTTATAATGTTTGGATGAAGCACTATGTTTCCTCACTGGTGTGTCTACTTTGAAACATCTTCATGGGGTTGGTAAAAGTGTTTACACTAGGGTTTTTTTGCCTTCCTCTGTGGAAGATATACATAGGAGTAGTGCCTCTATATAGTGACTGTGTAAGAACCATTCTTCTGTTTCATGAACAGAACTTTTGTGAAGTTTGAGGCACTGTAATCTGAAGCAAAATAAACTGTTTCTAATAGGTGAGGGCATTAAACACTGACCTGAAGAAATTGCTTTCCATTTACTTTTACTAGGCTTCTTCTATATTCCCCAAATACTGTTTCCATCCAATAAATAGAAATGTGATGTATCAGTGTGGTTATTGTGTTAGGGTTTATATAGAGATGTTGGCTTTATTGAAGTATGCTGTTTGAGACTGGGGAAAAAAGGGAATGGTAGCTTAGTTTTGGTTTTTTGAGGGAGTTTGGGGTTGTTTAGGTTTGCTCAGTGTACTGGTCTTGGATGCACTGTTAAGAGCCTTTTGTTACTAGAGCATGTCAAGTGGTCGAACCCTGGAGTGTAGTAGCTACTAGCAGTAGCAGCTTTAGTAGCATTCCTTTGTTAGTAAGTTACTGAATAGGGTAGGTGCACCATATTCTTCTTGAGGCATGGTCCTCTCTACTATGGCAGTGCAGCTTTTGTGATCTGTAGCAATCAATTGCTGCTGAGGTTTTGATTTAATACTTCCTAAAATACCACTTCTAATGATACACTTCTGAGTGTACCATCAACACCCACTCCTCTAGATCTCTTATTTGACCAGCCTAAGTACCCAACATGGCTCAGGCCTACTGTGTGGTTAAGGGTGCTTCTGCAGCTAAGTATTGGAAGCGTAGGGTTGCTTGCTACAGTATTCTTAATGTTTGTTAATTACTTGTAGACTTAAGCAACCTTTGCTCTGTTACATAGCTGAAGTTCTCAATGCCTTGATTGGTTTTAGGATTATATCTAATTTAATTTCAGAAATAATAAAGAGCACACTTGAGAGTCATGCTTTGTGCTTTTTCATCTTCCTCAGCTGAGGCTATAGTGCAAAATAGCTGGGATCCAGCTGCTTTCTCTACCCTGAAGTGACAAGTGTTTGCTATTAATAAGCATGAAATGCAGTTGTAAGCTTTTTTTTTTTTTGTCAGCTCTGTGGAGCCAAATGGTGTCGATGCCAGTGGAAGCGTCTCCCACTCATACTGGGGCTATTTCTTTCCGTGCTGCAGTCACGCTGATTCTGGGGGTGTCAGCTCTGCTGTGCTGGTGTATTGTCAGCTTTGCTGTTCCTAGGTGGGCGCTAAGCAGAATTGTTCCCTCAGTGCTAGAAAAGGCTGGGGTAAAACAGCTGCTCCCTGTTGCTCAGTTTCCATTAGCAGCAGGATACATTTAGAAATCCAAGCCAAGCTAGCAGTAACTTCTCTCTGCAGCCTTTAGATCTGAAAAGCCTTTCAAAAATAGGGAGAAATGCATCTTTCGTGTCAGAAGTCAACAATGTAATAACAGAGGTGATGTTCTGACAAAGTGTGAGTAACATAGTAAGGGTTGGTGAATCCTGGCTCTTCAAAGGGGTAACTGGAAAATTGCTGTTCCTGCCCTAGTTAGAACAGGAACAAAACAGTGCTGAACTGCCCCATCTTGTCTCTTCAATAACCTTTATCTTATGCTGAGGTGGAAGGCTGTCAGT
The DNA here is from genome assembly GCA_027564655.1 of Leptodon cayanensis. NCBI lineage: Eukaryota > Metazoa > Chordata > Aves > Accipitriformes > Accipitridae > Leptodon > Leptodon cayanensis. Next base: position 23,074,046 of record JANXJC010000023.1, read on the forward strand.
CTCAGCTTTGTTCAGGTATGTGAAGGAAAAAGTAGTTGAACTGGATCTAGTAAGATGTTCTCATTGATTGATTTCATTTGGGCTTGACATCTGAGATTTACTTGAGGCCATTTTATACTGCTGTCATTCATAAAGGTCTCTGAGATATAGAGCCTATGATCTACTCATACTAAGTGGAGGCTTACATCCGCATGTAAGAACAGGAGAGGATCTCATCCTGCATCAGCTGCTTTTCTAGATCAGCCAATAGTTGCAAGAGTGAGAGAGAGACATGGACACATGCAGAGGAACTATAAACCTTTCATCCTAGGAAAACCAACTTATGTAAACATATATAAAAGGTAACAGCTTCACAGCTGGAACAGATGTAAAAGTGCTCTAAGTGATCATTTCTGGATCCCTCTGCTATTACAAGAGTGCCAGGTACTTTGCCAGTAGGAATTAGAGAGCTTTTTTCCTTCCTTAATGGGTCACCTGTCAGACTGTGGTTTTCCTTCCTGAGTGAAACCTGAGTGAGAATCAAGGATGAAGCCTGTGCCTTGTCTGGGTACCTTTCTCAAGGGAAATTGGGATTTCTCAATCCCCAACATTCACAAGCTCTACTGCATACCATTGAAAAATGGGTTGTCATGCCATCTTTGTAGGATGTTGACTTTGTGTCATGTTCCTGGTACGAGAGTTTTGTGGCAATCCTATTTCACAACTGAAAGGTAAATCTGCATGTGTTACTTCAGACTTTTGTACATTTACAGCTATCAAAAGTAGCTGTGAACAGAAGATGCCCAAATGGAGTACAAATGCACATAATTTCAGTGTAATCTGTATGTATTTGTCCCATTTTAACTAATACAACCAAGCTGCAAGATCCTCCCCAGCCTTACAGTATAGATTTCCTGTTACTAATACAGGCAGAAAGCCAATGTAACTGCTGTTACAGCAGTAAGCCAGCAGTAGGAGGAGTCCAGTGCAAGAAGTGCTGCAATCAGAGTACATGCCATCGCATACTGTATCACGTTCTGGGTTACATCCAGTAAAACTGAGTTTGAAAAGTTTAAAACTTTAAAAAGTTTAAACTTTAAAAGTAACTAAAAAGGGGGGAATGCCAACAGCTAAGTGGGGTTCTACTGCAGATGAACAGGTAAGCTTATTAAGGCTAATGAGTGGCCACAAAAGCTTGACTTTTCAATATGCTAGACTTCCTATACTTGTTAATCAGCTTAAAAGTTTCAAATTCTGTTAGACTCAGCAATGTGAGTTTACATCTTTTATTCTGAATGATACTTGCACTGCAATCAAGATTAAGAAGTCATAAGCATTTTGGCGCACAACAGATTGGACTTTTAACAACAGTATTCATTGTACATTTCGTTTTACTGCTGCCTGTAACTCTGCTTAAAGGAAACAAAAATATTGAAGGAGTACAGTATTTCACATACAGATTTCCGCAGTTGGGACAGTTGAACAAATATTTTACCAGTTCTGGTTTTCACACCGTAAGTAAATTCTGTTCACTGTTGTGAAGTCTGAACTTTGCTTGATCTTGCTTTTAGACCCAACAGTTCTGTTTTCAGTTCTCCAGGCTTAGGAGGTATCTCAGGTATACTCTGTTAAAAACAGAGAAAGATGTCAGTGTTGTGGCAGAAGGAAAAACTAAACTCACAAAACAGTAAATTAGCATACTCTGTAAAAGACAGCATTATAGCTAAATGTGATTATACTGCCCTCTTTTTTTGAGCAGAGTGTAATTCTTAGATGCAAAACATCTTCAAAATTAATGTTTTACCTTCTTGTAATTTGGCTTTTATTTCAAAGTCGCAAAATATAAATTGAAAAAAAGGAGGAAAAAGGAAGAAGGGACAGTTTGTTTAAAGGAGCAAAGATTTTTTTTGCCAGTTAAGAAAGTAAATTTGGTTCAGATGTCTAGTACTGCTTTAAAGCACCAGTTGAAGTTTCCACACCTTCTTTCTCTTGGTGACAGAAGAAAAAGTTTCACTGCTTCTACCTTTCCATTTTAGAAATTAAGCACTGAAGCTGGACATGAAATTTAAAAAAGGAAAGGATACCAGATGACAGGACATTTTAGAAACCATACCTCCTTAAAATTTGTGCTAGTTTAAGGACGCATAGATCATTTTGTATAAATATGCCTCTTTGCCTGTAACGAAGGCTACAATAGAGACAATTAAAATACATAAATTCTTCTGCATCTATCAATGACTTAAGCCTCACTGCTTAAATTTTAACATGATAGCTCAAGCACGATGATTTTTTAAACTTATACTGAAATCAGAAATAGCACAGCATTTTCAAAAACCAAAAAAGTATACAGGAGGAGGAGGAGATAAGGCTTACAAGTTAGAAGGCCTCCAAGAGACCAAATCAACCATTAATATCCCTGCTGGATGGTGTCAGTTGGAGCTTGGTTCTCTGTAATTTTGATAAGTCTTGACTCTCAGCCTGTCATGGTTTCTAACGTAAGCTTTTGGTCCTCTTCATTTCCGTTACTGAGGGGAAAAGTCTATTTAAATCTAATATTGTCCCTTCTTACCGCTTTTGCGTGCTCTTTTCAAAAACCAACTCCCCCCAGTAGAAACCCCTTCTGAAAAAGTCTGCGTAGCTTTTTTTTTTTTTAATTTTCGGTACCACGTCGCCCGTTTGAAGGCAGGTCCCAAAAGACGACCTGGCTACCCGGTCGCTCCTTCTTCAGCGGCTCATCATTTTTCGCTGTCAAGACCAGAGACCCTTCTCCACAAAAGCTCTCTACAGGAGCCCCTCCAGCCCGCAGTAAACGCAACGTCAACCGCCTCAGCACTTACAAGGTCAGGCCTGTAGTACCTGTGCACCACCTCGGCGCCCGCGAACATGGCCAGCATGCTGGCCGCCAGCGTCTTCAGGTAGGTGGGCCAAGGCACGCCGGCGGGCATGGCTGCGGGGCAGCCCGCTCTTCTCCTCACAGCCGGGCTCGCGCAGGGAGGCCCACAGGCGGGAGAGCCGGCCGCCCCGCCCCCACACGTACCGCGCCGGACGTGCGTCATCTCCTCCGCCTCCGGGGCGGCCGCAGCATGGCGGCGGGGGTGCCGGGGCCCGCCCCTCGCGGAGGAAGATGCCGCTGCGGGTGACGCGCAATAAGACGTGGTGTAGGCACCGAAACCCTCAGTCCGGAGGAGGCGGGG
>JANXJC010000023.1:23079473-23108837 GCA_027564655.1 Leptodon cayanensis
CAGGCCAGGATGCCATTGGCCTTCTTGGCCAAATAGCCAATCTTGGCCAAATTTCTATATATCTAAAAATTACTTGGTATTTTTATGAATAGCTTTGAGATGATAAAATTATTTCCTGAAAATTTACTGTTCACGAAATCTTTTCTATGTATTTGTATGGCAGTAGAATCTATGGACAAGAAGGTGGCTGCGTAGGTAGAAAGGAATGACAGTATGAAGCAGAAGTTTGTGTTGAAGTATGAGGACTGTATGTGACTAATAAATGCGTGGAGCAAAAGAGCTGTATATGGAAGAATGTCTTTGTGCAAGGAAGGAGACTGAATCTGTGTGTGTGTGTGTGTGTGAACACTTCCGTGTAGAATAAGTGCAATACTTGTGTTGGAATCCAGTGTGCGGTAACTGGACAACATCTGCCACACGATTTGTTAAAGCTGTTTAGTAATCTGCATAGTAACTGATGCTGCGTGTATTCGTAATGCTTTGTAGTCAAGAATGATTCATCCTTTCTGTATCATATCAGATAAAGTAACTGATGTAACATTAAGAAAATCTAAAACTTCGGAAACTTGAAGTCCAAAGAGTTTTAACTCACTTGTGTTGTATGTAAATTGTCGGTATGTTTGATAGACAGCTTGCCTTGGTAATGTGTGCTACAGAGTGTTTTTTCAGAAAAATAGGGACAAGCTGTACGCTTCACTTACAAATGTTATGTTTCTTCCACATTACAGTGATCACAAGAGAACTGTACTGTTAATGTTGGGTTTAACATCACCTGATACCAGCTAAGCAGTCAGACTGCTTAGTGGATTTGGATAATTTACCACTTTGTTGATAGAGTTGTTGGAGAATGTAAGCACAGTACATGATAGCCTTGATAAAGATTGATGTTCACAGTCTATTTTGTATATCACTAAATTTCTAAATTGTTGATAAACGTCTCTTTTTTTCTCCCTTTCTAAGATACTACGCGTATCTTCAGCAAGCTCAAGCATTTTACACGTTCCCATTCCATCAGATGATGACTGCAGCGCCTAACATGGAAATCATGACTGAGCAGCCGACTCTAGAGGGCATTCCAGAGCCAAACATTGCTCAGGCGCCTCCAAAAGGTAGTTTGACTGGGCTGTGCTAAGTGAGCTAAAACATTAGTAATTGATTGGGGAAGAAAATTATTGGTCTTAAGCTGCTTCTTTGGATGCATTGGATTTCCTTTTCTTGATGCTCTCTGAGGAAGTATTGATTAATTTTATTCTTTCAGTAATGTTTTTTACCAGACAATTAAAAATATAAGAAGTAAACGCAGGTGATAGTATTCACATTGTTCTATCTCATGAAATTATCTTGTTCCAGGAAAAGCAGATTTTTGTCTCAATAGATAAATGTATCATTTTTAGCTGATTTTATGGGGTTTAATATTATGTTAGAGATGTTTTCTTTTTAAAGCCTGAGTTTAAGATATTTTTTTGTTAATTTCTGCAAGAGAAGTACAGTATAATACTGTTTATGCAAAATATTTTTGTTTAAAAGGTGGTTTAGTGTGTTGTGGTAATCACAGATAGTGAATTATATACACTAAGGATTGTTTGGTTTTAGTGAGGCTTATTTAAACAAATACAAACAATGCTGGAAAGTGTCCTGTAGGTGACAAGCTTTGTGCTTTATGCACTTGTACACTGCCTTTCTTTTCCCCCACTAGGTTTTTGTACAATTAGGCTTTACAATAACTATGCCAAGAAAACATCCCTTGTTCTGTTACTCTGCTTGCTCTTTACCACATAAAAAGGCAGTGATCTCTGCCATGCTTAAATTCTGATTCTGTAGCAAATATTCACACACTGAATTTTGTCTTGCTTTTAATATTTAGATATAGGTCAGAGCTGTCTGTACGAAGGTACCCTGTCAGCCAGATCATGCAATGACATTGCCTGTTTACGTGCATCCTTTGATAAGCTTAATTTTTTTTTTTTTTTAAGTTGTAATACATGGCCAGATGAAATCATAGGAAGAAAACCTCCAGTTTAAAATAGTTGCGACTGCTCAATTCATTCACAGTATTACTCACTACAGTTAGGATGCATCTCGAGTGCTATGTAGTTTGGCTTCTTTTGCAGCTTTGTTATTGGATGACATGATGTCAGCGTGAGCACAGTGTTTGACTGCACTTTTTCAAGTATTTTTGGACGACTGTAATCTTCTGTTATGAAACTGTCCCCTAATATTTTTGCAAGAATTGGAAGTTGAGTAAGGCCTTCAAAGGCAGGGCTTGAAGATTTACCAAATATGCGTGTGAAATTTACAGGAGCATATATGAAAGGCAAAGATATGGAGTCCAGCCACCTGCTGGGATGAAAAAAAGTAAAATTTCTAGGATTATCCTCTGAAAGGCTGCCCTGGCATTGTTCATCTTTCATGGCAGTGTCTGGTTGGTAGGCCCCTGAGCAGCATGAGAGTTAGGAGAACATTGTACTGCTTCGTTTGAAATACTCTGACTGCTCTGGGTTGGATGTATCTGTGGCATTTTGCCATCACATGAAAAACCTCCTAACTCTTCAAGGGGTAGGAAAGAAAAGCTGCTTATGTGCCTTACCAAGTCTGCGCCCTTCTAGTCCCTTCTTCATTGTAACTAGACTGTAGCTCGAGTACTGTTACTTAAGGCTTTCCAAAGCAGTCGCTGCAGTGATGCGGTGGGAATTTCACATGACTTTTGTCCTCCTTTTTGTTTGCACTCAGCTTACTTACAAGAACAGCCCAAAAAAAGTTTGCAGACTTAGGGCAGTGCCCTGGTATCCACCGTATTTATTTCTTACCTGATGGAGATTTTCATCTAGGAGTTTTGAAAATAAGATGAAGTCTCAGTTTAAATGTAATGGATTACTTTGGCTCTTTGCTGATTACTGCTAAATATGTTTTCATGTTTTTCAAGCTGTGTTCTGCAGCTTGACATTATTAATGAACCAGGATAGAGAGCAATCTCTGGGTGGTCATGTCATGACTAGTACCTGTGCTGCTTGAATCTCTAAGCTTTAAGGGCCTGAAGATGAGGAAGTTTCAAATGAATGAACAGTGACTACTTCATGTTTGCATTTTGTAAATAAAAATTAATGCTTGGTGTCATTCATTCAGTTAGAAATCCTGAAGGTCTCGTTGCCTTGCTATATGCTGCACTGGACAGTATCTATTCTGTAAACAGTAAATTGTGAATAGCTTATGTAGCGTTCAGCCTGTGTGTTTGTGTTCCTGACGAGCTTATACCTTACACTGTAGGTAATCCTTGAGACTTTCTGCTTTTGACATGCTGTTCTGTTCCTTCAACATGTTATGTAATCTGTAACAATCAGCTTTCATATTTAGAAGCTGAAGTGTGAATAGCAGATTAGAACTTACTGTCGCATTGCTCGGAACCTAAGCATTGATGTAAACAACATAACCTAGTCATGAGGTTGTTCTCAGTTTGTATCCTAATTCAGCGTAGTTGCCTGTGAGTAGTGTGTGTGTGTCTGTGGAGCAGAGACACCCAAGCTAGCTCTGTTAAGCCTGCAAAACCAAGATCCATCTGATAATTGTTTAAATTTATGAATCTTGAAGGTAAATTTATCTGACTTCTTTTTGTATCCATACATTTAGCTCAGTCTTCTTGAATATCCACACATTAGAAATGTACAAAAAGGATATTTGCTGTGTGTTTCAGAAGTTAAAAAAGGAGGAAGGAAAAGAAAAGCCAAAGCAACTGAGCCAAAGCAACCCAAAAAGCCTGCTGCTAAAAAAGAGAAATCAGCCAAGTCAAAAGGCAAACAAGAAAAGATCACAGATACTTTTAAAGTCAAAAGAAAAGTGGACCGTTTCAATGGTGTATCTGAAGCTGAACTTCTGACCAAGACTTTACCTGATATTTTGACCTTTGATCTGGACATTGTAATAGTAAGTAACTCGCAGTTACAAGCTTAGGTAGAAAAGTTAATAGTCTGTACCCACTGGTTATGATTTACATTCCTTCTGCTTACTTACCTATATTGCTTATATGGCAAGATCTTGCAAGATAAAATATAAAAATTGTTTCCTGTGTGTAGAGCTGCTTTGCATTTTCTGTTAAAAATCATGCTAACATTGTTCTAATTTCTGAGAAATCTAAGGCTTCCGTATAATACATAGTCATGAGAGACCGTTACTTGACACTTTATTTACTGGAAGTGCTACACCAGTGGCTGTAAAACACACTGTGAACTGCTCTTTTGACATTGCACATCTAAATGCGACACTGCTATAAAATAGTCAATTTTTTTTTAAATGATGGAAGGTACCATTATCACAGTTTTGTTTATTGACAGTAACTTAAAGAGAATTGAGTAAGTGTCCTTACTGTAACTTGATTAAATTCCTGACTAGCAAGCCACATTCTCATCATTAAAATGGACTGGTATCTTTGTAGATTGGCATAAACCCTGGCTTGATGGCAGCTTACAAAGGACATCATTACCCTGGACCTGGAAACCATTTTTGTATGTTTTTGTTTTCGTTTCTTCTTACAGAATTTGCAGAACTTTGTTAGAACTTGTGGCATTTTAATTAAACTGGTTTGGGTTTTGTTTTTTGCTTTCTTTTTTTTGGATGCAGAGAGAGATTTTCCTTTTAACCATCCAAGAGTGATTTAAATCCCATAACTACTTCTGTCAAATACTATACATAAAAAGGAATAAAAGAGGAGTAATCAGTGACTTTCAATGCAAGTTTAGAATTGTCATGTAAATACAGGTATATTTCTTGGTGTATTAGTGTACACCATAAGGAATAAAAATTAAATCTCTAGTACTTGAGTTATCAAGGGTAAGTCAATAGGCATCAGTTTCTGATATAAAACTACACACGTTTTCCCAAAAATGCATTTCAGCAAGCCCTCTTCTGTTTGCCTTTATTCATCTCTTCTAAACAAGCTCTCTAACTGATGAAAAAGCAAGAACCATTGCCCTTTCCCAGCAGGCATATGCATTGAGCATACCTGATTCTCCAGACAGATATTTTTTCCTAGGTATTTTTCCATTTAAGTAACATTTTCTGCAGCATGTTCTCATTAAAAAAAAAAAAAAAATCATACCTGAACTCTGTTGAAATGCTCTGTTTTGCATACTGGGAGCCATTCCAGCTGTGGTAGTACGGAGCTCCACGTGGGCTAATTTGCAGCCCTGTGATACTCCAGCCAAAATGCTTCTGGTGTTCAGCAGACTTGTAAGCCAGGCTTGGGTTATTTCTCTAGTGTTCTGCAGACTAGCCAGTCTAATAGCCTCCTTTACCGAGAAGCAGACCAGATATGCATGCTCTGACAAATCCATGTGTTTGTAACTTTCCGGAATCATTAGGAGCTAGCTGTGGTTAATTTGTGCTTGAGAGGTTGGCAGTGCACACCACCCAAACTATACTTTTATGTGCTAAATATGAATGTACCATGTCAATGGGTTCTGTCAGGCCCAGTGCAAGGAGAAGCAATGGCAAGGTTGTTAAAAAAAGCTGACACATTGTGTTTGCCACGTTCTTTCCCACAAAAATCCGTATTGGTCACATTCCCTCCCTGCTTAAGTGAATCGCAAAATCTAAAGCTCTGTACTGAACTTTTAGAATAAAAGACTGGTTTTGATACACAGGATCATGGTGAGGAATTCTTGTTGTTCAGTAGGGATTTTCCATCCTCTTGCAGTAGATACAAGTAATTTTAACTCTTTTAAACTTTTCTGGATAGGGCAGTACTCTTCCCAAATTAATTGATGCTCTGTTAATATAGATTCTCCCTTTAGCATTCTAGTACTCTGATAGTCGAGGGGGTTTTTTGGTTTTGTTTTCTTTTCCTTAGAAAAAGGCAAATGCATATCTTACTGCTTCACAGGGAAGTGTCTGTTCATGTCTGGTCTAAGTAATGAACAGCTGAACCATATGGATGACCACACCTTGCCACATAAATATGGGATTGGATTTACAAACATGGTTGAAAGGACAACACCTGGAAGCAAAGACCTCTCCAGGTAGGGTAACAAGGGGGAATATTGTGCTTGTTAATGAATTAATAGTTGTGATTTATAATTTTGAGTACTTTCTCTTTTAGCAAAGAGTTTCGGGAAGGAGGTCGGATTCTGATGCAGAAGTTACAAAAGTATAAACCTCGTATAGCAGCTTTCAATGGAAAATGTGAGAACCTTGACTTTTAAATTAATTTGTTCTGTCAGTAGCTTTTTTTTTTTTTTTTGTCCACTTACTTATCCTATCTTCTATCTTCTTTTCATTTTAGGTATTTATGAAATCTTTAGTAAAGAAGTTTTTGGAATAAAAGTTAAGAACTTTGATTTTGGACTGCAGCCACATAAAGTGCCAGATACAGAAACTGTAAGTATTGATACTGAGAAACAAAAACAGGTCACTCCATTCTGAGTATTTCAAAACTAACAAAGTCTCAGGATTTGCACACACGATAATGTCAAAGTTTGCCCAAAGTACAAGTGATGCGAAGGGCTTTTACTTAAATAGAGAAAGGGGAATATGCAATTTTCAGGCACATCTTTAATGCAGCTGCTTCAGACTTGCAGACTTTATTTGGGAAATGGTGTATTATGGTTAGTAGGTTAGTGCATTCTCTGAGGACTATCTGAAATACGAATAAAACAGACATGCTTTTATGGTAACTGTCACCTACTTCATCTGATTCTCTGTGTCCAGTTCCCTGTATGTTTGTATTACTGAACTTTTGATACTGAACATGACCATGGTGCTAGTAGTGCCACAGCAGGGGAGGAAGAATAGCAAGTCCATCGTTGCGCTATTACACAATACAGCTACAGCATTACTGGATCTGGGCATGCCCAAGCACTTCCATCAGACTCAGTCTTCTTAAGCTGATTTGCAGCCTGAAATGAAGTTGGACGCTTAAGATAAAACAAGCAGTTTGATGCAGAGTGCATTAGTCAGACATCTAATGCTGGAAGGTATCTCAAGAGACCAGCTATGTATCATCACAACTAGGTTTGTTTAACCTGTCGTTATAAACAGGTTAAGGCAAAGGCAATTACACTACCTGCCAAGGTAGCTTATTCCAAAGCTTCATTACCTTGTCAGTTCAAAAGTTTGGGTTGTTTTTATTTCTATCCCAAGCTACTAGTGCTGCAAGTTTAAGCTCGGTTTAAGCTGTCCTTCTCTGAAGGTGAAGTGTTGCCATCAGAGCCTGAGGAACTGTTGGTGATGAAGTGCTTGCTTCTTAAGTAGCTCTTAAAAACTTCCACAATAGATGCATTTGTAAGAAAGATAAATAGACCTCTTTCTTTACTAGTACTTGTTCTTAAATACTGCATGGTAATAAAAGTATTGGATTCAGTTCCTTTTTCCTGAACTAACTTTATGTCCTTTGTTAGGGCTGTTGGCAGAGATAGAGACGCTTAAGTTGGCTTCAACCACGCTAACTCCAGTGTTTCAAACCCTGGCAAATGTGATGCAGGCGCACTTGGCCAAGAAGCCAGGCTAATTAACCTGTGATGCCTCCCTCACTGGTTTGGGGTGTTGGCATGCTGTCACGTACTCCTCTGTGGACTTTCTGGCTCAGAGCTCTGCTTGCTCAGGGAGCTCTGGAGTATGCTCCACTCTCTAGCATACACTTGTAAATTGCACTTCTTGTAGCACATACTGGTGCTGCTTCTCCCACAGCACATAAACAACTGGTGAAAATTGTCCTTGCTTCAGCAGCTGATAATTGGCCCCTCTCTTTAGCGCAAGACATCTAGCTGGCCAAGAAAAATGAAAGACTCCTTTTATCCTCTTCCACAGCCTCCTGTGGCATTAGTTGGAAGTTTCTACAAAGGGTTAAAACAGTGAGCTTAACTGTTAAGTTATTCTCAACGCACTAAATATTAACTCATAGCTCAGGGACCAGTAATGCTATTTTTCTTGCTCTTGTCTCAAGCTCTGCTACGTTATGCCGTCATCCAGTGCAAGATGTGCTCAGTTTCCTCGTGCACAAGACAAAGTTCATTATTACATAAAGCTGAAAGACTTAAGGGATCAACTGAAAGGCATCGCACCAAACACAGAGGTGCAGGAGGTGCAGTACACATTTGACCTGCAACTTGCACAAGGTATAGTGGTTATTTTGTTAATCCTTTATTAAAATGTAGTGTAGTGTACAATGCAACTAGCAGTTTCCCAAGCAAAAAGAGTTTAAGGGCAGGGGGCAGATGTGCCATCTTCTCTAAATCGTGTGGTGTAGAATTACAGATTCCACTCTCTTTTTAGTAGTCTTAATTATGTAAGGGGAGCAGGGATTATCTTGTAGAATGTGTGGCTGTTTTTTCAAGTGTTCTCCGATAAAAATGCTCTTTGATCATTTTTGTTCTGAATATTAATACTTGAGGTCTTCTCTTTCGACAGAGGATGCTAAAAAGATGGCTGTCAAAGAAGAAAAGTACGATCCAGGTTATGAAGCAGCGTATGGAGGAGCTTACTGTGATCGTGCACCGTACGAAAGTGAGCAGTGCAGTTTCTCTTCAAATGGAACCGGTAAAGTGTGGTGCTTGGGGCATTCAGTCTGTAAGCCATGACTTACGAACAAATACTTAGTGGTATCAACTGCATTTCAAAAACTGTATTTTATTATTTTTTGTTTGTTTTAGCAGCAAGCAATCCACAGTACTGTGAGGGGTCGTCCTTTGGTGAAGTTCCTAATGGACAGTGGATGACACAGTCCTTTGCAGACCAGATTCCAGAGTTCAGTGCTGGTATGTCACAGGAAGAAGAGGGAAGCAGTGCATAAGAGCTGTTTCTTCTCGGCTATGCATACATGCTGCAGTTTTAATGCAGTGATCAAGATCGGTACCTCGGTTCTCCAACTGAAGCATTTTAATAGTATTTTATCTCCCTTAGTTATTTTATTATAGTCCAAAGTAAGTGTGTGGTAGGCTCAAGTCAATGAACTAGATGATTTTAAGGAACTGTCCAAACTTTTTTAAAAAAAAGTTAGCTCTTTTTTGTATATGAGTTTTATATTTAATGTATACCATTTCTTGCAGTTTTTGACAAATTGCTTTCTCATTTGCTAAGATTTCTTTGGGGTGTTAATTTTATTCCATAAATTGTAATGTAGTAGTAACAGCAGCAGTATACTTTTTACTGATGCCTCAATATTTGGATATCTCATAATCCTTTTATATCCAGAGGGGAAAATGGGAAGCGTACCCTTATCTTTCATGAAGTGGTGTTTTTAATCATGCACAGTTAAGCAAATTGTGCTTTTTAAGTCTGCCTTTTACTTTCTTTAAAAGTGCAGAAAGCTGTGTTCTGCAGCTGTGAGTACTGAGTATTTTCTGGGTGGGAAGAGCGCGCTCTGTCTCTTTAGTGATTGGACCATATTCAGGATTAAGGGAGTGGAGACATCACCTCAGGTCACAGCACTGGGGAGGAAAATTTGTGTCGCACAGGACAGGGCCTAAATAGTCTAGCTAAGCTGTCTTAGGGTAAGGTGTCCCTACCAATCCATCTCTTTCCCCCTTAAATTCCAATGTAAGGAACTGGAATTCCTTTAAAAAAAAACAACCAACAATGGTGGTTCTTGAATTCTGTGGCATTTCAACTCTCAGTCATTTCTGTGGTATTAGTCTCTTCACCTGACCTTTAGGAGGAGACAACCCCTTTGAACAGACTACATTGCAGGGAATTGAAAGACCTCATTCAGTGTGAAAAAATCACGTACAGCTACATTGTTTACATCAGGTAGGATCAGCACAGGGGGGAAGAGGTTTGCAATTTAGCAGTTTTTAACATTCAGTGGAAGAGGTTTGCGATTTAGCAGTTTTTAACATTCAGTTCTCTTCAATCTGTAAGACCTTAGAGGGTATTCTCCATATTCCTCTTACAAGTAAAAAATACAAAGTAAGTTACATGTAAGGGCAGTTGTTCCATTAATAGGAAGTCAGCTGTAGAAACTGCTGCTCTCTTCTGAGGAACTTGCTTAAACGATACACATTTTTGGCCAATGTTAGTGACTGAGAAAGAAAGGTGATTCCATGCTTGTGCCTAACCATCATCTTCTTTCCCTCTTTTATCATGAGGAAGAGATGAAGTAAAAGCAATAAGCTGATCAAAACATTAAAGTTTTGATGATCTTATGACAGTAGGTGCTTCACATACTTGAAAAATAGATACAAAGAGTATCTCCACAATCCACACTGGTCAGATATTCCTGTACCGGTGTGTTTTATCCTTTCCTCACAGCCAGTGACAGTTCTCATGCATTGAGTATAACTAACTAGTTAGTGTAGATTCTAATCCTGCTGTAACAACTCTTGCCGAGATCACACACTGTCAACCTGTTGTGAGGCAGGCATGATGTTTACAGTTTCTTCCCAAATTATGTGGCTTATTTCTGAGCGTCTTATATCAAGAAAGTGTGCATTATGGTTCTAATTGTGTTTATTAGCTTCAGCATAAAGCTGTTCAGTATATTGTCAAAAAGGTATAGGACTTGTCTTGTCTGTTATTTAAAGTGTACTGTATCATGTATTGCTGTTTACATGGATGTTTTCCTGCAGGTGCTCAAAGTATCTTGCATCAGGGATTTGTTACAATTCAATTTTATTTTTCAACAAAACTAGAAGCATGTAATTAGCACTGCTGAGTATGTAGCACAGTAGGATATAACTACTGTAAGGCTATCCTGTTTGATGAGAAGGGCAAGGTCTCCTCTTTAACGGAGGCACCTACTAGGTTATCTAGGTATAAAATACAGTTAAGTGTACAATGACCGTTTCACTAAATATTGCAATCCTGTGTGTACTCGCTCAGAACTGGTGCTCTTTTCATTACAGTAATACAAAAGTTCTTAATCTGTCTTAAATCTATCAATGTTTCACAATAAAATCAGGAATTGTATTGCAGTGTCTTCGAATGTGCTTTTGCATCTTGCTCAGAGGGGTCTAAACGCACAACAGGAAATGTAATACACAGAAACACTGCAAAACAGAGTCACCATGCAGCAGAACTCTACTCATTAAAATGCTGCGTAAGTTTTCATTTGGGGCTGTTTAATGTGGGCTAGACAACTAAAGACACCGTGTGTGTAATACTGCAAGTATTTCCTGTGTAGGTTTTTCTACCAGTAGACACCGGAGTCTTATTTATAAAGACCCTACATTAAAATACACGGCCTGGCACTGAATTTCACCTCTGTAAACATTTAATGAAAATACTTCATTGTCAAGCAAACTTGTTTCCTCACCTTACGTAAAAGTCAAGATAATCTGAACTGTGTAACTGTCACTCCAGCCTCCCTCTCTAGCCATAGGCACACAAAACTGATGGTCATTTATTCATACATTTAACAAATACTTAGTTTTCTAAAATCAGTTAAGTATACAACATGTTGCATCTCAAACTATTACATACTGCAAAACATAGTGTATGGATGCATTTAAGTGGTTTCAGTATCAGCTATCGGGACGAGTTAATTTGAACTTCCCTGAAGGGTCAGGAATAAACCAGTGTTCCCAGAGATCAGTGTGAACACTGGGATAGTCCCAAGGTTTGTATCTCCCATTCCAATGAAGTAATTTAGCTTCCTGAAGAAAATGCTCTGAGTAATGGGTATCAGGACTCCAACCTGTATGGGTAGATTTAAAAAAAAAAAAATTCTTGAAAATGCAGTTTTTAATAATGAAAGACCCTATAGAGTGAGGTAAAGTCAGTTATTTTTTTAAGAAGTCTGATTAGTATGGTTTCACCTGTTAATCAACAACTAGTTGTATGATAAGAGTAGCTTTTTCAGCTTCATGCCTCTAATGCTGCATCAGCAAAAAAATCTCAGTAAGTTTCCTCTCTTAACACATTTAAATTCTTGGCATAGCTGTGGTTAAAAAAAAAAAAAATCCTTTTACTATTCATTTTACTATACCAGCTAAGCCATTATATCTTTTTCCCAGGATAATTCACCATTCCCAGGTGAAAGGTAACTACATCCTACAGAATGTGGAACAGACAAACACAGCCAGGCATCCCATCTTCTTCCACTGTGCCTACTAAAAGAGTGTCTCATTTTTTTCAGTCTCTAGCTATAATTCAGATCTTCCATATATGCTTTCCATAGTTATGACAATATAGGTTAACTGGTCTTCAAACATGTAGTTTAGTCCTTGGTATTTAGGTTTTTTTCCTTTTTTTATCCAATTTAATGACTATGAGGGTTTGGGCTTTTTGCAGGGGATGGAACTATTTTGTTTGCTTGACCTGTTAAGATATTTGCGCAGTGACACCTGTGGGGAACCCCCACATTCTGCCCTACTCTGAAGACAGCAGGACAAAGGAGTGTTGGGGGAGGCAGGGATTACATACCGTGGATCTGAAGTATAAAGTAATGCACTGAGGTAAAGTAACGTAAGGTCCTATATTGGAATCTTACAAACTGCTCACTTTATTTAATTCCAGCTGCAAACAGTGGGAAGTTGAACTTACCAAGATGCCTTATGTGCCACATAGGATTAATAGTGGAATACTTTCCATGAAATACAATCAGCATTGGAGAGGTTGCCACGCCTCCCGCAAGGGTGCTGCTGTAGAGGTTTTCCCTGCAAAAGGAAAAAGAAATTAAAAAAAGAAAGGGTTCAAAATCTCAAGCAAAGAATCTAGTACAAAAGGCAGAAGATTAAAAAGTTAAGTATTTGGGCAAAATTCAAAATCATGTTGAACAGACCAGCTTTCATCATACTCCCTCCTAATGCTGTTAATTGCTTGTATTTGCAACTCCAGTCCTTGTTGAGTAAATCATTGCTACCAAGGAAAATGGAAGTTAGACCCAACATGATGCCAATTACTTCTACACACCACCTATAGTCTACAAGGCTGACAAAGTTTACAGTAGAAGAAAACCTGTTAACATAAAGGAACCAAACATTTTAGCCTGGTTTCTTAAGAAAATGTACATGTTTCCATTTGTTTCATTCCCTCTTAATTCCCCTTTCTCCCCTCCCCCAGCTTTTAGACCCATAAATTAACTTCAAATCAGATTTTGCCAAAGTCTAGTTAGTATAAACTAACATCTAAAGGATATCAATTTCCTAAGAATTTTGTGATAAATTCGTGGCTGGATCAAGCCAAATCACTATAAGGAGGGGCATGAGGAGGTCACAGCCAGATGTCTGGCCGCAGCGTGCTTGAGGCCTGGCCGGTCAGTCAGCACACAGGCGAAGCCACCCCAGCTGTGGGACACTGTGCCACCCACCAGCCTGACAAGGAGGAAACCTGGGAAGCGCAGGGAGATGCTCAGAGGTGACAGAACAAAAAAATCATAACCTCCCCTCAAAACCTGGTTTCAACTGCTAAGCAGTTTATTTCACTGTCATTTCAAAATCCAGTTAAAAGGAACATGAATATGTTATCAAGGTATAAAATCAACTTCATAGATCAAATTTGCAGTAATATTCATGGAGTTTTTTCAAACTTGTAAAAAGCACAGCAATAGCTTGTCAGGATATGTTACGTAAGCAGAGTAAGAGAAAGACATTTGGCTTTTCATTCCTTCATGTACTTATCATTTGTGTCTCTCCTCTGTTCACTTCTGAAATTAACAAGTAATGGACATAGTCCAATAGCACAAGCTATTCAGTTTCAATTTAGCCTTACTAAATTTAAATTTAACCCTTTGCAGAGAAAGAAGATAAATGTCAAGTTTGCAAATACAGGTTAACAGTCAACTAACATAAAAAATGAACAGTGATTGTTTCATGGTGTCATGACTTATGGTCAATGCCAAAAAGATCTCTTTCATGTCAAATTCCATTCATCTATAGAAAAAGAAGTGTCTTCTGTTGGTATTTAAGAAATATGGTGTCCAATTACAGTTTGGCTGACATTACAACTGGAGAGACCCCACACAAACGAGGAAACATTCCTCCTCCTTTAAGCCAGCCTCAGGAAGGGAAGATCCTAAGTGACCTGATCCCAAGTGAGGCCGCTCACCCAAAAGAAGAACCACATGTTCTCAGTGTCCCTCAGGATTAAGTGTGGTTTGTGATTAAACACCATTAAAATTCCAGGTGGCCATTTCCTGGTACACAATTGGTCAGATTTAAGCAGACAGAAGTTCTGGAACATGAATTACTTCGCTTGATGAGATCCCAAAGAAAGACTGTTTAGAGTTAAAAAACTTCCAAGAGCTTTTAAACAGAAAACTGTAAACTGAGTATTAAAGTGCAAGGCTAGATTTCTGCACATACTCTACATTTCTTTGCATCCACTTTTCCAACTGCTTTGTAATCCGTTGATGTTTCCATTCAGTCATGTTAGCAACAATTACTCCAGGATTAAAGGAGCAGGTGCTGGGGCTGATGCCAAGATCTCTAATCCCTTGCTTTCTGTAGTCCAGGAATCCCATGTACGTGTTCTAAGAAATAAAAAAAAGTATGTTTATCTCCCATGAATCTCTGTAAAGATAAGTGTAAATGCATCTCTCTACCACTCACATGGAGACTTAAATACGTGCTCCCAAAGCTGAGTTTCTAGATGATGGTTACCTGTCTTGATTTCCACATGACACAAGGCTGAAAGGCAGGATACTTCCAGTTACTCAGTTACTTTTTCCACAGTATTGTTCCATGGGAGTTTGATAAGGCTCTTCGCTCGCCACATGTTTGTCCTTCTGTAGCTTACTCTAAATGATGTAGCATCACGCTTGTACAGCTGTAATGCCAGAGGGACTCACTGACAATTCTGGGAAACTCAAATCAGGCATTAGACTTTGAACTTGTTTTCCTAAGTTTCATTCCCTATTTGACTACTACGAATTTCATATATTCTGTCTCCATTAGGTGTTCCATAAGTGCTCGTGATCTACTGATAGCAAAATACCAAACATAATTTAGTAGACTCCAAAGAACAATAGATTTAAATCATTACAGGAAACAACTCTGCATGGCATCACAGACTTACCACAAAAAGTAGTTCTTAATTACCTGCAAACTATTACAAAGCTATCCACAAAAAAAAACAAACAAACAAAAAAAAACCAAACAAAAAAAAAAAACCACAAAACTTTCACTTTGGGGAAAATGTATAAAATCATCTTTACATTTGTGGGTAAATACATTCGTTATTAGAATTTTAAAATAGCATCCTACCTGCATCCCTACACTTCTAACCATTTCATGTGTAGAAGGCAGATCACAATCATCTGAAAAAGCTGCAGCATGTCCAGGAGCTAACTTAGTGTCGTAGAGTTCCTGGATGTCACCTGATTACAGAAAGGTCAAAAGCATAAGAAACCTACTTCACTGCTACAGACTTGATAGGATAACTGCTGTTCTCATATATGTTGTTTATGCACATACCAATTTTAGGGGATAGCCCAGATATTGATGAAGGCTGAATTTTGTAATATGGGACAATTTTCAAATTAGAGTCCTATACCTGGATGTCTAAGGTCTATCTTTAGATATTATCATCAGTATTCAATACATCCATATTTTGGTCTGAATGTCCAAAATCAGCTACAGCAAAAGCTGATTACACTGTTAAGAAGCCTGGTTACAAAGTTCTGCATTCACAGAGCTTGCCTTTGGAGAGGGAGGGAAGGCAATTTTTCTGAGCCTCTTCACATCCCACAGAAGTGCCACTTCAATCTCTTGCACAGATCAAGTGGTGCTTATCCTGGTGTTACTGTGTTTATACCTCCTAGCAAGGTACTTGGATTCCCAGCACTGGCCAGTTGAAATGTGCCTGTCACACTTGACCATCCTTGCTGGCTTCACAGACCACACAACTCCTTCCTGGGGGAGGGAAATAATGTAGCACATTGTATGTCACTCATCACCCAACTAGCAGGTACCCACAATGTGCCAGAACAGTTTCAGGGCAGGTGGGAAGCACAGCGCTGCCACAGCAATTGAGTGAGTCTGCATCCAAACCTCCTACAGCTACCAGCTTTGCTGCTGGGTATGCGTCAGTCACAGGTAAGATGAATTATCTTGGAAGGCCACATACGGCCCAGTAGCCTGAGGTGAGCTCATTAAAAGACTAGTAACCAAAAACATTCCCTATAGTGCAAACACTGGAACTACTGTTTCTGAAATAAGCAGAGATTATTTATTTGTCTGAACTCATCAGCTGCTTGGAAAACTTGGTTTACAACTCATGTCCCACCAAGAAATAGAATTTGAATTAATGGGATACTTAATTGCTGAAGATCAACATGACTTGCTAAGTATTTTCTCCTGATTCTAAATAGCTTCTGCTTTTCAAGACAAAAAGCAGAAAAAGAAATAAAAAAAATCAAACCAAACAATTCTGGGCTGACACCCCAAGTTCAGTGTGTTTCATTTTTATTGCTTTGCAGAAAGCAATGACCAACAAATAAATGATCCCAAAGTTAAAGCCCAAAAACCCCATTCACTCCTTATCCTGTCAGAAGTCTCACTCACTCCATTGCAGAGACATCTGACAGAGAGCACAGACTCACACTGTAGCTAAGAGACAGGGAGAGGCTGCCAGAACACCCTCCCTCCTTCCTGCCTTCCCTCTGCCTCACTCCCACAAGTCCATCTCTATTCCCCTCTTCTGGGCCCTGTGATTGCGTGGCCCAAGCGTGAGCAAGATAGGCTGGCTGAAGCAAAGGGAAAAAAAAAAAACATTTAAAAAAAAAAGAAGTTTGGGGTTTAGGTTGGGGGGGGGGGGGGGTTGTACTGCTAATCTTCTGCCAGCTCAACCAGCTGAATCAGCTTATTCTGCAGCTGCACTACTGTAGATATGACAGAAGTAACAGGAGCTGCCTGGGGACAGGAGAGGCCACTTTTGTCAGCAGCAGCCTACCATAAGCTGTAATGTGAAACAGCACCTTTATCCTGCGGCTCCAGAAACGCTACCAGCTGACATAAGCTGACACCCCTAATGAAAGAGAAAGTCCTACCTCCCCTCTTCTCCTAGCCACACTGCCTTGACTCCTGCCAGGGAACTAATTCAGGCTGAAAGCAATCACATTTCTGGTGAATGCCTGTGCAGGTGCAAGGAGGGATGCAGGGGAAGTGGTGGGCTCAGCTTAAAGTGCTCATGAAACTGGATTGTAAATGAAGACTTTAAGAACCTTTCAAAGAGTTAAATATTGCTGTTGCCCATTGATGACAGAACAACAAAACCAAAAAGCAGAGAAAACCACTGGAAACACATATGTTGAAGAACTGTGATATGAAGTCTATTGCAAATTAAAATTAGACAGGCAGAGCAGATTAATCATATTTTATAAAGCAGCTAATAGCAGCCCCTTTAAGTGCAGATGTTCTGAAATCTGCCACTAAAGAGACAAAACCATAAAAGGGTGCAGAGAAGCAGCGGAGAATTAAATTATACTTTTGTCACCTGTAAAGTCACTGATCTTAATGTTCTCACAGCAAAGATCAATTTAGGCCAAAAAGTTTATTATAGGTATATTCGTTATTCTCAGTCCCTTCTAGATGAAATTTTCATCAGAAAATCCCTTTAACGTTTAACAAGGATAAGTAAAATGGGTTTGTTGTCCCTGTGTTCTGGGCCTGGCTAGGATAGAGTTAATTTTCTTCACAGCAGCTCATATGGTGCTGGGGTTTAGATTTTTGACCAAAATGGTACTGACGGCACACTAATGTTCTAGCTTTTGCTGAACCGTGTTTGCACAGCATCAAGGCCCTCTCTGTCTCTCACTCTGCACCAATAGGCTGGGAGGGAATATAACTGGGCAGATGACCTGAACTGACTGAAGAGATATTCCATGCCATACAATGTCATGCTCAGCAAAAAAAGGGGAAAGAGGGGGTCTTGGGGGGGGGTTAGCTGGCTTTTGCTTGGGAACTGGTGGGTCATTGCTCTACCCACCAGAGTTGGCGAGTGACTGCCTTTACATCACTTGTTCTGTTTTGTTTTCTTCTCTCTTCTTCCACTTATTAAACAATTATTTGTTTGTTTTATCTTGACCCTGAAGTTTTCTTGCTTTTACTCTTCCTTTCCTCTTCCCCCATCCCACCGGGGGCAGGGATGGGGGGGAAGTGAGTGAGTAGCTGTGTGGCACTTAGCTGCCCACCAAGGTTAAACTACAACACTCTGATTAAAAAAATGTTATAAAATATCAAGTAAACAATATAATAAAACAAGGGAGGACAACAACTCTACAGAGAAAAAAAAATACACTGGGAAACAGGAGAGAAAAAAAATCATAAATTAATCATTTTAAAAAATGTTCCTCTAATTAGATTTATTTGTATAAACAAAAAAAGATTTTTCAGGATTTGAATGCCTTCTAACTGCTCCCATTTGTCTAGAAACTCTGAAATCTTTGATCATGATTCTGCAAATTGCTATGGATTCTAAGCTGAAGATGCTCAAAATCATATTTTGAATCTCTGGAATTTTAACGGTCTTATCTGAGTAAATTCCTCTTGCTCTCACGAACAGCAATTCTGGATAATGAACTGGTAGTGTCTGTGGGAATTCAAATACTAGCAGGAAATGCATGTCACATACTTAACAATAAGTATTGCAGCATCTAAGTGAAATCCATCATATCTCTCAGCAATTGACCAGATTCAATTAAAATGAAACCCATACATAAATTTTGATCAAAATCAACTATTCCAAAGATACATGGAAATTCTTCTTCAGACTTCCCTTTAAATAAACAAACAGGTTATTTGCAGTTTTCTTGAGTGCAACACACCTAGCAGCTGCCTCAGTTTCCATTATATCTCATATTTCCAAACAACTGTAAAAGCTGCAATAACTTTGATTTTAATTCTGCTGGAAACTGCTTTTTGGATGACAGCTTACCTTGAACAATGATATCATCATCCAAATATATTACTTTCTCATGTTTCTGGATAAGCAAAGGAAGATAAAATCGAACGAAGTTCAGCTATTAAACAGAAAAAAAGGTAAAGACTAAATGGTAAAGCTGTTTAATGTAGTAGTCTCATGCTTCTGTCTCTATTAACAAACAGTTTTAATTTCTCTGTTCACTGAGCACTAGCCAGCGACCACTTGCTTCCTCTTCCCCAGCTTTATTAGTATCTTTATTAATATCGTGAATACATTATTATTATTATTTATCCCTCTTTTATTTACTATGGCCCTAACCAAGCAGCCCAAAACAGTTGCTTCTTCACATAATCACATAATCATTTAGGTTAGAAGGGGACTTTTGAGGTCATTTTGTCCAACCCCTCTTCTCAAGCAGGGTCCACAGGAGCAGGCTGCTGGGGACCAGGCCCAGTTGGGTTTTGAGTATCTCCACAGATGGTGACCCAACAGCCTCTCTGGGCAACCTGCTCCAGTGTTTGACCACCCTCACCATAATAAAAAAAAAAAAAAAAAGCTTTTTCTCATGCGCAGAGGAAATTTCATGTATTTTAATTTGTGCCCATTGCCTCTTGTCCTTCCGCTTGGGTATTTATACACATTGGTAAGATCCTCCTAAGACTTCTCTTCTCCAGGCTGAACAGCCTCAGCTCTCTCAGCCTCTCCTCATACAAAAGGCACTCCAGTCCCCTAATCATCTTTGCAGCCCTGTGTTGGACTCAGCCTGGTAAGTCCGTATCTTCATGTACTGGAGAGCTCAGAACTGGACACAGTACCCCAGATGCAGCCTCACCAGTGCTGAGTAAAGAGGAAGGATCACCTTCCTGGACCTGCTGGCAATGCTCTTCCTAATGCATTTTTACAGCACACATCATACAAAACACTTCAAATTTAGTAGTGCCATCATTCCACTACAGGAATGATTTGACTAGTGGCACAGACATGGGAAGACAACTTCTACAATAGCAACAAAGAACACAGCAGAGGGAAAGGGGACTGAGAACATAACAACCATACTGGTTCAGACCGTTTTACCCAGCACTTGCCTTCAGAGTGGTCCTAAGCAGACACTCCGTGAAAGATAAGAATAGAGCAAGCATACAGAACAGTTGCTCCAAGTATTCTAGCTTTCAGCTATTTTCAGCTCAAGGCATTTCCTGAACCAGATGTGATCTGTCTAAATATAAACTTCAGTTGCCACTGAATCCCTGTAAATTTTTACATTCACAAGACCTTTCAGCAAAGGTTTAGTATTCACTGCATGAAAAACGTGCAATATTTCTTGTTTGTTCGGTGACTTCTACTGATTTAATCTAATGGCCATTCGTTCTTGCACTGGAAGAGACAGTGAGCAACCACCCCCCATCCAGTCCTCCACGCCACTTGGTTCTGTAGATCTCTACTATTCTCATGCTAGAAGTCACATTTCCAGGCTGAACAGTTTTAACCCACTGATTCCTTGCATGAAATCTCTTCCATATATTAGAAATGTCAAAGGCTCAGAGAAGGGCAAGAATAAACATTCTGAACAGACTTGAACATTTTCCAGTGGTGCTACATCTTTTTCAGATAAGGGGACAAAGATTGCACATAGTATTTAGGATGACAGAAAACTATGAATTTGTATTGTGGCATAATGATGTTCTCTATTTTGATCCTTACTCCTTTCCTAATAATTTCTAACATCTGATTTGCCTTTTCTGACAGCCAGTAATATTTAGATTAGTCATTAACCCTGGACACGAGCAGAATGCAGCCAGCTCAGCATCATGGAGGCACAAAGAACACTATTAGATCTTCCCTCTAATAAACTGTGAATATATTCTTAAAGATACAATACGTTCAAATTGCCAAGTTTATGCCACCAAATACCGAGGTCTCAGCCAGACAGACAAGATGCAAGGAGCTTGTTATAGTACGCTTTTCCTTCTTGAGTGAGGGTGTAGTGTTTCGACCTGATGTGGCTTCTCTGGCTTACACCCCCCGCCATGTAATGGAACAGAGATCTAGGACATTTTAAAGCCTGTAATAAGTGTTAGAAACACTGAAAATCTGCTATGCAGTGTTCATTTACTCACAGGCTGCAGTAGCTCAGGACGTGATGCATCTTGTCTGATTTTTCCTTTTAGTACCATAGGATTGAATTCCACAACCTTAAATTTTATTTCTTTCAGTTTAGAATTTTCAATCCATTTTCTGTGATAAAAAAGAAGTGATAAATGAAATACTGAGTGTGGCAAGTACTTTCACTATTAAATTCACAAATTCATAAGATAATAAGAGACCTTGAAAGCTCACTCGATCTATTCTATCCCACAACATAATCACTTGTGTCTACAGCTATTGCACACAGACATTTGTTTAACCTGTTCTTAAAAAAAAACAACCCCCCCCCAAAAAAAACACCCAAAAAAAACCAACAAAGCAAACAACCCACATCACTGCCAAAACCAGAGACTCCACAGGTTGCCTAAACAAACCATCTTTCACCATCGCTAGCATTAAATGCTATTTTTCTAGGCTTTCTTGCTGTAGTTAAAGACCATTTTTTCTTATCCTACCTACCGTGCTTTCAAAGCAGAGGTTAGTTTTCTCCATTTTACAGTTCTACGTCCTTCAAGATGACTGCCACATCACCTCCTAACTATATTTTCTTTAGACTAATTTTTTTTTCATTATTTTGTCAGATTTCCTGACACCATTGCTTGTTTTCTCCTCTGAACTCTCTTCTAAATGCTTCCTGAAGGCATCCAAAACTAAACACCACACTTTTTCTGATGCGTTAACAATGTCTGCAAGATCAGAAAAAGTTTCCTCACATCTCCTGTGGTCATATATGTCAACAGGTATATCCACTATGATGCAGGGCGCTTTTTTTTTTTTTTTTGAATCAGTGTGGTCAGTTATCAGTCATAATTCTGTAGTTTTCCAAATGACTGCTACCAAACTCCTGCTTCACCCCGAGCCAATACAATCAGCTATTCCTACCTATATTACCTTGTCATTACCTCTACTGAATTTGATCACATTTTACAATTCATTTTTTCCAATTCATCATTATTAGTTTGTTTTCAGCTCTTGTCCTCAATGTATCTGCCACCTCTGTTCCAGCTCCATGCCAACTGCAGATTCATAAAGAACATTCTCCGCTCTATTATCTAGGTTACTGATGAACTGGAAGGGAAAAACTCCCTGTGGAACCCCACTCATTACATCTTTTCACTTTGACACAAATTGTGGGTACACAGGCTACAGACGTGCAGTAGCCAGGAGTGACAACTGCTAAGAAATCTGCTTTAACATGGATTCACATCTTCCTCCTCTTTTAGACAACATTTGTAAATTTTAACACCCAAACATGTTTTCATTACAAACTTTTTGGGGCTGCTATTTATAACCTTTAATACACCCTCTTAGCTGAAATGAGCTTTAAACAGCAAGTATTTCTACTCCAAAGCTCAAGATACAGTGCCAGATTTGAGGTAAGTGCAGTGCCACAAAATGGGATTGTGACAAGTAAGCATGTATATATACTCACCTTACTACAGACTCTTCTGCAGCAGATCTACAAGAGGCAGACAGGCACAGGTATGCGCACGGTCTGGCTATTTCACACCCCTTTACACCAGTCAGTGCCTTGCATAGGGCAAAATGGTCCTTTTTCCTACATGTAGAGAATCCTGGGGATTGCTACCAATAGCACTTCTTGAATAAAAGGGAGAAACATTTCCCTGAAAAGTCTTCCAAAGTCTATGCCCATGCTAAGGAGAACAACAACCTGGTCCTAACTACAGCATGAAACAAAATAAGGCTGGTACATACCGAATATGCGGGATGGTAGTCTTCAGCCCAACTATGTAGAACAAGACATTAGCCTCTGTGTTGCTGTAGATGCTATTGATTGCTGCTATAGCTGCACCCATTCTGCCTGCAGCAGCACAGATTACGACTGGGATTTCTTCTTCCATTTCCTCAGGACTCTCCAAATCAACTATAAGAAACAAAACTATGCATTATAACAGAAAATTAAGAATCTTTTTACATCAGATCTGGGTCATAGGAATGACTGTGTAGTTCCATAAGCAGTAGAATGATACCACAATCACCCCATTTCCTTACCACATCCTATATACATCCACACCTGGCAAGACATACAGCATGAGCTGTCACTAATCCAGACCTACATGCAGGTTGACTGGACTGTTGGATGCCTCCAAATAGAATATATAACAGAGTTCTTGGCATCTACTCAGCAGGGGCACAATTCAGACTGTCCTCCACGTAGCTGCTTATTCACATGAAACCTGAAGAAGTTTTAATACCTTTGAGACTTCTACTTCTCACTTATATTCAGTACAAATTGAACAACAGGTCCCAAAATTATCAAAGGAAGGACATAAGTGGAAGAGATGGTGCAATTGCGTGAGCTTCACTTCTTTGGGAAACAGGTTAGAAAGGAAAAGTGCAAAATTTTGCACCTGCTAAGGAAGATTCTTATCCCTAGCACTGATTAACTTACAGAACTTACATGGATCTATTTTCACTGGTTAAAACATAACCATTAAAATCATAACAACCCCCCAAAAAATATACTGAAAAAAATGGTTTATACCAAGACAGAGTTTGTTCATCTTGGGAACACTGAATAAGCTAGTAGTATAAACATTTAATACCAGTCCAACCATATCAACCCTAGCAGGTTCCTGTCACTATAAAAATTCCAGCAAAACCTTCTGCTGTAAATTATCTCAAGATTTGATGATCTCTCTGAAATGAATAGGTAGGCCAAGAACATTCCCAAATGGGCAAGTTGTGATCAAAGTTTATTATCACTTGACAACCCCAATACTGTTCAGCACAAATAAGGATATACTCCAGCTTCCATCTACATCAGTGACATCTGAATAAAAATTTCAGTCAGAATGACAATTCTTAGTCATTACTATCAATCTCCTACTATTTTATTCAAGTAATTCAGAGGCAAAAAATTCCACATCCCAGAACTTATGCAACAGTGTTAGTAACTCATCTACTGCAGGCCAAACAGGATTCAGTTAAGACAAAAAGCACTGTTCAAATGAAGAGATAAGGAATATAAAACAAGAACGTAAATGATACAGAAGTACAAGTCATTTACCTGTTTCATTCTTTAATGCAGACGGCACTTGGTGAACCCTGTTATACAGAATGGCGCACACAGTTAAGACAAGAAGTAACAGTAAGATCTGGTTAACTGAAACAAAAGGGAGAATTTGTTAACAATCAGTATAATAGCTAATTCCCAAGTACTTTAAAAAAAAAAAAAAAAAAATTTGCAGCCAGTACATATCATAACCTGTATTTGCTGTGTTTATCAAATTCTCCTTTCTCTTGTTATTTGATCAAGCTAAAAATTTTATGTTAAAAACATAATGGTATCTCTCTCCCGTTACAGTAATTTCCAACTATCTGATTTTCATGGATAATTTGCTCACTAAATCATTAAGCTCCCAATATATATAGATTATCCACACTAGGAAATTCATGTATTTCTGAATTTTACCAGGAGCCTGGAACTTCCTTTTCTTGGCTAGTTTGTTGTCTGTTTATCATCACAGGACTTCATGAGTCAATTATTTTTACCTAGCCCTTTCCTTCTCTCATGTTTTCCTGATAAAAATTCAAAGACAGGAGAAACTTTTTTTCTATTTCAATGTGCAGATCTTCCAGGTGTTTTGAGCAAAACTCTAAAAATACTAGAAAAACAAACCCAGCATGCTACTGAAACCAGAAACGTTCCAAAATATTTGAAAATACATACACATTTTGACACAGTTACTTTAATTAGTAAAATCAAAAGCAAGCATGCAACAGCAAAGACCTTACTATATACTCTGATTTGCAGTTCCTACCAGACTGTCTTGTACAAGCTTAAGTTAATCAACATAAACCAACCATGAGCAGGTACCAGGACTGTTCAGCGAATACAACAGGGAAGTAATACATTGCCATCACCAACAGTGACTTTGATGATGGGAGTTCTTTGTATAGGACTACTTTGTTACTTTTGCACCACCGTAAAAGATATTTAAGGTGTATAAAGGAGCAAAGGGAACAAATTTTGAACTATTTCAATCAAAAGGGCCAACTGGCCAGAACTGGGTATGAGAATAAACTGAAATTCGTAAACATACATCACCAAACCTGCACTAATTTAAACCAGCTGAGGAAACAGCCCACTGACTTCAGAGAAATTTTGGATGCATAACTGGAGGCACATACCAGTCCATTTTCAGTCACTGACCCTGACAGCTGATGAGGACCCCAAATTTCTTGGGGCCACACCTCAACTGCAGAGATGAACAGCATTAACATGCAGAGTTGAACAGCATTAACATGCAGAGTTCTGTAAAAAAAGTCAGGCTCAGTGCTCTAGGCACAACCCATGTGAAGCCAGCAGCTACCTGCACTCTTAGTGGGAAATTCCAGACCCCCCAGTCTCATGCAGTAAAGCAGTGAGTAATTTTAAATTAATGGGATTTATGGCTGTACTTATCTAACTTAGTTAACAGGAAAAGGCTTATTTGTATACTTAAAGTTAAGCATAATTTAGCAAAACTAGAACTATAAATTTGCCTTTGACATTTCTGTCCTCTTTTAAAAAGATGTATTTCAAATGTTTTTAGTCTTTCTTACTTTTCTTTAAAAGAGCCATGTGTCCTGTTGGATGAGAACTGTGATCTGTGGTAAAATAAAAATAATTTTTAAAAAAATTCAAAAAAAGAGAGAGAAAAGTCATTAATACCAGCAGTGAGTACTAGTTAGTTATTTCAGGGACAAGGTTTTGCATCATCAGATTTTACTGTTGACTTCATCAAAGTAAAACTGAACTCTATCTTTGTAAATAACTTTTTTGGAACAAATAACTAATATTCTCGGCTAGAAGTATTGCATATTTTAATTTAAGCTACTAACAGGTTGAAAAGAACAGCATTTTAATAAATTCCATCCAACCACCTACATCAGTAATAACTAAGATTTTTTAACACATTTTAAAGTAACGTGCAAAGAAGTATTAAAACACTCACCAATGCAATTTGTAAATACATTTACATTTACCTCTGATTTCACCTAAAACATAAGAACAATCACTAATACTCATGTCTTGATGGAGTATGTTCCCAAGCACATGGGAATCTTATACTGGAGCCGTGTCTTTCAGACTCTCAGCAAATTTCAGAGCAATAGTGAAAATATTTTGTAACAGCAGTATGCTTCGACCAACAGTAAGGAGGGAGTCTGTGCAATGTGGCTTGTATTTAAACATATTATTTATGATGCTGAAGAAAATGAGGTAGCCTTCCCTAAAATTGTACTTCTAAACCAGGCCCAAGAGTAGCCATGATTTAATGCCTGAGAGGACAGAACATAATGGCTAAAATACAAGATTATGGGAAATAAAACATTCACTTGAATTCTGGACCCAAAACTACTGTTTATGAAAAAAAAAACCACAAACCCAAACCAAAAAAAACAACAGTAAAAAACAGCACCAGAAGTTGGGGCAGGAGGGGGTGGGGAGGGGAAAATACAACTACGTGATCTAACCTTTATGCTATGGTAGCTGTATGTAGGACAGAAACCAATTTTTCCTGTTTCTGTACATACAGATATGGACACATTACAGCATAGATAAGGATATATGATGGTTTCTATGCACACATAAAAATGAAGTTTATTCTGACTCCTTGAGAAGATAGACAGAACAGCAAGAATTCTTGAAACCTGAGTCACAAAACTGACCGCCTCTCATTGGTTACTGCTCAAGTTCAGGCGGCATCCTAAATTAGTCTCTGCTTTGACTAACAAGTTAAATGACAATAGAAATATTTTAAAAAGCTAAGATGTGGCTTTGTTTACAACCACTTACATTCGCATGTATTTAGGTACCAACAGACAGCGAAATCAAAGCGAGAGAGGAGTACTTCTGAAAGTCCTTTCACATCTGCAGCACTTATCCACATTCCAGCAGCCCGCTCTCTTCATGTGGCATTAATTTACACAGAGAGGAAATCAAGCTTATCATTCAAAAAAAGCCACTGCTGAGAAAGCCCTCCGCTCACGCATTATGCAAAAGTATTGTCTTCTTATCCATTTAAAAAGTTTACTCATTCAGGTAAGCAGAGAACCAACAGAACTCCCTACACTCTTGGAGTAACTTTCTAACCCCACTTTAGCAAATCACAGTCTTCCACTGATTCCCATAGAGCAGACTACTATATTTTAATTAACATTTGTAATGATAGTCACAAACAGTACTGATGATCACTGCAAGATGAAGTTGGATAGCCACAGCTTCATGGTATCTTCAGAAATTATTACATCAGCATAAACTGAACCACATTTTAAACTTTAAAATCCAAACTCAGACAGACTCTCATACAAGTTTGAGTTCTAAAACTACAGCATTCCTAAGCCTCAGAAACTCAGGTTGATTACCCACTGATTTTTAAGGAAAGAGAGGAATATTTGTTCCCCTACAAATATTAAATCAATTTTTCCTGACTGTAGACATTAGTTCCTGGAACCTGGCAGTCCCTAACTCAGTTGCCAAATCCTGTAACAAAACGAGGGGCTGCAGAAGGGAAAGCTCAGAAACAGTGACATTACTGCTCAGATATTTCCTGCTTAATTAGTCTTTTTACCTCTTCAAAGCAGCACAGTATCCAGGACTCCTCTCTCCTGAAGAGCTGCAGAGCTATTTACTCAGATCCTAGATAGCCCACAGCTGTAAGCACTCTTGCCAAAGCTTCCTTGACCATCATCCTCCTTTGAAGTCCCCCGCACAAGGGCCTTACAGGGCACAGTAACAGTTTTAAGATTCTATTCCTTTTTCAAACTCTTCAAAGTTTACTTTGGAGTTGTGCTGGTTTTCTTTTCTTTTCTTTTCTTTCTCTGCTGCTGAGGAATAGCACAGAGTCCAGACGCCGCACTGGAGGAATGAGAGCCCATAAACCACTTCCAGATGTGCAGAACGATGATGCAGCCCCAGATCTGGCAAACGTGCCTCAGAGCTTCAGCTAGCAGACTGCAAACAAATCCCATAAGACAAAAAGTCTTAAGGGGGTGGGGGAAAGAGAAGGAGGAAAACCCTTCCAGAAGTTACTTCAACAGCCTAGTTGCAGGTTAGGTTTCCAGTCATTATTTACGGTAAATGTGAACAGATAGCTAGTGTGCAAGAGCCAAACGACAACATGCCAAAGTCAAACTGAAAGCCAAAAGTTTTTCCAATGTCCGTTTGCAGAGTTCTTACGAAGTCAGAAGCTAAGGGAAACTTGCAAAATTCAACTCTGAATATGCATTTTAGCATGAATCATCTCATTTCCAAATCTTTAAGCAGTTAAGAGAAGCTGAATCTACAGGTTTGGTTTAGATTCAAAGAGACTTTAGATCAAGGTAACCAGCACATGTTGATGCTCTGCCTCCTAAGCTCTCCTGGAACACTTTTGCAGTTTTATCTCTACACCACTTCTTTTATTCAAATTCTCTCCCTCACTTCTAGGACCCTCCCTTCTACGTGATAATTATCAACATTGTTTTGTCACAAGACTTGCATGAGTACTGAAAGGAGTAACAGTAATAATAGTAATCTTAAATTCTAAACTATTTTTCATATTTTCAGCATGAGGCAGTGCAAAACTTTTAAGGAGTATTCAGACAAGGTTTAAAAATCTCAAGTGTTTTAAATGAAGACTGTTGTTCCATTTGCAGGAACTGAAAATGTGGGTTTTCAACTGTATGTCTCAAACATGCCAAGACTGTATTATCTGTGTCTGATTTTCTACAGAAACCCACCTTTTGCAGAGCTGCTTGAAGGAAACAGAAATGAAGAGCTATACATAATGTGCTTCATGTAGATGGCCACAACTATTACTACTTTTTCTTAGTATTTTTTTAAGCTGTATTAAGGTTGTGTTCATCAAAATCCACCTGTTTTTTTTTCATCTCCCTTCCATTTAGATGCACATCCTGAACAGACCTAAGCAGCACACAGCTGTATGAGCTTGAAGCACTGGGACCATCTGCTTCACCTGGCAGCAACCCCTGGCTTACTGGCAACCCAGCAGCACCTTCTCTAGATTTCCCTCAGCCTCACACGTTTATATTCTCACTTAACACCCCCCTCACACAGGAAAGAGAGCAGCTTCTGTCCTGCAGAACGAAGTCTTGGGGTTTACTCAGATCATCCGCTGTTCACTGCAGAACTGAAACCTTGGTTTCTAACCTCAACCTTCAGTCCTTGAACAGCAACTCATTTCTCTCAGACGCATACCTCGCCAGCAGCATAGCTCGCCTACCACTAGCAAGTTAAGAAAAAAAAAAAAAAAACTGCTACGCATTTCGGAGGGTTTGAACGCAGAGCTGGGTGTCCTCAGCTGACCAGCACACACCACACCCGTGGTGACCCCAGCACCTCAGCACCGCGGGCCGAGTACACTGCAGACAGGCTAGTGCCCGCCAGGCGCCCTGCACAGGCCTCCCGCCCAAGCAAGGCGGAGACCG
>JANXJC010000023.1:23109559-23141120 GCA_027564655.1 Leptodon cayanensis
GGAGGGGGGGGGCGGGCGGGAAATAGGCCCGGGCGAGGGGTCCTCCCGGGGTTGTGCTGCGCCCTGGTTGATGTTGCTCCTTTCTGGGGAAAAAAGGAACCTGGAAAATCTCTTTATGTGCCTCGCGGGTGTTCTGTTTTCCCAGCCCCTCGTCCTGGGGTGCGGAGTCTG
The DNA here is from genome assembly GCA_027564655.1 of Leptodon cayanensis. NCBI lineage: Eukaryota > Metazoa > Chordata > Aves > Accipitriformes > Accipitridae > Leptodon > Leptodon cayanensis. The sequence continues at coordinate 23,109,731 of JANXJC010000023.1, forward strand.
CCCTGGCAGGTCTCGGCTGACTGGCTGCTGACTGGATTAGCCCCCTCGAGTGTCCACATCCCCCTTCTTCCCTCTGGTGGCAGCTAACGAGAGCTGAACACGCAGGAATAAAAATCTGGGTTAGAAAAGTGAACGTGTTGGCATTGGGAGCCTTTCCAAACAGGAAGCTGTCCAAGACGGATTTTATTCGTGAAAGATTAGATGCCTTAATAGTTACTGTACGGGATGCTGTATGAGGCTGGAAAACTTTTGTGTAATTTCAGCGCTTGGGCTGAGACGGGGCAGAGGGTTAGGTGACTGATCTGTGCTTCGCAGTCAGCCGGTGTTGGCTGCTTGTGCAACTTACCAAAAGCCTGAAAGTGAGAGCATGTTAACTAGCCTTTTAACTTGCCAACTTTTAAGAATCGTTCAAAAATTATTCTTATCATGCGCCCCCCCGCCAAAAAAAAAAACAGTGATGGTATTTTTGCTGAGTGTTTTTGAGATAAAATCTGGGAGCACAAACATGTTTTGGAGGTAGTTTACTAAGAGGAAAATGATTACTGTTAAGAGTTCTTCCAAGCAGATTTTTTCCATGGTAGCTAAAAGATCTGCTGTACTCGATCACATTTTTGGGGGGGAGGAAAAAAAAAAAATCTCTTTAATCTTTCTGTTTTGACAAGTAATGTAAAGAAAGCTTTGAGATAGTACAGTTATACTATCTACCAGAACAGATGTTCTGAGAGGTGCCTTTTGAGTGAGTCTTAACATCACTTTTTTTATTTTTCTGCCTAGACTTTCTGCTAAAGGTGTTTCCCCTTTGCGGCAGTGACAGAAAGGATCATAACTCAGTTGTTCCAGTTCCCAGATGAGTGTTTGGCTCAAGCAGACCTTTTTTTCTCTGGGGGCTAAGATGCAGGGTTGTGACCTCAGCTGCTTGAGTTTGGGATGTCGTCCATTGGTCTTGCTATGAGTGTGATGACTTCCAAGGAGCTGGCACACAGCAAGAGCATCTTAATCCTCTGCAGCAACATTCACTGGAAACTTCTAATTTCACACTTTTCCTCTTCTTGCTCATGAAAAAAGCGTAGGAAAAAGGAGGCGATATGTCCTATAATTCTTTCATTCCAGAACAGTTTGAACACCGATATGCTGCTGCTGGATCAGGCAGTCTCGGTTGCTCTTTCTTGCCTCTCTGCCTCCCCTCTCCCATGTATCAGTGCAGTGCTCTGCAGATGCTAACATTGGTCCCAGAACGGTGTAATTAGGTTTTCAATAGGGCTATTAAGACCAGGCACGCTGCCATGCTGCTGTAGCTCTAATAATTCTGTTTCTAGGGCTAGCTCCCTCTGAGTTAGCGTAGTTATCTCTTTTGTGTGGAACTGCACTTAGGTTCCTCATTAGCCTCTTTTTTTGGCAAGTCTATTAAATTGCTGGGTGACCCTTGGTAACTGACTTAGTTACAGTGACCTCATGTGCTCATTCCTATATTGAGTAACATTGGTTTGGTAGCAGTGTTTGGCTTTCTTTTTATTAAAAAAAAAAGTTTTAATTCAGTTAAAACTTGGTGTCAAACAAACAGCCCATTCACAGTTATCTACAGGTAAAAGGTAATTCTTAGAAAGCAGAGGTGTTTAAAAATACACTTTCCTTCTCGGTGTTTGAAGTATCTTTTTTTTTTTTTCTTTTTCCCCTCTACTATAGTTACAAATCAGTGGTTCCTTCCTGCTGTAAGGGGAGATATTCCTCCAGGCTGTGCAGCACATGGATTTGTTTGTGATGGTACCAGAATACTAGTTTTTGGAGGAATGGTTGAATATGGAAGATACAGTAATGATTTATATGAATTGCAGGTAGGAAGTGTACAAAGATGTTTCAGTTTTGAGGACTACTTTATGTGTCTATTTATAAACAAACACATTTTGTATTACCAACTGAAGAGGAAAGTTCGATGAGCTTTGCTCTGCTCCAGAAAGAATGAACTCTTTAAATAGATTCTGAAGATGGTGGAAATCTAAAGAACTTTGAAAAAGAGACTTCCATCTAGTCTAAATAATGTATAAAAAATTTAATGCTTTATGAAGGTTAGCTCTTACATGTCCCTTTTAATGTATATCCTAAGAAAAGCCCAGTATTCCCTTAAAAATAATTCAGAAAATACACAGGTGTTAATATTATCTGAATTCTATTGACTGTGAATGACTATAAATGAAGATATTTCTGAATATATTTTTCTTGTCTTTAAGGCAAGTAGATGGCTCTGGAAAAAGGTAAAACCTCAAGCTCCTTCCACTGGATCACCACCTTGTCCTCGACTTGGCCACAGCTTTTCTTTGTATGGTAACAAGTGCTATTTATTCGGTGGCCTGGCAAATGAAAGTGAGGATTCAAATAATAACGTTCCCAGGTATGCTGATACAGTTTGAATTCAATGTCTTTAAAAATAAATTACTAGATGCGACAGCTTTGAAGAGGAACATTCTAGGGAGGCTGCCCTGCGTGCCGAGTACTCACATTTGGATTCTTTGTGCAGTGGAGGGGTTACATGCTAAGAAGCTTAAATATTTCTTCTGCTAATCCCACAATATGTAACACTGACTGACAGCTCTGACAGTTTTGGAGGGAGACCTGAGTAGACTTTGCTATTTTTCCTAGTATTTGGGGTGATGTTTTAAAGAATGGCTTGATTGTTAGAATTACTTAAATCAGCAAAGTCTCATGACTCATCGGGGAATTCACAATGGAAGTTTCTTTTATAATGCTGTGGAAAACAGTTATGAATTCATGTGGAATTTTTTGAAGTAACAGCTGAAGTTGCCTTTATTATCAGCAAGCAATGCTATAATGCTGAAGTTTTATATCCACATTCACCTGCAGTTCAGAGCATTTATATCCACTGAGCTATAAACTGGCAATTTTAAGCTCAGTAAACAAGAGGTGTCTGGTATGAATGCCAAGATTCAAAGACCATTACCTAAAAATAACTTGCTGATAGATTCAGCAACAAATGGCTAGTTTTCTGTTGGCCAGCCTGAAGATACCAGAAAAGAAACAGCTTCCTTTCAGCTTTGTTGCCTTAGAGTTGCAGAAATTCATCTCTAATGTCCCATGTCGTCATATATTGCTCACAGCTTTGCAGTTTATTCCAAGCTTGTCCGTATGTAGTAATTTCTGCTAAGAATGTTGTTTACCAGTGTTGAATGTTTCTTTCATGTAATGTAGTGTATCAAGTATGATATGAAAGCATGTTTCCTTAGAGGCAACAAGTTAAAATAGTTCATTTTTTGTTTTAAATCCATTTATTTTTGGTACTGTCCACAATGGCATCACAGGTTTTGAGATTTTAAAATTCTGCACTCTCCCAGGACAGAAGTCTGTAATACTTGGAAGTGGTCAGGGTTTAAAGCTCACTTGTAATCTTGCTTATAAGTGAATTTTTCATACTTTGACAATAATACCCTAGATATTTAAATGATTTCTATGAACTGGAGCTGCAACACGGTTCTGGCGTTGTCGGCTGGAGTATTCCTGTGACCAAAGGGATCTTGCCATCTCCCCGAGAATCTCACACAGCCATCGTATACTGCAGAAAAGATTTGGGAAGTCCAAAGATGTATATTTTTGGAGGGATGTGTGGCTGTCGGCTTAATGATCTCTGGGAACTTGACATAGGTGAGTTGATTTGCCAGTAGAAGTCAGTGCAGGGGCCTTACTGGCTAAGGGGAAAAATTTTGGTATATAATGATTAATGGCATGATGTGGTACAGATATTGTTGGGACTTGCACCATAGTGTTAACCTTTTTTTAATTTTTGGAATTAAATATGTACAGCATTGTTTGCATATATTATCCTCACTGATTTTGGTTACACTGCGAGATTGTTTCCATAGAGTGCTTTAAAGACTGTCACTATGATAACCAAGTTGAATAACCATAATGAAACCATAATATATCTTTTTGATAAACTGATAAACAATTAGTTTGTCAGTATTTCCTGTGAATTTTAAAAGAAGCTTTAAGTGCTTGTTGTCGTGCCTTCTTTCTTAAAGTGGCCTTCTTGAAAAGGTGAAATTTTGTTTTGTTGAATGTTAGAGGTATGTCCCCTCCTAAAATCCAGGTAGTGAAATATACAGTGACAAGTTTTTTGAGGGTTTTTATTCTTTTTCTTTTAGAAACCATGACCTGGTCAAGACCAGAAACTAAAGGGACAGTACCACTTCCTCGCAGTCTCCATACAGCCAATGTAATAGGAAACAAGTATGTCTGTTGTTAAAAGCTCAACTCTAGAAAGGTACACCTAGTAGGAGAATGATGATGCTTATCCACTACTGCTCAGTATAAACCATCAGCCCTGTAGAATACTTTTCTGCTTCTATTATCCTACCTCAGTGGAAATTAAAAAGTACCATTGTTACTTTAAGGGTATCAAGCTTGTTTCTGTCCAGCAGGACAATCTGCCCAACCCACAAGCAGCTCTCCAGGCTTCTTAATTCACCTTTGTGCATTCTGGAGTAGTCTCAGCTGGACCCAAGTTGGCTCTGTCAGGAGCCAACCTGAGTGCCTCTGTGTCTGTGACACAGTGAACTAGCTATGCGAAGAAACTGCCCAAAAAGTAGAACCAGTTCTAGGCAAAACCATTCCACGTTTTTGTGGGCCAGTTTTTCTGTAGTCTGTTCCTCATTACTTTGCTTCTTGCCAATATGGTTTGTTTTGGCAGATAGCATTGATAAAGTGGACTTTTAAACATGGGTTTCAACCCATTTTACATCAGTTTACAAGCTGGTGTGAAGAGAAAGAGGCGATGGGGGGGGAAAAGTGTGAAAGCTTTGTATCTTATGATCAAACAGCTTAGCTTTTTATGGTTTACTTAAAACGTTAGTCATTTGTAGCCTGCATTATGTTTTTAAATTTTGATATCTGACTTAGATATCGGTCTTCTAATTTTAGAATGGTTTATTAAGAGGTCTGCAGTAAAGGGTTGTAGAAATTCTGTGTAAATACGTGATTTTTGGAGAGTATTAGCAGTTTGGTGGTTTGTAAAAAGATACAGTATTAACTTCTGTTTCTGGGAAGCTGGCTGAGGAGTTTGGGGTGAGTTTTTTTTGTTTGGTTGGTTGGGTTTTTTAATCAGTTAACTTACTCAGAAATTTCAGAAGGTAGATGTCTTTCTAAAGAGATTAGACACAAATAAAACCTGCTGTAAACCAGAACTGTAAAGCACTGGAAATTTTCTGTTTTGTCCTAGTTTGAGAGAGCACATGCAGCAGATCTGAATGTTAATTGGCTTTTCTTTTCTTTTTCCCTCTTCCCTCTTTTCCTATATTTCAGAATGTATGTTTTTGGTGGATGGGTTCCACAGTCAGCAGGAGGTGATATTTCTGCTCATGATGGTGAATGGAAATGTACCGGTTCATTTTCTTATCTTAATTTGGGTTAGTGTTTCTGCCTTTCTGGGAGTGGGCATTTTGAATTAATACTTTCTTAACAGAGTAGAATAAATATTTTGAAGACCCTGAGAAAAGTTGTAGGATACACAGTTGTAATCCTAGCTGACTAAAGAAGATGCCAGGTGCTTTACATCTTTCTTAAGTGATTTTTTTGTTATTTTTCTTTGCACATTCAGCAGGTTTGCTAGTGCAAGTCTTTGTTAATACAACTTTAATACTAAGCAATGTAAATACTCCTTCTTCATTTATAGAAGAACACAAGAGACAGATCCCGAAATGAGTTTTTTCTAAACGTGATAGTACTATCCCTGAATCCTCAACTTCTGATCTTGTATTTGCCTGAGAGAGACAACCAGAGGTCAGAAAATTCATCCTGTATTAATTGAGCGTATCTTGCAAACTAATTGGAAAGTGACCTTCTCTTTGTAATATTGCAAATTTAAATGCAATTGTCTATAAAACCAGAGGTGATTTATTTTGCATTTTCTCTGAGCAGTTAAATGTATTAACATCTGTATTGCTTGTTTTGGAAAACATCTAGAAACTAAATTTTTCAAGTTTCATTTACTAGATACCACAGAATGGATAGGTCTGATCTCAGATTGCCAGGAGGACAAAAGTAACTTGTTACCAGGGCCAAGAGCAGGACACTGTGCTGTAGCAGTTGGCACTCGTCTGTATATCTGGAGTGGTAGAGATGGTTACAGAAAAGCTTGGAACAATCAAGTTTGCTGCAAAGATCTTTGGTACCTTGATACTGGTGAGTCAGAAATAAAAAAGAGACTTGTACTATGTTCCATATTTTATTAACGTATGGGAAGCTGGCATCATTGATGATGAGAACATCTAAAGCTGTAGCGAACTCAAAGATTATTTAAATTTTAAAGCTTATTTAAATAAACCACTCTTCACTGTTGATTGTTTGAAGGCTACAGCTATAAGTTAAACTGAAAAAATATTAGGAAGGCTTGTTCAAAGCCTCTGAAAGAACTTTGTGGCTAGATTCTGCATTGCATGCCATAGTCAGTAGATACAAGGTGCTAAAGGGTGTTTTACCTAAACTCAAAGTTCCTGGCCTCTCTTCTTGGTGATCTTTTCTGCTGCTATTTACTGTTTTTTACCAAACCTCTCCTTCTCTTGGGATCATTGCTGCTGCTGCTTCCTCATCTCTTGGACTTGGCAAAAAGATACTGTCAAATCTGAGAAAGGACCAAATTGTTCCTGGAGCTGAAGGGAATTCTGGAGCACTAATTACTCATTAGTAGCTGGCTTGATGGCAGGACACTGAGATGGTATTGGGAGAGAGGGAACTAGAGTAGTAATTTGGGGAGGGAGTTGTTGCCTGCTCAAGCGGAAACGTGAGAATTGTTATTGGAGATTGGGAAATGTTTAGGAGATCGTGTTTTCTTCCCTGTGCCCCCCTCCCTTTTTTTTTTTTCCTCAGGAAGGTCAGAATATGAAAGAGTAGCAGGGGAGGGATGTGCTTGAGAGTGCAGCCTAGTCGGGTATCAAGGCAAGCGAGAGGAGGAGGTCATTGGCATTGATTCATGCCTAGGCTTCAGCCTCTGCAGAAGTTTGAGGGAAAGCTTGCTTTAGCTACAGAGAGCAAGCAAAAAGGAAGCACAATCTTCTGTGAATCCTTTCCAGGAATATGTAAAGCTTTAGGAGCCAAAGAGCTGAATGCAGCCTTTTAGGAAAGGACAAGGATCTCTTATGTCTGTAATCCCTTTAATGATGTATATACAACCCAAAGACTTACTGGCAGCAGAAGAGCCATTAAAAAACAAAGCATCAAAACTTCTGCATTTTTTATTACTCTAGAATGGTACTTTATAATTCTCTGACTTGACTTGCTGCCGTTGACAACTGTTTCATGTTGAATCTGGTATATATTGTACATAAGTGAAAAAGGAGCTATTGATTTTGCTTGCGTTATATAGATATTTCTTAAATGGATAAAGGAGGGCAATTTCAAACATGCCATCTGTGTTTTATTGGTTTCTTGTAGAGAAACCTCCAGCACCATCACAGGTGCAGCTGATTAGAGCTACCACCAACTCTTTTCAAGTGAAATGGGATGAAGTACCTACAGTTGAAGGATATCTTCTTCAATTACATGCTGACTCACCAGTGCCATCAGTGGCTGGAATACCTGGTACTGGGGTTCCTGAGACATCAGTGCTGAGTTCACAAGGTAGCAGTCAGATCCCATTATGCTAATGTTTGTGTAAAGGTAGCGGATTGTGTAAGTAATTAATATGAGTTTGTTTTTAAAAAAAATAATTTTGAGAGAGAGAGAGACAGACCCTCTTTCTTTGGTTATTCCCAAAATGCATGTATCATAATTATGGAAAACTCAGCTTTAACTTTTATCTGTCAGTTTTGGCCAGCTATCTGAATATGAAGGTATTAGTACGGTGCTGGCCACAATTTGAGAAAAGAAACAGTTGGGAAGGGCTTCTATCTGACTATTTGGCCATGCAGTTTCATTTCAGTCTTACAACCAAGTCTTCCCTGAGGCAACTTTGGGTCTCCCTCTTGCTTACTGGAAGAGATTCCAACCATCGTTAATACTAAGTTTTATGTAACTGATTGGAATTTGTTTTTGTTTACCTGAAAGGTGGCTCTTCTCTACATCAAAGTCCACAATCATTGCCTAGTGTCCCTTATCCAGAAATGAAGGTGGATCATCCCAGCCAAACAAATAATGTCATTCCTAATAACGTAAGTGTAAACTGAAAAATGCCTAAGTGGCAAAGTAGTGTGGGAGGCGAGAGAACTGCCAAAAGACTTTATCAGTTTTAAAAGTCCCTGCACACTTTTTAGGCCTTAGAAAAAAACCAAAATGAAACAAACAAAAAAAGGCACCTCCTGAAGTAGTTGTCTTTTTTCTTACATTCTTTTCACTTTTATGATTGACAGACAGTCTTTAAAGTCTTCTTCCTGGTAATGCAGAAAGGAAACTGCAACTGTATTGACTTCCAGAATGCTAAATGGGAGCCTGATACCGGTAGAAATACTATTCATCCTCCAAATGTTGGTGAAATTAATGTGGGAGGCAAAAAGGATAAGGCAAATTCCTTCTTTGTTGGTGTTTTTATGCCAGTGTGCTTAGTTGTAGGTTCCTACTACAGTATAAAGCCAATTATTATCTATTCTGGTTGTGCAGTTGTACATGTTCCACTGTTTTGCCAATTTAAAAGAAAGAGGGAGAACAAACTCTGGCTAAAGGATCACACTTTTAGAAATTCAGACTTTTTCTTAATTGTGTAGGGCATCAGGTCTGTATGGGATCCATAAGGTATTCTTGTAGAAAACACATGTAGAAGTACTATAAATTTTACTAACAGTAGAAATATCTTGGGTATGTGCCAGGAAAGCAAAGGTTGAAAGCCTCTGTAATTGTGATTTTTCCCATCCTCTCAAGTCCCTCCAGTAGACTAAATGCATGCGTCAATGAACTTCCATGTAATAACCTAAGAATGTGAATTCGCTCTCAGATAAAATTCGGTATGTGTCAGGGACACTTCCAAGTCAACTTAGAGTTTGAGTCTTTATTTTGTAATGGCTAAGGTAAGGTGGGTTGTGAGGTTGGTTTCTTCTTTTAATTTAAAGTGCTAGGGGGATTTGTTGGAGAATTTTTGTTTGTTGTTTTCAAGCAAGCATTTTCGTGCCATGTTTGCAACTGAAATTTCTGAACTTTGCAGTTAAACATTAACAAATGTGTTGTTTTGGTTAGGTCCAAGTTTCCCTTTCATCCAACTCATTATTAAAAGTAGAAGGAAAAGAAAAGGTTGCAGCACCTGAAAACAAGATTACACAGGAGACTATGAAAAACCATGCAGATGCTACAGGATTCAAAGAATCAAATGCCCCTTCTCTTTTGCCTGTTTGTACTTCAAGTAAGATAACTATAGAATAAAAATTAATTAAAAAGTGAGAGTTAAAATTAATCTCATAAACTTTAAATAAGATTATTTCTGTCTTGCAATTTAAAATTATTTTAGAGGCCTTTGTAGTTTAAAAAAGCCAACTTGTGCTAGTTATTACTGTACATACTTTTAGAAGATACAAGGAAAAATGAAATCTTAAGTTGTTTGAAGTATTGCCAGGGACATGAAATTCTCAATATATTCATTATTATGATGGCAAATGTGTCTCTTTAAACATAATTAGCAGTTTTTAACATCAAAGAACAGACTGACAGGGCCAGATTCATTTTACAACATTAACGTGGTAGTAACTCCAGGCTCTCTTTGACACTACTTCTGTCTGTTAATAGCGAAAAGCTATTAGCCGATGTAAAATTTTAGGCAACGTAGAGAGGAGCATGTTTCTGTCTGACTGCAGAGGAAATAGAAGATGACTAGGCACTGATGTAGGCATTTCACTGAAGTGCCTGAAGTTCAGTATGGTGAATCCAGGCTCAATCACCTGATCTGTTTATATTTGACTTTCATGTAACTTATAGGTTTGGGATTTTCATTTTCTTCACAGTGTAATTTAAGTATTGTGTGGAAGTTTTGGATCTTAGCGCTAAGTGAGAAACAGATTTCCACAGTGGTTAATCTTAAGCTGATTGTTACAAATCTGTGATACTGATTTGTGTGGCTACTTTATAGTAGGATTTTTTTCCAAATTAATCCTTTCATAACCAAATAGATACAGAATAGCAAGCTTAAAACAAATGAAATTGCCATTTTAATATAACTGTTTACATATATCTGTTTATGACTGTGCAGACAGACTCTTGTTAAGTTATATACCTAAAGAAAGCATTAGCAATTAATATTATCAGATCAATTCTAACCTAAATCTGAGCTAAACTCTGGTTTTATGTGAAACTAAAGCCATTAGATCAAGTTGAGATTCGTTAGGTGTTATCAGTATTGAATTCTGGTTAATATTTTCTTTTTAAGGTCCCCAGACTTCAGCAAATGTAGGTGAATTACATGACTTGGACAAACGAACTGTAAATCCTGATGCTTCTGTATCCAGTACTGTCTCCAGCACACAAACTATGGTAACCCAGCAGGCTGTTAAAACTGAATCATCAAGTACAAATGGGGCAGTTGTTAAAGATGAAACTTCACTAACAACATTCAATTCAAAATCTGAAGGTTTGAAATGTGTTTCACATACTGTATTTTGAGCCATATATATCTAAGGCCATCAGAGTTCCTCTAGTGTGGTGGGATTCCCATCTTGACTAGTACCTGGGATTGAGATAGGGCTTTGGGCATTGAGGACCTTGGGCAGCCTGGATGATCTCTGCTATGATTTAAACATCTTTTAAAATCAGGATACTCCTTTTATACGTTTGCAAACCACTTTGTTTCCTGGAAGTGAAAAGTCATTTAAATCTTCATTTATGCAGAAGCCCATTTTCTAAACAGCAATGGCAGCCAGTTTTGGTGCCCACAGTACATTTGCTTTCATTCAGTGATTCTCTGTTTATTTAGTCAGCAAAAGACGACAAACCTTAGATGATTTTGATTTTAAACAATTGACCTCTGTAACAAATATGGCTGGTTCACATGGCTAGCTCAGTGCTAGTCAAATGTGGTGACCTCTTCACAATCTGCTTGAAATATCTGAAATAAGCAGCAATGCAGAAACTAAACATATTGGTAGTTTTCCAAGTTTTGTTTTTCATGAACATCATCAGGCTGTGCTCGCTATTGTTTTCAGTGTTAACGAAATAACTGTATTCTCTTACTGACACTGTGTGAGTAGCGTCATTTTTACCGATCAGTATTGTATTTTAAAAGCAAAACCCAGAAACACAAGTATAGAATACTAATATTCCCTTGTGTTGTTCATGTGCTTACGTGCTTTGATTTATCTTTTTCTTTTTTAAGATTCCATATTAAATTTAATAAATGTTCTTTCCCATTTGTTAGGATTGTTTAAAGATTAACTACTTATATTCAGAATTCAGACTGGATTGATGTCAGTGCATTCAAATTAAGATTTCATGCTTAGACTATTCATACAATGTCATCAGTATGTGCTTCAATCTGGCATTTAGATTATTTGTTCACAAATACTTTATATTGATTTCATAATTCTGTCACTTTTTAGGATTTTCTGAGTCCTGCTTTCTGTTTGTATTATCTGTAGCAGCCTGCAATGCCAGGCTCTTACAATTGTTCTGTGAATATGACGCAAGCCAAAATTAGTTGGTCATGTTATAAATAGAACTGCATGCAAAAGAAGTCTGAGATGTACTTTTGCAACAAATACTTGTAGATGGCTGTTGAGGTCGCCTTTCATACTCTGTGGACTTTGTGTTAAATTTTTTGTATCACTTAAGCTTTTTACATATAACTTTCTGTTTCTAGCTGCTGAAACTGCTTATATCATGCCTTCGACAAGGGTCAATACTGGACAGACAAATGATTCACACTCCTCTGTAAGTCTGAGAAAGTATATGCTGCATTTATTGTTCTGTTTATTAGTTGTAAGGTCCCTTCTGTTTTCCTTTAATTATATCTCTGAAAGAAAAGCAATGTATATTTAGGGCTTGAAGTGAATAATACAGGGGTAAGCATTTCTGTTGTAAAACTAATTGCATTGTGTGTGATTTGAGTCTAAGTAGCAGTTGTGTAGTTGGGAGGAGATCCAAGTATGTGTTTCAGCTGTTGAATCATTTTTATTGACGGGCACAGTGGAATCATCTCTCTGCTGCATGATGTGCAAATGTAAAATGTTTTTCTGTATGCACAACTGAATTTAAAACGAAGTATGTATTAGATCAGACTAGTGTTAGTTGGTGATCTATAGGTCTGAAACATAACTAAACTGACATCTTGATGTTTTTCCCTAGAGGAGATGGGGACTGGCTATGCAAGCTGTAAATACTGCCTGAAAAAGTAAATGCTTCCTATTTCACCTGCTTACAACTTCATACACAAAACCAAGGTGCCACTGTTGCCACAGAGAGAGGAGCTAAGGATGGGAAGAAGCAGCTGCTACTAAAGGGTTGGGGTGCTTTTGCCCAGAGCAGCTGCCACTCCTGCCCGTTTTCCATGCTAGCAGGATCATGGCCTGTCTGTGCTGGGCACACTGACCATGCAAGCACCCTCCCGCGTGCCTGGAGACAAGTGAGAAAGACGGTTTGTCTTTCTGGGTCAGTCAGGAACAGTTCCCATGCCCTCAACCACCATTGCCCCGTGCCACAGCAGAGGCCCTGTTCTCAGCCGCAAGTAACTTCAGCAGTGGCTTGAAAGAGAGTATGTTTGGGGCTGAGGTGTAGCTGAATCCTAGGTAGAGCTACTGATGTTGGACCACGTTGTGGAGCTTCCTGACCTCTGAGTGAAATTAACTCACAACTACATGCTGCTACAGACACCTAGTTCTACAGCTTTAAACTTCTTCCCCTCTCTGTTTAAACTAAAATGTCAGAGGTGACATCCCAACTATTGGGTTTTTTTAAATGATGGACTGTGTCTAAATCAATGTGTAAGAACTAGTTGGTTTTGAACAGTATTTTAATAATACATGCATATTCATTTGAAGAAAGTAAGACTGCTGTAAAAGGGGGTTGTCTCTTACATATGCTAGAGTCTTCACATTATTTTTTTACATTACATTGAAGTATGGGTAGTCTACGTAACGTGTTCTTCAAACACTAGAAAACTCCACAAAGACAGATGGCACCGGTGAAACCAAGAGAGCGGCAGTGGTGTGATGTTGGAATTTTTAAGAACAACAGTGCTGTGGTGAGCCAGTTCTATTTGCTGCCAGAGGAAACAATGAACAACTCTAACAAGGTAGCTTCTAATTCTTCTCTGACATAACTTGCACATACGTATTTTGGAATCTGTTGCTCATATGGTTGACAACAAAATGTGGGATTTTCTGATACTGCAGCAGGACCTGGTACTTACAGGAGTTTTGTATTTTGTGACCTCATGTTCCTCATGTATTTTGCTCACTTTTTTTTACTATTTCCTAAACCAGATGAATTTTCCTCTGTTGTTCTTGTATGATAATATGGAACATCTTATTTTGCTATTGCTAATTCTTTCCATATTTCTATTTCTAGCCTTAAGAAAGAATTTTAAACTTAGTGAGCTTTCAAACCAGTAAAGATTCTTAAAAACTAAAATCCCCACAACTTCTTAATACGTTATTTCAGTACAGCATTGAAATGTTTTGATCAAAGTTTCTTCTCTGTTTCCAGAATCTTTGCTTAAAAATTGTTAAAGATACTAATAAGACATAGGCTAGGCTGTTTAAAAAGACTGGATAGAAACTGTAGGGGGTTTTGTATTAGATTTCTCTAACAATATTGTTGCATATGTAAGTTTATATATGAAAATGCTATGCAGGTGAAACTTGCAAAAATGTTGCAGTTTTGATGGTGAAAGTGTAAATTAATGATGTCCTAGCGAACTATAAACAAAAACGATGGGTATATGTTTTCTTGAGACAAAAACAAAAGAACAGAACACTTTCTTTGAAAGCACTTCCCTATAAATATTGCACATCTTAGTTTTAAAGAGTGTAGTACATTTTACAGTGTTTACATTGGTTGTGATTTCTTGTACATTATTCAGAAGGAAAATAGTTCCATTGGAAATTTCAAGGATGCATCAATGCATATTTTAAACATGGAAGTACAGTAGCACATAATGTTTCAGAAACTTCAATGATACTAGTTTACAGTGCTTTTCTTTAAAAACATTTTGATTATCTATGCAACAAATTGCAACTCTTAACTGTAGGAATAACTGGTTTTGAAAGAAAAATATTTTTTAGGGCAGAAGAGTATGCTAATTAAATCATAAGCTATACAATTGGAATTGCTACTTTGCTTTTACTTTCCCAAGTAAAAATAACCAGGAGGTTCAGTTCAATTTAAATGACTGAACAGTGCGGGTGGTGGGTAGGTTAGAGATGTAGTCTCATATTGCATCCTAGATGAGCTGTTTTGAGCTGAGCTAGTGCCTCAGTCAGCACCTTTTTGTAAATTCTGATATAAGTACAAGAGTATTAGATAGATTTTCAGTTTCAATTAAACTTATTAATCTTCAGTTTATTGCTACCCACTTTATATTTTTTAAGCTAATTGTGTTTAGAATATTTTAAAAATTAACACAAATGTTGCTTTATTTTCAGATGGAAAGTGCAGATGTACCAGACTACAGATTACTTAAGAAACAGGATCTTCTTCCTGGCACAGTGTACAGGTTCAGAGTTGCTGCAATTAACGGCTGTGGTGTTGGGCCTTTCAGTAAAATCAGTGAATTCAAGACTTGCATTCCGGGTTTTCCTGGAGCTCCTTCAACAGTCAAAATCACCAAGGTGAGACATATAAGTAATTCCAGTACTGATGTATAAAATTCTGGTCACAAGCTTAATCTCAGAACTCTTGGTTTTTGTTGGTTTGTTGTTGCACTTTTTTTCAAGTTAAAATTGTCATATAAAATAGTGTCAGATGCTTACTTGGTTAATTCTGGTCAATGTAATATTCTTTAAGGAATTTGCTGTAATTATTTTAAGACTTAATGATCATGTTACCAGGTACACATCTTAATCATTTGATAGTTGCCCCGTGATTTTCTCTTTCTGCATCCTTAAATCTATCGGGCTTTACTATGCCTTATAAAAAAAGTCAAAAGACACGTCCTTACTTCCAAAGACTGATGATGTTAGGCTAGAATTTTCAGATTATCTGTAGAGGTTTTTTAGTGTTTTTTATGTATATATAATTATATATATATATTTGAGTATCTAATGGTTACCTACATACTATCACATTTTCTCCCTTTTTCTTCAGAGTGTAGACTGTATTCATCTTTCGTGGGAGCCTCCTGCTTCACCCTCTGGAAACATTTTAGAATATTCTGCCTACTTAGCAATCCGTTCCACACAATTACAGGAAAATCCAAGTCAGCTTGTATTTATGAGAATATACTGTGGTCTTAAGACATCGTGTATAGTGACTGCTGCCCAGCTTTCAAATGCTCATGTTGATTACACTTCCCGACCTGCTATAGTGTTCAGAATTTCTGCAAAGAATGAGAGGGGATACGGACCAGCCACGCAGGTTCGATGGCTTCAAGGTAAAGTCAGTGTCAGACGCAGCATTTACATGGGCTGTAGCTGTGGCAGAGAAAATGGTGTATTGTGTCTCTAGAACCAATACTTTTTTCAGCGGTGCATATGAAGTTCTTGAAATGTTGTTTTGTTCCTTGTAGAAGTTTTAAGAAAATTTAGTTGCTGAATTTGGCATAACATTTAAATTTTTTTTTTTTTATATATTTGTTCACAAGCAAAGACAAGCAAGTGCTGAAATATTGGTTATTGAGTCTTACCCAGTCCCTCAAATAATAAAAGCCTAGTAAGCTTCTGATTTCCCTGGGCTTTACTTCAGCTCAGAAGTTTTTCATTCTATTAAGAAGTAGTCCAGTTACATGCATGGGTGTAATAATTTTTTTTTTAATCTTTTCCCCCTCCTTATTAGAAAAATTTTGCATAAGGTGATGTAAGGTCCATTTTTGTGACACATATACACTTTAAAGTCTGTATTGCAGCCAGAAGAGGTTTTGTCATCTTGTCCCTGCACTTGAATTTGTACAGGCTCATGATGAGTTGGGGATTGGAATGGATCCACTGAAAATAAAGATCGGCTTTTAGCCTGATCAGTTCTGGCTCACCTTTTAAGTAAGCCAGTCCAGGGGCTCAAAACAAGAAGTTTTGCTGGCTTCTCCTCTCTTCTCCTTTCTGGCTTAGCTTTCTGCTAGTTGCGAGCTGGCTTTGCTCAGCAAGAGGTCCTGTGGGCATGGAGGAAGGTTCGGAAGGGCAGAGCAAGGGGAGTGTGGCCACCCCCTCGGGGAGCAGTGACCTGTTGTATCGGTTTAGCTGACCTCTCGGTTTGTGGGCTGTGATCCACAGGGTGTGGTTGAAAGCGAACAGTTGAATACACCACTGCTTGCTTTTTTAACATGTGTTTTTCTAAGATGGAGAGCAACAATGGAGAAGCTGTCTTCCATGTTTAGTATTCTGATGCTGGTTTTACTCTTTAATTGGCAAGGGTTTTGACTACAATCTGTATCCCAGAAGTCTGAAACAGTAGTTGTTTGAAAGTATTTGACCATGTACACGATGTGAAATTATGAAACGTTTAACAATGTCTCCTTCTTTTTGCAGATCTGAAAACATCAAGCTCAAAGTAGAAACAACGTAATAAATCTCGAGTTTCGAATGTAGTGTTTAATGTAACTTGTACTATTTGTAAATGCTACAAATATTTTATTTTTGCATTGTTTTTATCTTAAAAATATATAACCTTTTTTACGTTTGAAACATCAGCGTTACACAGCCTTGCTCAGGTATGAGTACCATATAGAAACTATATTGAAGATGATGCGGTAGAGGACCATACTCTATCCAGTAGCTCTTTTTGGTAGTGAAAGTTAAAATGTAAAAAATACACAGTTTAAAATTGAAAATAAAGAACAAAAAAATTGGCACATACAGTAGTATTTGAGGTAGAGTCCCCATGATTGCTACAGATCTTGCATAGATAATTTGTAAGACTTGATATATGAGCAAATTCTGTTTGGTTTCAGTTCCTTATACCACATTCTTCATTGTGGTGCCTGAGTACAAGGCAAAAAATTCCAGTTATTATATAGTAACTTAAAATGTATAAATATTTTAATATATACTTTTTTTGTAAAGAAATGATTTTTCTACTATTTGTAACAAATATCTTAATCTTGAAAGATATCCCCTGAAGATTTAAAAGGAAAAAGATAAACTTAGTCATTTCTCTTATAACAAAAAACATAAATTCATTGTAAATGCACTACTAATATTTAGAATTATCCTTTTGTAGTTGTACAAATCTCAAACTTGTAAATACCAATGTTTACAAGAGACCTTTCTGGTCTTGTATTAAAACTTCCATGAGATTCATTCTCTTTTTTTTTAAATCCATATGCTTTGCTTTTAGCATATGCTTGCTTTTTGCACTAATAATAACTTACCTCATTCCTGTGTTTGTAATCACTTGTGTTGCTTCCATAATGTTTCTGTAAAACTTCAATCTGAAAATTTTAACCAAAGTTTAGAATACATGGTAAGCAATTTTGCACATATTATATGGCAACTTTCAACATATTTATTCCAGTTAATCTTCTTAAGTGCTTGTTTGCTTTACCAGTATATTCTACCAATCAAGTTCAGTATCTCCCTTTTACTATGCATCATTTTACATTAACTAGCTAGCTGATAAATTCAACAAGCATTACTTCTAGGAATAGGTTGATCCATTCCTATGCTAAAAGAAAAAAAATGTTCACAGTAGTGAAATAAAGGTAAACATTTTAAATGCTATTTATGTATCTATATATAAACCTATGTTTACCAAAGTGTAGAGGAAAATGGCTGAGTTGGACAAGGTCACTAGGTGAATAGATTGAGGCACCTAAATAAGATTTATTTTAAAATAAAACCTAAATTATTTACTGTGCAATGAAGTTTATACTTTGCACTTTAATTTTGCCCCGAATGCCAAAAGACTGTACATCACAGTAGAATTTCTTGCCTCTGCCAGTTAAATTTGTCTTAAGAGCGTTTGTAAATATATAAACTAAAATAAATGATGTGCCTGGTTTGGTGGGAGACGTATCAGTAAAATATTAGAGATTTAACAGCTCAAGTATCCTAGAGCAGATTTAATAGCCAAGTTTTAGCTGCCCTGAAAATCAGGGTTATAATGGAAGTGCTGATACAGCCTTAATTATTGCAACAGATCACATGCTATAATAGCATATAAAAAGTGCTGGGGACCATAAATCGCTATAATAGTGTTAATTGTGGCACAGGAGTAGTACACATGTGTTTACTCCAGAGAAGAACCTTGTGTTAATGACAGATATCCCAGATTCACTTTAAACGGTGTTTATAGTATGAATGTATAGGACTTTTCCTGAAGTTAACTGGCTTTAAAATATTTGTGTTTTAATGGTCCATTTCATCAGCTATGATCTCACTACCAATACTGTCTGATAACTAAAATACCGTACACATGAACTGTTAACTAGAAGAATAGAACTTGGTTTTTCTTATTAGTACTGTGAAAGAAGCCTTTAGAGAAAACACTTGTGGCTTTGATTTTGTTGGTTGATAGCTGTGATTGTAGAGTTGTTATTTAAGAATAAAATCTGTTGGGTATGTCTGGGTGGAGTTTTTTTGCACTTAGGTTCACAAGCTTTGCACAATTTCTTTTTCAGTGGGTATGTCACAACTACCAAAGGGTAAAACTGTGGCGTTTTCAATGAAAGTATAGTTTCCTTGTAAGTGTGCTTTCTTCAGCTGACTTGACATAAGATGTCACTTTCTCTTCTTTGTCCAAGTTGGGTGACGTTGAATAGTGATCATATGCAGATCTTCAGTTCCTCACAGTTTTACTTCAAAATGAAATTGTGGTACATGCTGTAAAATACACTTCGTGGTCTGTTTTTTAGAACTGTATTTATAATGTCTAAATCCCACCTGTTTGCCTATCAACTAGATATCAGACAAATATTGATTGTTTGATTTTAAATTTGTTTGGAAGACTGTTGACATCAGCTCTTTGAGAATCCGTGTTACCCGTTTATTTCATATATCGCTAAAGGACATGTAACAGAAGCTGAAATCTATCAGATGACAGTATCCATATTGTAGAAATGTCTAGGTTTACTAAACTCCTTAGGGAAGTTGTGACTGTGTAAGTATAGGACAGTCGTGCCAGTTATGGCAGACACTGCTACAGCTTCACCTTAAGAATGTTCTTGTGAAAGTGGAAATGAAGTGAACAATAACCTACACTTTGTGTTTTCAAAGTAATTATAGCAATATCTTTTGAATGTAGTTTGGAGTAGAGCACATGATCATGCCATAAACTCTGAAGATTAAATAAGTATTACTGTTGTTATCTGATATTTCAGGATAGCGAATTTGACGTGAACTTAGTCTTACAGCCTGTTACTTAATGACCTCTACAAGGAAACTGACATTTTGTACAATTCAAGTTGATCAGTCTTATTTTGAGCATTGTTTGTTCTTTGTAATAAAGTGGTTGTCCTATCAAATGCATTGTAAACACTGAAGTGTACGTCTGCTTTTTCAAAGGTCTACGTACAAACTTCAAATTTCTGTCCTTCTTTAGAAAAGGGGATGGTACAGAGAAGACAGTGAGTATATTTGTCTTTGGGGGAGGGGCGGTTTAACGATAAGCATTTAATACTGAGTATTACTCTTTCAGCAAAATGATTTCCCAAGTTACTTCTTGGGTTACCTCATGGGTTTTTTTTCTTAGTTGAGGTTCCCCAATTTCCCCGCCCTGCCTTCTCCTGCAGTTGCTGTGCTCTCACCATTACTCTGCCCCCTTCCACGCCTTTGTGCCGTGCAGCTCGCTGGTTGCGGCCTCTGAAATTAAATTTTGAAATTACTTCCCCTGTCTATACAGCGGTTACGTTGCTGCTGTTCAAAACGAGTGACAGAGAGATTGGTATTGCTTTGTTACAGTTTGTTAAAAAGATGGCATATGAGTGAGCACTTACCGTCCTCAGGTGGCTTCTAGGAAGGGTATGAATTGCGTGTGTGCGCAACTGCTCAAAAAGTCACAGTCTTGGGGCAAGTTGCTAAACTTCTCTGGCAGTTGACTACAGGGAACTCCTGGGCAAATAAGTAATACGTGTTTCTAGGAGCAGGGGAGCAGGGTGAGCGAACTGAAGGGTCTACAGGATTGTTCCTAGACCTCTTTAAGAGACTTAACATAAGAAACTGCTAAAAGCTGTCTGCTCCAGATTGATTCCTTCCTTGTGTACCTACAATAGAGTAACTGTTTGTCTTATTTTCAGTTATTTGTGATCCTTGCATTAGTGGAAAACAAATGGGAAAACTTAAACCATCAGTGAAGAATTCCCTCATTGTGCTTTGCTTTTTTCTTTCTGTTAATAAGATTCTCAAAGTAGGAGTTATTTTCTCTTTAAGGCAGAGTTGAATTTGTTGTATGAATTCACCTTAAAAACCTCTCAGAATTGTTTGGGGTTTTTGTAATACCATTAGTTGGTTTATAGTGTATTTGTGTAACATTTTCTAGTGAAGTAAAGGCCAGGGCTTTTATTCTGTGGCTTCTAGTTCTGACACTGAAGCATTTCCCGATTCCCAGGGCAGGGGTGGAGCACTGACTGCTGGCATTGTGTTAGCAGTCAATGTGTTCCTCCTCCTGTTAGTCGTTGCAAAATCTTCATTTTGGTGTGTTTTCCATTGATCTGAAGCTAAGTGGAGATCCCTTTTATTAGGATTTCCAGAAGTCAGTTGAAAGTAGCAGGAAGATGAGCTCAAAATGGATCCTCTTTCTCCACAAATGAGTCTTTAGGATACTGCACCTCCAATGCTTCCTCCAGAGAGAGGGAATCCCCCCAGCGTGCTGTGGGGCAGGGGGCGGTAAGCTGGGCAGGCAGCTAGATCCCAGCATGGATGAACGGTGTCCGGTCTCAGCCAGAGAAGTTCTCTCTTGCACCTGCAGACCCTTACACAGGCCTGCCGTGGGGAAGGCCGCTACGATAAAAATCACAAACCAAGCGCAGGTGCGTTGCCTGGCCCGAGGACGAGCGATACGGCAGGGTCCAGGAGGCCGAATCCTCGTCTTCCCCAAACCAAGGGGTGGAGGTTGAACCCTCTTGGAAACAGTCTCTGGCCAAGTGTCAGCCCCCAGCCTCGGCTGCAAACAGCGTGGGTGCCCAGGACCGCGGGGCTTGGTGCTGGAGACCCAGCGCCCTCCGCCCCCTTCTGCCTCGCGTTCCTTGCCCGCACATCCCTCTGCCAAGCGTGAAAGCCATCGTTTGGCCGTGCTGCTATCGACAGTAGTGGGAATTGCTGCACAGAGAAGAAGAAGGGATGACGGGAGACTCGTGCCTGAAGGCCTGAGGCAGAGGCATGCCGATGTGTTTTAAGGCACCCGGTTTAATTTCAGATTCTATGAGATGGTATGAGTTTGCTCTGCTGGGCTCATCAGCTGAGCGAAGAGGCAGAAGCAGCAGAGCAGAAGAAAGGGAGGGGCTGGGCTGCATGGGGGGAGACAGGGAAGGAAGAGGAGGGCTGGGATGGGAGGAAGGCCCAAGAGAGCTCTGAGCTAGTGGGCCCAGCTGTGCCTAATGCTAGGTCATGAAAATCTGGCATCTAAAAAGGTGCTAAGTGGCTCCTTAGTCTGTTCCCGAAATCCTTCAAAAGCCTGAAGTACTTCACATTACTTGTTGAAGTTACAGCCCTGCCAATAACAAACAAAAAATCTACTGAATTGGGGCTGGGCTTAGTTTGCTGTCATTTTTTTTATTGAGGGGGCTCTTCCCTCTCGCAAGCATCTGCTTTTAATATATGACATAATTGCTAAGTTGGTACAGCAGCTCCTTAAAATTAAAATTAAGGCTTGGATATGGTATCTTCAAAGAGAAAAAGAGACAAAGCATTTCAGTGTGTGCCAAATGGTAAGTAGTGTTCAGAGAGTTATTTCTGTATCTGATTAAATTATAAAATACTGTCACCCACAGATGGAAGTTATTGATATACAATTACTTCCAAGTGATTTTTAAAAGAGGCACACTGGGTATGTGCCATCTTAGGAGGTTCAAACCCACCAGTTCCTTGTTCTTGTTTGAATCCTCTTTTTTTGTTTGTATTCTCTCATTTAAATGTTTTTTGCCAGGGACTCTTAACTGCCTTTTAGGATAACCACCTCTCTCTTACATGCAGTGCTGATAAGTCTCCTTTAACAAAAAGTTATTAGGTACAAGTAGTAGCTTGTAACTTTTGAGCAGCATAAAGAAGTACCCCAATATTTTCTTTTTAGTAGCAGCTTTGTAATTATTTCTTCATTGCACTTTGCCTGAGCAGGGAGACTTTTAGATGTTGACTTTATATGCTGTCTGCTCCAGAAGGAAAACGCTCCGAGCCTAGGAGCAACTCTCTGAAATTACTGTCTTGAAAAAAAAAGACTTGAAATTTCAATCTAACAAACAGATTGAGGTCACCTACTGACGTTATAGCATAAATGTTTCATTATAAATGCAGACTATTTATGTTGTTATTATTGAAAGATTAGTTACTGATATCAGTTTCTTGTATTTGTGCTGCTATTGGAAAGTTAGGAAGATGAAGTTGCTGTAGAAAGGTGCTGCTGAGCCATCTGAAGCAACGTGGGAGCTGTCACGCCAGACAATACAAAAATGCCAGTTACTCTATTTCTTTTTTTCTGGGGGGGTGCAGAACTTGATCTCACTGCGTCGACTCAGGAGACGTTTTGGATGAGTTTCAGCTGCTTGGCTTGTAAAACGTGGCTGTTGCTGCTGGTTTTGAACAGAGTAAAAGCAGACTCCTCCTCCGATGCAGCCCTCCCCAGGCCCCCCAGTCTCCGTGTTCTCATCCCAACGTGACAGAGCCTGTTTCCCCGTAGCAGAAATGCTTTCCAGCTGGCTAGAGGTGAGATTTCAGATCCTTTCCCTTCTTCCTCTGTGCTTAGCTTTTCCAACCGGCTGGCTCCAGGCAGCTTCCTGCTCACCAGGTTGCTTTTCCCGATGTGTTACATTACACAGGGAACTCAAGGCATCTGGGTGGGTTTGGATTTCATGGCTGGGGCCAAGGAGTCAGACGCTGCAGAAGCAAACCTGTGCTTCCCGGAGTCCTTTATCTGCGCTACGCTCTTCTCACCAGTGATGGGAGATAAGCTCTGATGGGGTTGACTATTTGTCTTCACACAGGGTGCAGGGAGGAGTAAAACCGCTATATACTCCTCCTAACTTGCTGTTGCATAAAATGGCATCCACGTTTTAGCTGCAGTTGTATTTTGAATGACAGCATTTATATCTGAACTGTGAGTGTTCAGTGTGCTGTTGGAAGTTGCTTTTATTTTCTGTTCCTGCTACTGTGTCCTTTCAGGTGAGAGATACTCTCATCATGACAGTTGTGTCATTTCAGACAGATTCCCTGCCCTTATTTACTGAATTATTATTTTGTCGATTTTAAAATAGGGTCTTCCGTAGTTTTGCCTTGTTTCTGCCATACTAAAGACACACCTGAAGCAAATACATCTAAGAAACTAGTTTTCTGCTGGAGTTGTCACTGGGCAAGCTCCAACCAGTGGCTAGCTCCATGCCCTACCCTCAGTTTGGGGAGAGCTGTGTACCAAGGCAGGGCAGGGAAAACTGCTTTAGGTTGTAAACAACCCTTTTTTGTCCTTTTATTGTGCCTGCTGAAGATGCACAGTGATAACAGTTTAGGGGCAGCAGGAAAGTGCTTTAGTCACCCGTTACCCCAACGGCAGGGGAGGACTCACACTGCACCCAGTGATTTCTGGAGAAAAGCGGTCTGCACCCCCAAACAGAACCAAAAACCTGGGCTCAATCTGACTGGGAGGAAATTGCTGCTAAATCTTTGTTTGCAATGTACTGTTGTGGATGTGCCTTCTGGGGCTGAGCACTGAGCCACATATTAACTGTGGTTTGTTAGCCAGAAACCAAACCCTTCCAGGCAGCTCTGTGCTAAAAGTCAGCTGTCTCCAATACCGTCCAGGCTGGGCCAGATTAAGTATTAGGCACACACAGATGAGATTAGCAGCCTGAAGGATGCTCCTTTGCCCAACAGACTTAAACCTTCAATAGTTTTCTTTCATATAAAAGCAAATCAGGTGCCATTGCTCATGATAAATGGATCCTCTGGCCCAGTGTGCTGCAGTAAGATATTCCAACAAATGACCCTGGCAATTTGCCTGGAAGATTTCTTAACCGGTGTAGCTGCCTCCCTCCGGGCTGCTGTGCACTGCCTCACCTCTCTCCCTGCCTCCACAGCCATACTTGGAGACTGCAATTTAATAAACTCAGCACAGCTGGCACCAATTTGGAAACCTTTGTGCACAGGGGTAAACTGCCCTCACTCCCAAGAGCATTTGGCCTTGGATGTCAGTGCAAGCTGAACTGGCACAGAGTTTCTAGAGAGCTTTCCATTAAATTTTTACAAACTGAGGGTCAGAGGTGATGTTGCAGTCCATTATCATGCCAATTTCACAAATCGATATGTAAACAGATTGATATTCAGTTGCTTAAGTATAATTTTTTCAGCCTTTTAAAGGGCGGAAGTGTGAATGATTATGCCTGAACAACATCTCATTTTCAAAAAGGAGACATTAGTCCA
This sequence comes from Leptodon cayanensis, assembly GCA_027564655.1. Lineage (NCBI taxonomy): Eukaryota > Metazoa > Chordata > Aves > Accipitriformes > Accipitridae > Leptodon > Leptodon cayanensis. The sequence continues at coordinate 23,134,348 of JANXJC010000023.1, forward strand.
TGTTTTCAACTAGGTACGTCTTAAACTGTACCACAGCTAAAAGGCATCCTTTCACCACTGCTCTTTTCACCAAACCCATCTGAAACAGAAATATAAGAATAACCATTGTCCATGTTATCAATATTTAACTTCTTCCTGTAGAACTGCTTGGGCCTTATAGAAAATATAGTTTCTCTATAGCATTATTCATCTTAGAATCTATGTACAGGTGGGTTTTTTTAATCTCTAAACACAAAAAAAATCACTTCAACTTTAAGTGAAAAACTTCCTTTCTTCTACTTTACTCAGTACAAATCAAAACTGAAAAAAGTCTAGCCTGCACCATTTGGGAATGCAGTGACTTAAAAGCAAGTTGTCTTATCACTGTAAATATAACTGAAGCAGCAAGTCTACATGACTTAACTAGAACATTAATCACATTCGAAGCTCTGCAAAATGAAGAATTTTATAGCTATAAGCAAGGCTGCTGCCAGCTCTTATCACGACAGCAAGGTGCTGGGCAAAATACTAGCCCTTGGCCTTCCCCTTTGCTCTCCGTGTTGCTTTGCATTGAGGAATCTCCTGTGTGCGTGCAGTTGCCCATATGCTTCCTCTCCTGCCAAAGGCAAGAGAGAAATCACCTACCTATCATTAACGTGTTGTAATGAGCATCATCTTGAAACTCTGCGATAGGGACCATCTACTAATCTGACATGATTCACCGTGTATCCAGGGAGCAGTTCAAGGAAGACTGCTATTTAAAGTATAGCCCACATAATTCAGACTGATTTTCAGCTACAGGCAGATAAGCATGGGTCAGTAGATATTTAGGATGTACCACCTCATGCCAAGACTCCGTCTGTGTTCTGGCTACACCATCCAGCCACATATTTTAGTGTTCAGTAGAGATCAGAACAGAGGAATAAATAAAATAGTAAAGATGCATACATACATCAGCAAGACTGGTAAAGGCAAAGCCTCAGCTCCCATTAAGCCTGTAATGAAAATGAGATGTAAAAGAACGCCATGTAAATTAGCTTTTCTCAGAACTGCATTTTGACTAGAGATAACGTTTTTTCTACGCTTTTTGAAAGACACCATGAGCACTCTACAAAGAAAGATCAGAAGGATCAAGTCACATAGAAATTCATTAAAAAAATTAATGTAATAAAATTCGCTTGTGTCATGGGAAGAGACATAAAACAAGTCACCATTCTTGGAAAAAGATCTTTGAACATCACTGCTATTTCCAGCAGCCTCTCTCCAAGTTTTCACATAGGCTGCCACAGCTGTCTCAAGCTCAATCTGGGGCTTTGTTAGTTCAAACAAAACATTCGGAGAACCAAAGATGGCAGTTTTGTAGAAGCAGATGGGATACAGCAGGAATGGTCACTCTTGGTTTAGGTCTAAGCTCCTTTTACACTTTGAGTACTTACAAACAGAAACGTGAGAACACATATCAGTTGTTAAACAAAAATGAAGACTCTACAGTGGTTGTCCTACTACTAATATAAATTAGGCAAGTGTTTCCTCAGACCACATTTGCTTCACCAGCACTAGAGTACCCTACAAACTTTATTAGGTGAATGGTTTCAGAGATAAAAGAAAGTGTTGTACTATTACTTCTACATGTGTATTTTCAGGAAGTGAATGAGCAAGTTGGTTGCAGTTCTACTCCTGGAGTGAGGGCAAGGAGAAAGAAAAAGAAAAACAAAGCAGTATCAGCTCCTTTGCTCACATGACAGTGTGTAAACCAAACTCCAAACACTTTAACCTAAACTCACAGAGGAGATGGCAGCCTGAAAAATGTAGCTGTTTCAAGCAAATGTGGTGGATGACCTCAGCCCCTTTCTGCACATCCAACTGCCAAATCTCTCCTAGCTTCTCCTTAGCTGAGGTCACAGCTTTTTCCATTGCAAATCTGGGAACATCAAGAACAGGGTATGACGGCCTGAAATAAACAGAATACAAACAGAAGGGGCTCGTGTAGGGATTGTGTTATTCATTTTTACATTTAATGAAAAAACTCCATTTGTTCAGTCATAACTGCTGAAGAATGACAGACTGCCACAAAACCCAGAACATCCGTCCAGATACACTGGATCGCCTCCAGAGGCTCTGCCAGCATGATGCTCATTTGTAAGAAACACTGTTCAAATCTGCACATACATAAAATTTTTGTTTAGCAAAGAACTGGCTATTTCAGGCTTCTGGGATATCTTAGTTTAAGGTATTTTCCCAATATTAAATTGTTACTTTTTTTAAGACAAAACCAGCAAGAAATTATATGGCAACAGACTCAAGGTGTGGTTTGCTTAAATTAATGACAGGTATGTGGAAAGATAATTGTTATATTACATTTCAGTCCACTGCAAACAGTAAAAATATCACAGGTCCCAAAATTCAGTCTGAGTAAGATATATTACTAAAACCACCACCCCCATCCTAACAGGCTAAGACATTGCATCTAACAGAATTACCCACCCAATTATTAAAGAAACAGCAGTGTTACTAAGAACAGCTCACTAAATATACAGAACTACATTACCTAGGTAGAATTTATTGCAAAACCAGGAAAGAGACAGCAAACTAGAAGTCTGTCTTCCATTTCAGATTTGTATCACTTGTTCAAGTTTCACTCACTCATGCACACACATACACACACACACGCAGCCTGTACACAGAAAGTCGCTAACACATTTGAGTTCTCAGAGTCTCACAAGAAACCTTAAAACATTTCAGTAAAAAGTTAAAATGAGATCTTGTACCACAAGGACTATAAAATCCCCCCCACCCTCACTACCCTTGAATTTCTAAGTTTTGGATTCTAAAAACCATACATAAAAAGGAAGAGTTATTTCAGTAGCACAAAGACTACCTTAAATATATCAAAGGAAGTCTAAGGAGAGTTAATGCAACCAAAAACAAAACAAAACAAAAAATTAAGACCTGCATCGCACACAGTCAGTGTTTTCAACACTGTTGATAAGCTCTAAATCTCTAAATGTAGTAGAGCACTGGTTGTTTTTGATTAACTTTTAATTCTGAAGTTACATTAAAAAAAAACAGTTGTAGCAGTTCTTTTGAGCTGCTAGTTTCATGAGGAAAAAGTCCCTTTCAAAATTTCAATAAATATGCTGACATGTAAAGTTAGTTGAGGTTGTCATGCAAGACAAGTTACATAAACAAGACCAACTCAATCTTTATAATAAAGGCAACTTGCATTCAAAAATGAACTTTACCCTTACAATTTTATTCAAAGGGTAAACATGAATTAACCCAGCTGTTTACCTGAATTACAAAAGTAACATGATTCAATATGAAAATAAGAAACTGTCTACAAATCTCTGACAGTAATAAATTGCAATATACAATGCATACAGGAGTTATACAGAGCAACAAACTCTTGTACAAAACAAAAATACTTTAATACCTTTAAAATCCAATTTTTTTTTAAAATCATCATGAAAAAGATTTGAGTCAGAACTCACACCTCAATTAGTCAAGCTTCTGGTAGCTACATTACAGCTATTTAATATACAAAGAGATAAATCTCTTCACCAGTCATTAAAACTGCCTCTTCATTAGAGTTGCACAGCTCTTCCGTCTTGTGTTCCCAGATACAAAGTTTTCTTCAAATCATGAGAACTGGATTTGTTGAACACCAGAGATCTAGAGAAAGAAAACGCAAGGTTGCATTCAAATGCTCCTTTTCTGAAACTGCATCGGAGCTAGCAGCCTTGAATTGTCAGTGCTGGAATGTCACGACAGCCACCGCCAAAGGACTACATAAAATTCATTCTCATCTTTCAGAACAGGGCAGCTGAATTAGCATTTGAATTTTAGCAGCAGGAGAGAGAGTAAGGGACGGGATACAGTACCTGTTGATACGATGTTGTATACACCATAACATTCTGCTGTTGGCCGTCTGTAGTTATTAAGCCTGCTGGCAACTGGTTAGCTGAAAGAAAGAGCATTTTAAGAAAATCAGACAGGAACTGCAGCATACAGAGAGCCTCATTTGACATGTCTGTCACCATTAAATAACCTTTAATTGTGGTCAACTCCAGGACTCTGGAGCCATTCCTCTCCTGACAGCTACCATCCTACACTGTGTACAGACACACTTGTTACTGAGTGTTACAAGTAAGCAATTTTATTCCCATTAAGAAGAAACACGTAAGAAACAAAATTCAACTTAATTTTGTATCAGATAATCTAAAAGAAAGTGCACCTTGTTCTTCCCCTGTATCTGAAGCAGAACATACACAGCTGTACATGGCAAATGGAGCGGAGTTTGCCAACCCGACCATTGAAAAAGCCATCTCCAGCATTCAATATCCCAAGAAACCTGGAGAATTCTGTTTGTTTAGACATAAGGTTAGCACTTGAGCGTACACATACATGAGGAACTCAATGAAATCCTTGCGCTGCTTTATAAAACAGGATCCATCAGGGACTGCGTAATGTGGAAGCCCCATGGAAGGCAGCAGAGATGAACAGAGACAGGCAATGACAAAAAAAAAAAAAAGACACTGCCAGAGCCTGACATTACGCTGATTGACTTCAGCATGCCATTCAGGGTACGCACAAGAGCTGTGAATTTCATGGAGGAGAGAGGAGGCCAATGAATGGAGTAAAAAGTACTCCTCAGATTTAGAGAGAAAACAGAGGGAGTGATGCTCTAAGATAAACCTTTACAATAATGTACGTTGAGCTCTGTGACATTCAGAGTAGCTATGTTACAACTGCTACTTGGAAGCAAAGCAGCCAAACTCTTAAGTTGTAAGTTAAGTCGCTGTAGCATAACAGTCTCCGCTAAGAGACAAACAATGGGGCTTTTTTATTTCTGAAGTATGGCTGTTACTGTGTGTAAATAAAATGTATAACCCATAAAAAAAAAATTCTGAAAACACAGTATAATCCTAACAGCTGTCATTTGAAAGCTGACACGTGGGGGTTTTTAAATTGGGTTTTTGGTTGGGTTGGGTTGGGTTCCCCACCACCACCACCACCTTCATGGTACTAATTTTCAAGTACTTAAGTTGCAAGTTAAGAGATGCATTAAGATCATAGTGAGAAGTGGCTCTGGCAGGTCCAAAATTTTACTGTCCCTTTCATCTCATGTTCCACATCCAACACATTTTAATGCCAAGCCTCTGACCCAGCCCTGGCATTAGGCTAAGACAAAGAGCTAAGGGTTATGCCACAGCAGCACAGCTATTAACTGCTACTCCTGCAGTAAGACATCCTTCTGATTAGATCTATAGCTGCCCCTATGGAAAGAAATACCTGCAGCACTTGACATGATCAGTTATTTTACATAAAAAAATCTTTTCCTCCTTCTACTACTACTGCAACATCTCCTTTGCATCCTGCTGAGACTTAATATTCACTTCCAAAGTTGCTCTTTTCAAATCACAGCAAATTAAGGCTTATTTCATAGAGCACCCTGAGGCTCCCAAGCCTGAGATACTTGAACAAGTGACTAGGAGCAGATATTCAGCCTTCTGCTGTTTAACAGGGACAGTATCAAATTTGGGAGGGGGACAGAAGATCCACAGATGTAAGGGGATTTGTTTTTTCTGGTTTCCACTTTCTGGCGGGCATTGTACTCAGGCTAAGCAGAGCATGAGCATCCAGAGGAGAAACCCTTCGTGAATTTGACTCTTTGCCCATACAAAACAAGATGGTGGATGCAGACACAATCAGGAGTTTCCAACTATATATTCTCGCTCAACTCTTGAGCTGCAGTTTACAGGCTTGAAATGCAAATCAGAATATACACAAAATAAAGCTTTTAGAACAATTTCTGTATATTGATTTGACAAGCTTCCAAGCTGGACAGACTCCCAACAGCTGCAATCTAGAAACCATCAGCAACATACCCAAGGTAAGTAAATAAGTTGGGCCTATAGCTGTGCTAGTGTGTTGCTACTTCTGAACCAACAGAGCTATTACATTTGAGTGAGTATGGATAAGAATTTACTATTTGCATTGCCTAATCTTTACTTGTAAAATTAAAATAGTCATATTAAAAAAAAAAAAATAAAGCTTTCCATAAGTCCCCTACCAATATTGAGGTTTAGATGCTTCATTTCCAGCCAGTTTTACGAGCTTATCTTCCAGGCTAGGAGAGGCCCAAAGAGTCTCTGTACTGTTCTATATAGCCAAAGTCATCATACTGGGAGCAAAGTGTGTTTCAGACCCTGAATAGGTCATTTCAGTCCTCAGGCTTTGAATTTTTGCTAGTTCAGTAGTTTACTAGTGATTTTAAACAGAAGACTTGGATACTTGAAAAACTAAATCTTGTCAGTACATATGACTAGAGCTGCACCTCCTAATTCTTCTTTTATCAGCTTCAAGATTACCAGCCCATAATATTTAAAAGCCGAGGTGAAGACTACATGCAAGAATCCAGCATCAACAAAAAGCAATGCAAAGTCCCAACAACTGTCAGCCTTTAATTTTCTTTATAAGGAAGAAAAACTACAGTGAATGCATACGCTGCTGCTTGCCCTACACCTTTTAGGTGCCAATCTGTGCATTCCTTTGAATGTAAGAAATACTAAGCGCTTTAGAGTTATATGAAGATGAGGTTCTTCTCTGGCTCATTTCTCAAAGACGAGCTACTCAAGTCATCAAGTGGAGTTTGTTTTACTTTTTCCCCAACAGTCTTGCAAGTAGAACAAATGTGGCCTAATATGTAGCTACTCCACATTCTTAAGATTTCTCTCTGGTTTTATTGTTTTAAAAAGCTGAAGGCATTATGTACAATTTATGATAAAGGAGAA
>JANXJC010000023.1:23141220-23155222 GCA_027564655.1 Leptodon cayanensis
GGGTGGGGGGGGGAAGAAAAAAAAAAAGTCTGCACTTTTCATTACAATCTGTGTTTAAGTGTAGAGAAAAATACTAGCACTAATGTATGCATTTAAAAATCTTCCACAGTTGACATTAGCTATTACTAGAGTGTCATCATTTATCATTATATTACCACATTCTGACCATAAATTCTACTGACTGGGAGGACTTGATCTGAGCAGAGGTTATCCTCCAGACACCTCAAATGAGAATCTCTATGGATCACAGGTGTAACATGTGGCCAGTCCAAGATGTATTCCTCAAGTTAAGAATTCTGATGTCTAAAGGAAGTGCTGTTTTTAGAAAAGTCATAGTAATAATATAATAAATTAAAAAGTATTACTTACTAAATGCTTCCTCTGTGAGCTCCTCACTTAAACCGTCTCCAGTTGTAACTGTTCCCCCAATTCCCTTTTCTCCTTTCATTGCCTGGAGAGGAAAAGAAAAAAAAAAGAAAAGGAAGAATTTCTGTTAGTACAGTTGGTTTGATATTGTTTCAAGACCCACAAGCTCTAGCCAAGGTTTAGAACTTGCAGAAGAGTCACTGTGCAGCATCTGGAGTTTGAAATCCAAGACCTGTAAAACTCTATGGGATTTAACAACGTGACAGTACAAGAATAAGTGAAGGACAGTTTTCATCTTAGCCGTACTCCTTAGCAACAAAAACTCCGCAAAGTAGGATTTTGTGTAGTTCTAAGAAAGGCTTTCACCTTCTGCAAAAAGTCAAAGATCTGCAGTAATCCAGATGCAGCAGTTAAGAGTATTTACAAGAAATCACAGAATCTCAGAACTACCGAGAATGTGCAACATTTGCTTACCAACTACATGCAAGTGCCATCATCATACAGCTAAGAGTTGACATTTAAAACCAAGATATTGGATTTCTTCTCCCACATCAAGGACTACAGCCAGGAAGGATATCAGCACAGAAAGCCAAGGCCCTCAGTCACCTGCATGCAGTTTTACAAGTATGAAGTTCGATGTTCTATTACACTATTACATAAGAACATGTAAGAAAATAAAGTAGGTATAGAAAGTATTCTCTGCAACTGTTTGATGTAGACTAAATACTAAGCTACAAAACAGAAATATTTCACTATATACAGTACCCTGAGGACAGAACTAGCTGGAATGGAGATTTAAAACTGACAACCAAAACCATCCAATCCCTCCAGTTAAAACCCAATCCCACTACTCTGCTACCACAGCATATATATCTGCAAAAATGGTTGCTTCAGAATGAAAGCAGCATAGACACACTTCAGACTTCTCCAGAAGTACTAAAACTAGTTAAGCACTACTTGCATTTTTAATTAAAGCATATACAGCAGTTTGACAGCACGTGCAACTGCTATGCAGAACTCGAAAACGATAGCATACAGCAGTACTTCAACTTTTAGATTACACCTTCCATTACTCATCACAGCAAATGACTTTCTGGGAAGGCAAAGCTTCAAGTGCTATCAGCAAATTAAATATCATTAGCGAGTCTGACCCCATTAATTAAAATCTTAGGTTTACAGAACAAAGAAAGTCTGAAAAGCATCTCTATCTACAGCACTGCCAATTTAGACATACCCGCTTCACTCATGCCAGTAAAACCCACCAGCCACACCAACACTGGGATCAACATTTAAAAAAAAAAAAAAAAATAAATTGTTTTGAGTTTTTTTTCCCAGGATAACTTTAATCCTTAACAACTTCTTCATTCAGGACTATGAGGAAGAGAAGTCACTGGATAAAAATACCTTTGATTTGTTTGGTTAAATCTGGTATTCTGAGGTAAAAGAACACCAAACTAAAGAAGCAAGCAAGCATAAGTCTCTTCAGTCTTCAGACAGGGAGGTGGGGGGGCAGACCAGAATAAAAAACCCAAGCAGAAGCAACTTGTTTTTCAAAAAGTTTAAACTGCTGAACAGAAAAAAAAAAAAAAAAAAAGAAAGTAACTTTCTGCTACAGAAGGCATAAATTAAACTGCTTGGATCACATACCTAGCATGTACTGTGCATCAACAGCAAACTGAGAGACAGGGTAGAAAAAACAAATTAAAATAAAAAAAATTGAAGCAGATAGGCTTCCATGTGAATCATTATTCTGACATGATAAAAACAACTTTTTCTTTTGCAGTTCTGAAGCCCAGACAAACAATAAGCATTAGGCTAGTTCCTCAGAGGATGCAGTCTAGTACAGTTTTATTGATTGAACCCAAAGATTGAATTAAGTATTCTTAATAGGCACCTTTAAAGAACAGAGTGATTTACTACCAGCAATATATCGGAGAATTTATTCAGTTGAAAGCTTTAACTACTTTGAATCAGCAAGTCTAATCAAAATGCTTACTTATTCTTTTTTCCTCTTTATATCCTCTGGAATGCTTTTAAACATCACATTAGTCGCTGACAATAGCTGTGAGATACTGTGCACGTTATCCATTATACAATTACAATGACGGGGAGCTAAGGATAAACACAACCAGGTTAAACAAATGAGGAAATACTGAAGTAGATACCAACCTCTCTGAATTTTTGGAGGTATAACTTCAAAGGTTCAACATAGCTATCAAACCCTAAGGTAGACATGGCAAAGAGAATATCTTCTCCATTGATGGTCTTTCTTTTCTCTTGGTGACACCTCTCACTTGCTTCTGACGTTATAAAGCTGATGAACTCACTTACACACTCTTGCACACATTCCTTTGCATCCTTAGCAATCTAGTAAGGAAAAAGTATCATAAAATGATTAATCAAGACACAAGATTAAAAAAAAACAAACAACCAAAGAATACACTAGATAATAAAGAAAACATCCCAAAACCTGATGATAATAGCCATTTAGGCAACACCCATATGTGAGGGAACCACTGGATGTCATCGCTGCTCTATGTAAGCACAGCTGCAACACGATTTTAATCTAAGTTTTACTATTTCAAGCAGCACAGCAAACTGCCAGGATCTCCTGCAGTCATAACTATGTTCTGTACAAGCTTTTACATATAGATGCATCCCAGTATTGCTTACTTTGCTTACCTACACCTTCTCTTTAAACCTGCTCATTACAATGTCATAGCCCACTTCCATCTTCCTTTTAATAGACCCAGCAGTTCCAACCCCACTGCAGTACATTCCCACAAATTTGGCAACAAGTATTTTTATCCTGACCAGTTCACGGACTAAAATATACACCTAGCAGCAAGCCTCTCTTATTCTGGTGTAAATTTTCCAAATGAGAATTCAAACAAAGAAACATATGCCCCTGGCAAGAATGAAATAGGTAAATTTCATTATAGTTTTCAGCTGGACAAAAGTAAGTTACCTGACTTAAAATAACAGCAAGCATTACTCATCATTATTTGGGAAGCTGACAGGAGCCAACTGAAAGATTATAATAATTAAGATACTTATTCTTCACATGAGAAGAATCTGTTTGTATTTAAAAAAAAAAAAAAAGCAGTAACCATATGTAGAATCTTCACTAGTTCCTCTGGTATTTTCAGATACATAGGGTGAGATTTTCAGAAGTACTCATCAGCCAGCAGCTTCCCTTGCAGTTTTTCACAAAAACGTCCCTGATATTTCAAGATAGCTCAACATCCCATATGCTAAATTCTTGAGAAAAATCTCATCTTGATCACTAAAAATTTATGACAATATGGACTAGTGAAGAAATTTTCACAGCAAAGATATAAATGTAACACCCAGATCTTCAGAAAGCCCTGAACACTATGAAAGTACAAGCAGATGCGAGTAAATTATGTCTTGCTTCTATTTAGAGTGATCTCAAAAAAAGAGGAAAAAAAAAATCAGCTTTAGCTAGAGGAAATGTTACTAGGGCAGGAATTGTACTGGAATACAATAGAGGAACAACAAGTAATAGGAGCCCTGCAAAGGTTTTAGATAAACAGGTAGAACGGTCAAACACTTAAACAATCACCAGCTCAGCAGAATGGATTAAAAAGTCTATTCTTAGAAGTAAGAAATAAAATAAATCTTTCAATATCTGGCCTTATCTGCTACATGGTATAAGGCAGACTTCTTGGGTCATTTCAGCATTTGGATATGTAAAGATTTGGGTGATGGAAGACTAACCATTCTCTTTCCTTCAGGATAAGGACTAGATTTTTATTTCATCCAAAATAGTTCACTTATTCCAAATTTTATGCACCTCAGTAAAAGCAGATTAAATTTCGTAAGAGAGAATTCCATAGAAAATATTCTTACTGATACGGGACTGCCACCAAGTCTGACCCATTACGACAATTTCGGAGAACACACCTTGGAAAAAGAAAGCCCTGAAAGCCCTATGAAGAGCACTCTTCTGGATACTCTAACTACAGCAGTTACTAAAAGCTTTCCGAAACCTAAGAAAAATGGACTTTGTCTCAATCACCTCCTGCTCAGATTTTTTTTTTCTTTTATTTTCTTTTCTCCAATAAACCAGGATCATTTGGAAAAATATACTGTTCTACCAGATCAAGTTCACTCAGAGGAAGGAATAAAACTCATTAACACACTTTACCAGACAAGGGTATTACCTTTCCTGTTTGGGGTATGGCATTTTTCATTATCCTTGCCACATTTGCAATTGGAAGATATATATCTTGTTCTCTAAAACTCTCTTTTGAGCCATTTGTATCTTCGTGATCATTCATGCTGTCCTCTGTGTCTAATGAAATAAAGAAAAATTAACAGAAATTGTATTTGACAGACAGCAGGCAATAATTAAGTCAGTTTAAAATCTTACACTGAAGGATGAAGACCTTTGAAAGCACAGTGTACTAACACTTTAGAAATAATTAAAAAAATAGATGCAACACCAGGGGACTTTTATGGTTGTTCGATACCATCTTTATCACATTGTGCGCAGACATGTACGTGGCTGCTGAACACCAAGCATTCTTAATGTCATGTCAAAATACAAATTGTTTCCTAGAACATTTCCTAGAAATTTTTTTTTTGTTGTCACCTCAAAGGACTCTGTGTCAACACTGAAAAATCCAAGCCCCACCTTCAGACTGCAGAAAAAATGCTTCATACAGATGAGGCATTATGAATACAAATAATTGCAAATTCTTCGCTTGAGAGAAGATAGCAGAGAACTATAAAAGAACTGGAAGGAAATACACATATATATATATACACACACACAGATGTAGTATTTACTGTAATGTTCCTTACCATCGTGAGGCTGTATCACATAGTGACTGCCACCAATGTAATCTCCAGCAATTCCTAACTGAGAAGCATCCGTTGTGGAGCTATCACCATCCATCTACAACCAGAAGAAGGAAACCTTTCAGGTATGTTTGTTACACCATTAAGTGCAGCTATGGCTGACAAATAGCACTTTAATCAACTTAGAACTATGAGACCAATTTATACAAAACATAAATATTTTGTCATTTGAGAACAGTATCCCTTCTTTCGTTACTGAGCTTTACTGACAGCGGAAACAGTGAAACTGTTTTGTGAAGCTTCCCCAAAAATTCAGCCGGAGGCACAGGCTGTGCACAGCAACATTTGGTTCATGCAGCACATATAAAGCAACCTTGTGTTGTTCCCATGAAAGTCTGACCAGAACAGGTCAAGGCATCTACTTCTCTGAACAACCCTTGAAACCTACGCTCACTGAACACTTTACTTACATTTATTACACAGAGCACACCCTTCACTCACCATTACCCTCCGCCCAAACAGCTTTTGTCAAGCCCACCAACAAACTTCTCCTAGCCAGACCTCAGGACCAGCTCTGTATCTGCATCCTCATCCTCCCTGAGGCACCAGTCACTCCCAGCTGCCTTCCGACTGCCGTTTTCCTTCTCTTTCCCTGGTCGTGCCCTGCCTCGCTCCTCTGGGCATCCTCCAGCGCTCCTCTCACAATGTTTTGACGTGGTGGCCAACAAGAAGTCTTCTCCTTGAGGCTTTAGAGACAGGGTCACAGTTTAATAGGCAATTTGGATGCCAGGAGAAAGAGAGAAGCCAGAAGAGCCAGCACATCCCTCCCCAGCTGGGGAACCCTGTCCCAGGAGGCAACAACCACGTTTCAGCTGGAGGAGTCTGGGAGATGCCTGCCTTCCCCCTTCCAAATGGGGCAAAACCACCGAGATCATCAGCAGCCGTTTGCTGCTAATTCTCAACATTGGCTAGGAAATCGATTTGTGAACAAGCCAAGAGGTCTCGCAGTGCTGCTCCGAAGGGAGGCTGTGCCCCAGAGGCTCCTCAGCAGCCTGCCGTCTCACCGCTCGCAGACATCGCACGGATTGCGCTTCCTCGTTCTGCGGAGCTGAAAGAGGCGAAGATGCCTCCTACGTCCCTCGGAGGTTCACATCTCTTTAGTGAGGACTTGCCACAACAGCAGCAGAACACATCGCTGCCTTCTGCACCCACGTTTTGCCACCATACACAACACACAGGCATATGTGCGTTCTTGCAACAGCAAAGGCTTCGGCCCATGTAACCTGTTACCATAGTACATTTTGCCTTTTTACAGGAATAACTAATTTCCTTAAACACTGTCAGCAGGTGCTCAGTAGAAAGCTTAGACCTACAAAAAAAAAAAAATCATGGCAGACAACAGTTCCACTTTCAAAAGGGCTATTTTAGCAATGCCAAATGTAAGTTTGAATTCAAGTTTCCAGCTTTTTAAAACTTTTGGACAATCTTGACTTTTTTCCAGCTGCGGGTGTCTTGAAAATTGCATTTTAAAAGTGTCTTAAAAATAAGCTTTTGCAGAACGTTGAGCTGCCATGCTTTTTCTCATGTAGGGTGGTATTTTTGCAGTCACGTGCTTTAATAATGCTTCTTTTGGAGAGAGGAAACAATGCAAAAATTAGGGAGGGAGCAGGGGTTCCCAGCACATGCAAACTCTTTCAACACTAGCACACAAATCCAAAGGTATTTTTAAACACATTTAGATGCACAGCACCAGATTCACCTTTGCCCTGAATTTTCTTGGCTGTTTTTAACATCAAACAACTCTGTTGGCATCCGCTTATCTACCCGTTTGCTAGAAAATCAGCTCTTCCATGCCCATTCTACACTTCATACTGTTCCTTCTCTGGACCAGCACTTCCCATCCTACCCTCTCCCCAGCCCAGCTGTTTCTGATGAGAGCAGCCAGCCTTACTGACAAGCTACACAGACAGCCCCATGGGAAGCAGAACCTGGCTCCATTCAGTCACCGACCTACACCAGCTGTGCAGGTACCCTGGTGTCCTTGGAAAACAAGCCCTGTCCCAAAGGGTTGTGTGGTCATTGCCGGTGAGACCACGCAGCTCACTTCTTTGCACACCATTAGCCTGAAGAGAGAGGGAGAAGCAGTCTTGTGCTATTTTTATACCTACCCAGAAATATGAGCAACTTAACCTCTCTCTAATCTGCACTTTGCCTGTGGCCACAGGGCTGGGGTTTGCTTTCAAACCTTCAGGCAACGTCCGGTGCTATGCTTGGCCACAGATGCACAAGTAACCCGAGCGCTGCTCACATTCAAGGCAATACTACAACAGCTGGATGTAGCCTTAGGAGCTGCTTAAGAGACAAAAAAACACTCCTCCACCTCTTCCTCATTGTACAAAATACTACACACACACACACTGCTTTTTTTAAAGCACTTCTGGTCCCTTTCGATGGGCTTTTGTAAAACAGTTTCACTTCTTACACAGCAGCTCTGCCCAAAGGAAGGGTAGCATTTTAGGCATTAGCTTTGTATGTGCCAACTTCCATGTAAATTCACTTTGTCTGCATTTTGCAGACTCTTTGTTGGGAGATTTAACTTTGCTTTTCAATTTTCCAAAGGGTCTCCAGTTTGCTTACTCAGCTCACTCTAATGACAATGCAAGGATATCACAATCCTGCGTGTCAAGACCACCAAAAATTGACATCACCCATCATTAAGAGAGTTGTCTCTCTTTTCCTTCTGCAATTTGAAGCAATTAACATTCTGCAGTCTGGTAAATCCCAAAAGCTACCTCCAAAATTAAGTTAGGATTTCCTGGCAGTCTTGTCCTCAGTTTAGGCTCTCTGATCCCTACTAGAATTTAACTCAGAATTAGGGTCTCCACAAACTTTAAATGTTAAGTTTATTCAGCCCCAGTACTATTTTAAATGCCTTGATGTTTCCTCCTCTCTCCTTTTTCAGTCTTCTCTGAAACATATCTTCTAAAACTTTCCTTCTTCCAGGATTGCAATATTCTTCACATTTCTGCAGTGATGTGATAATTCACTGGTTTCTGCTCACCCTCCCTGCAGCCTACCCCATCTGAATCTTTAGTGCCAAGACCCAGCAATATTATTTAAGAAATCATCTTGCTTTCATTAGGTCAGCTCACCTTCAAAAGACAACTTCTGCTTGAATCTCTTTTAAACCTCTGCTACATCTGTAGACAGTTTTGGCCATATTAGACTAATGCATCCGCAAGGTACTATCTTTGCTTTTATTCTTTTCTGTATGCACATTTCCGTATCTACTTACGGTATGTATTATTTCACCATTAGTGAGAATTTGAGTGGAAGCTTATCAACATGATGAATCTAAAATAGCAATTAGCAAAATTGACAGGAAAAGGCTTGCAAAAGAAAAAGGCAGATCAGTCTCAGATAAAGAAAACGGGCACTGACAGCTTAGCATCAACTGAAATTACTTCTGTGGGTATTACTTTAAGAAAGATTTTTAGCTGCCAGGACAAGCTCGGGACAGGGGATTACAGACAGCGTAACACCTTTCTGCATAACACTTAGCATAACCAGGTCCTAATCCAGGATCACAGGATAATTCAGGTTGGAAGGGGCCTCAGGAGGTCTCTAGTCCAACCCCTGCTCAAAGCAGGGTCAGCTCCAAGCTCAGAGCAAGTCGCCCGGGGCTCAGCACAAGCTCTGTAATACATACAACACAATGCTCAGAAAATGAGAAAAGACTGCTCTCAATACACTGTTGATAATTAATCTCCCCCTTTAAACAAAAAAGTGTCCCCAAAGTTACTCTAAAAAGGCAGCAGTCCAATGCAGCATAGAAACAACACCCTGCCTACAGTAACTGGAGTCACTGGGAGACTAAAAGGACAAGAGTTCTTATGCTGGTACGTTTCGTAGGAAGAGCTCCCTCTTTGGATGGAAGTAGATGCCAAATTTCATGAACAGGCAGAATCCTGGGAGATCTAGTCCTAAAAGGTTCAGATGGGTGAGAACTCTCACCTCATATTTTGCTCTAGCCCCTGGAGCTGTTACAAATTTCTTTAAAAGTACCTATTTGGAGATTACATATTCCACCTGCATGGCAGTTTCAGCATGCAGACACTACAATGTCTTTTAATACATTAGTGCCCTCTATACCTGTGTGGCTAGGGAGGAGGGCTTCCAACACACTGGTCTAGCAGCACATACTGCACACATCTTCAAGAAGCACGTCCTGCATGTTGTACATTATCCTTAGCCTTTAGTGCTAGGAAAACACTGAAGCTCCTCCACGCATGCATACACATATTGACCGAATCAAGACTTGAGAGCTAAGCATAGCAGAAGTGACATGGCAGCCTCTGAAGTGACCATGCCACCATCTGATTTTTATCAACAACGAGGGAGAGAAACCAAGTCAGTACAGGACACTCAACCCAAATATTCAGTGATACACTGCAAAAAGCATCTGAATACAGAGCAGCAGCACGAAGTTTTCTGGTGGTGGTTTTCTGTTTTTTTATCTTTAATGAAAAAGAATATTACTAGGAATATACAAATTAATGGATCCAGGGAAATTAACCCAAGAAATATGTTAAGAGAACCATTTCAAATCCAGGGCATCAAAGAAAATTCAGTAATAAGATGCAAGTGAATGAACATACAGGTTTACGCTGACGTCTGGCAGAAAGTTTTCTGGAAGATGCTTAAAAAAATATGCTCCTGTCAGCTGCCCACAACTCAGACTGTTCCTAGAATACATCTATACTGAATTAATAAAACCTCAGTATCTCAAAGTAAATCTTGCATCCGGTTTAATCTTAAGAGCCCTCTTAAGAGAGCAGTATCAGTGGCTCAGCTAAACGACAACTAAAGAAGAATGCAAGCCCTGACCTGTTGGCACCTAGGAGAGGGTCTAAAACTTAGATCAGTATAAAAGGCAAAAACAGAATCAAAGAAACAAGATTTTGTCTTCAGAATGGGGAAGTCATCTGGCAATGATTTGTAACACTGGTCTCTTGAGGGGAAACGAAAGGCCTCTTGTGATTTAGGTATTACACGTGGTATTCATCCACTCTGTCTCCCAAAACTGCTACCCTACAAGAGGGACAGCAGAAAATGATTTGCTATGAACTGAAGCACTTGGTACACTTTCCACACAGAGTTGTCCCTGCCATAGAAGCAGGACAGAAATAACTAAAACTGTAGGTAGTAACCACATCAGTCATTGTAGATTAATTTTGCCACCACACCTTATCACAAGAGATGTAAAGCTGTAAAGCAGTAACAGCAGCTGCTGCTCCTAAACAGAAATACAGAAAGAATTTTTAATTGAAAATACATTTTTAATTTCCTTTTATTTTTCAATGACTTCCAGAGAACCTGATTTCCCACTGAATTTTCACGTGGCAGCAAAGCAGTGTCTCCTGCATCAAGGAACACCGACTGGTAAATCCACTCACGGGCCATCATTCCAGCAGATCCACAAAAATGCGAAGTTAAAACCCCTTAGCATGTGCCTAGAACACAAACAGATGCTGCACTGTCTCTCTCCATCTTGAGCTCCTCTAATCTCTCACATTGAGTGTTTTCTCCCACCACAGAATAACATTAGGAGAAGCAGACTGATGCTGAGAGGACATGACAGCATCACTAAGGCTCGTTGGCATCTAGGCTGTACCAGGCTCCTTCCCTTGGACCACAGGGAAGAAACCTTTCCCTTAGGAAATCCAAATAGGGCCTCTTCACCTTCCCCCTCCACATACCATATCACCAATGTTATGGCTCATCTTAGAAGCCCTGATGTCACTGGCCACAAGTCCCCTCCACACAGATCCAGCTGTGCTAGAGTATGTGGTGGTTCCTTACTAGGCTGGCTAACCGTACACAAGCATGGTTAGCTGCAATATATATGGGTGGACTAACAATGCATATATTTTTACATCAAGTAGGAGTGGATCAGTGATATGGAGCAAGCAGGAGAAATTCAGTTTCCATGCCTTCTCTTTTTTGGCAGTAAAAGAGAGAAGCTGGAGGGGGGAAAAACGAGATGAACGGAGGCAGTCTTGTTGCTTTTGCAGATGCTGGAAGAGGGCAGCGGTGCTGAACAGACTGCACCAGCACCTCCTTCCTCCTGCAACACTGACTGAAAGCCCCATATTACCTTTCCACAATAAGTTTTTTATGCTTTTCTAGCATTTTTGTTGTGAAAAACTAAGCTTATCTGTTTATTAAAGCAGCAGTCCACAAATCCTGCCTTTTTCAAGTTTGATAACATCTGTGAGTTGGTTATGCTTTTCCTTCATTGCAGTAGTACTTCAAGTGTGCCAAGAAGCTTATTCCTCTCAAGCAATAAGGCAAGTAAGAGTTTTACAAAGCTAGTTCAGACCAGACCAGTATTTTCAGTCAAAATTATCAAATTTGCTGACACTTTCTTTTATTCTACCGATATTATTTACACATTGTTTAGTATGCATATATATAGTCATGTTTTGCACTTTTTACAAGCATCCTGCCAGTAAAACATCAATTTCCAAACACTGTGTTTCTCTAAAGTACTATTGCAAAACTCAGTACTGAAAAGTCACATTTCTTCCTAAGCAAATTTTTAAAGGTGAAGTGACATTAGAGATTTGCATTTGAAAGCACTAAAGGAGGAGCCTTGCAAGCCCTTTTTAAATGTTGACAAACAAGATATTTGACTTAAAAAGTTTCATACTATTTGTTTAGTATCTTCACAGTATCTTGAACAATCTTTTTCATTCCATTTCTGTACACTGCCTCCCTTCATGTAATGACTACCACAAATAAGAGGTTATCTATTAACCTCTGAACTGCTGTAATTGTCAAATATTAAAGTCTAAAGAGTAACATCCAGTATTCTTGACTTCTTTCAAATATAATTTCATAGTTGTAAATGCTAGCAGCCAAGACCATACATAATCACCCGCTCAAAGCAAAGTGCAAGCAACTCATGCAGACCTCATAAATAATGATTCAGATTAAACCATCTTGGGTCTCCCAAAGAATTACAGATGGATCCTCCCTTAACATTATAACTATCACGCCATAGGCCACACCACACAAGTAAATTAAAAAAAAAACGTAATCGTTAAGCGTACTGTTTAGGAACGCTATGCTAACGACTACGCATATGCACCGTTTCTCCATTTCTGCAAGCCAATTAAAGCCAAGACTGTGAATAATGCCCAAAGCAGCTCCTTCCGTTTTGCTTTTCACTACTATTTCACCTGAGCTTCTTTTGAGAAAGCTGCATTTTTTTTTTTTAAATTGACAATAACTTCCATCTGTCAGTGAGACAGGCAAAGCTTACTACATGTAAGAGAGCCCATTCAAGGGATGAAATCCAGATTTCTACATCCCTCCCTGCCTAGAAATGTTCAGGTCATCAACTATTTTGCCCTCCCAAAAGCAATCCAAGACCACCAGATAGCTTTTACAGGACAACTCTCTGCAGAACAAAATATTTTTGGTTAAGCCTCGAAGAAATTGGTAAAGCTAGAAGTTGACTGATTTTCTATTGCTGCAGTATTGCAGCAGGACCTCGGAAGGTTTCTTTAACCAGTGCATCTTAATAGTTGCAGAAACATCACTAGAACACATGGGTTTTTTTTTATTTTCCATTACGATTGCCTGTGACTAACCTACACAATATTCTTCAGGATCACCAACTAGATAATTTCTGGATGGAGCGGTGGCTGGCACGCACAGGTATGCCCAAGAACACTCGCCGAACACACAACAGCGTGTGCAGACACCGAGAAGGGCAGAGTCCCGTCTCTCTCCTACCTGCCATGTGTCTTAGGGACAAGCCGCCGATGCTGCTGGGCTGTGCCAGCCGATCGATCTCACTTCCTCTCTTCGTGCCCTTCAATGATGCAACAGCAGCCAGCGCAGGGGCACGAGGGGGGAAAAACCTTCCTATTGACACAAAAAGCCTCAAAGTCTTCCTCGCACCCGGCCTGCACCTGTCCCGTAGACACCTTGCCTACCGCGGCCCCTCATTTTCACACTCAACACCACAACGGATCCCCCAGTTATTCAGCAACTTTATTGTTAACCACCTTGGCTGTGACTTCTGGCGGAAGGCAGCAGCCTCCCGTACCCGTGGAGGGGCTGGAGGGGGGGGAGCGGCCCTCCTGCAGACCCCTGCCCGTTATTCCCTCCCCGAAAGGCCGTGCCCGCACCGGGCTGCCCGCGCCCTCACCCGGCTCCTCTCACCGCATCCCGGGGCCTCGCCCTACGCGCCTTATCCCTGCAAAAGGCGGGCCGCCAGACCTTCAAGGAAATTTCGGTCTCGACAACAACAACACGGCGGCGGCGGCGGGGAGGCCGGGCCCGCTCTCGCCCCGCTGCCCGGCTCCCGGCCCGGTGAGGGGCCGTGGGCGTGGTGGGGGCCCGCGGCCCCTCGCTCCCGCGGCGAGGGGAGAGGGCTCGGCCGGGCAAAAACAAAAGAGAGCGGAGCCCCCCCTCCGCCCGCGAACGGCGACGCGCGGCCGCCACAAAGCCGCCCGTCCGTCCGTGTCCCCCCCACCACACTCCCCGCCCGCCATGCCGCCGCCGGGAAGAGGGGCCCTGGGGCAGACAGAGCGCGCCCGCCGAGCCGGGAGGGAAACCGCCGCCGAGGGGTCGCGGCAGCCGCCAGGCCGGCCCGGGGCGGGGGGCGGGCGGTGGTGGGGGAAGTCGTACGCCCCGCCGCGACCTCAGCGGGCGGCGAGGAGAACCGGCGGCCCCGCCTGCCCGCGCACCGGCGGCCGCGGCCCGGCCCGCGGCGGACACGGCTGCGGGGCAACCG
>JANXJC010000023.1:23155416-23177553 GCA_027564655.1 Leptodon cayanensis
CAGCCTCCGCCGCCTCCCCGCCCGCCCGCCCCCTCTCTCTCGCTCCGCTCCCCCGGCCGCGCGGCCCCCGCGTCTCCGGTCGCACAAAGAGACGAGCGGCCGGTAAGCGGGGCCCGGGGGCTGCCGCCCCCCACTTCCTGGTCCCCGCGGCGGCGGCGCGGCGGCAGCGCCGGGGCCCGGGAAGGGAGACGGACATTTCATTCGAGCCTGCAGTGGAACCGGTTACCAATCATTGGCCGGAGCCAGGCACAAACCTCCAGTGCGGCCCTGGTTGGCTCCCTCCGCAAATCGGCTGTTTGGTTGGACAGAAAATGGCTGCGAAGGAACCAGTCCCAGCGCGGAGCCCCGCTTCCCGCAGCCGGGCTGCCCTCCCTCCGCGCCGCCTCCCCGCCACGCGCGCCGGCTCTTCCCCTCAGCGCACTCCCTCCCGCCGCCCCGGCCCGGCCCTGCCCGCCTCCTTTATACGGACGGAGGCGCCCGAGCGTGGGGGGCCCGCCTCCCCCCCCCTCCCCCGCGCGGTGGGGAGAAGGGGGGTCCCGCGGCTGGGCTGAGGTAAAACTGCCTAGTCGGGGTGCGCCTGCAGGTTCCTTTGGCTGTCGCCGGCAAAAGGGCTCTCTCCCGTGGGGTGCAGGGCTGGTGGTGGTGGTGGTGGTGGTCGTGTGGTGGGGTCGCTGACCAGGCGCGGCTCTTCCCCGGGGTTGTGGAAAAGGAAACCCTGGGCGGTGGGGAACGGGGAGAGAGTGGCCTTCCCGGCTGTGTCCCGCTGGCCTTGTCCCCGGCCTCTCCCCCGATCACTTCAGCGGCAGGGGTCTGCTGTCAGGAGGGCAGGCAGCGGGTCGAGAGGTTCCTCAGCTCTCTTCAAAGCTGCGCTTCGCCCGCGTCTAGGTTCGTCGGTTGAGAGGAGGGCACGTTGCATCCCCCAGTGACTTCCTAGGTCTCACACAGACTGAGAAAGAAGAGGCTGACGAAGAAGAGAACGTCGACGAAGGAGGGGAATGGCCCACGGGACCTAGGTCCCAACCAGCCATTTAGTGGAACAAAACCTTGGGTGAGAGGATCTGCGGTTCTGTGTTGCCCCTTCCGTCTAGAGAAATAAAATCTCGCTGCAAACCTGAAAGGATCGTTTCCCCCCTGGGGATACAGGGCCTGAAGAGCAGATTTTCCTTCCACTTTCAGGCTTTGTTCTGAAGAAATACGAGCTGCTAGGTGAAGATGATAGTTGGACTGACTTCTCCACTGAGATTTATAAACCTCTCTTATGAAGCATTTATATGAAACACTTCATAATCTACCAATCCTGCCATTCACTAGGATCGGAGAGAGGGATTTTTCTTCTAGGTGAAGGCAGCCAAAGACATTCCACACATCTGCCATCAACACATGTGTGTGTGCAATCTCCACAATGGAGGTAACAAGAATAATTTTGTTTTGTGCGGTTCTTAATAACCTATAGTCATTCTTCATTACTTGAGGGTCTTAAGTATTTTACCTCAACTGGTATGAAACTCATGTTTCACGATGGCCTCTGCTAGCATTCCTTTTCTGGTTAATACCTGATAAACACAGCACATTCCTCTCCTAGCTTTCTTCTGGCATTTGGATTTAAACAAAGCAAAACTCAATAAACCTTACACATTTCCACTCGCTTTCACACAACATTAGTTTCATATGTTTCGATACATGATAAAGATTCAGATTCACTCAAAATGTCCATGTATTTGGATTGGTTTGAGTTTAAACTGAAACATCAAATGAGACAAATTTTGCATGGCCTGAGGTTTTTACTGCAAATGCTATATGCAGCTTGATTCTGCCTGCGGGGTACCGTGAGCAGTAATTAATTATTTTTTTGAAAATGCCCGGAAGATGTAATGCAAGAACATTCGCTAACTTTGGGACCTTAGGGAATGCATTTTCCCCTTTATCAATTTCATAGCTTGTGTTCACTAACCATAATACCATGACAATACACTATTCATCTTGCTGTGCAGTTTTAAGATCTTTGGGTGGATTCTGTCATCTCAGCCCAGAATTTCACGAGTGAGTAGAAAGATGAATGCTGACCAGTGTGCAGGTTCTTCAGGGCACAGAGCAGACAATGCCTTTTTTTTTGAGTAGCTAGTCGATATTTTGAATCTTTCCTTGAAACTGTGGCCCTCACATCTTTCTACTCCACATTTTTCACACTTGGAACAAAAATATTAATTGTTTCTCCTGGGGTGCTTTTGCTGAGATTTATCAGTGTTGTATTGATGGAAAAACTACTTACCCACTTATTTTGCTCAACGCTTTTCTTTTGAATAGCATAGTGGGAACAAGTGTTCACTGTTACTGATGGCAGAACAGCACTCAGTGCTTAAACTTGTCAGCCAACTGAAGCCAGGGAATCCAAGCCAGCATTCCCCTTTACATACATTTTATCTTGTGTTCCTCCATTAGTAACAATTTCTGTCACACGTTTATCATGCAGTCTTTAATTGGTTTATTATTTTATTCATATGCTGAGTACATTCTCAAGCTCCGTATATTTGCAGCACTGTGTTCTATTCATACTGTATATCCTGAAAAGGTGTATTTCAACATGTCTGATCTGCATCTCCCCTCTGTACAGTATCAGGGGTGTCTTGGTGAACCTTGATAAATCATCTAGTATAATGCTTGTTGCTTTGTTATGTAGCTGCTTATCAGTAACAGTCTCAGATTCCCCGTCATGTAATTTAGATTTTATATTCTCCAGGTTTGCATATAATTTCTCCAGTCTGCAGTGTGTTCCTCATATTCTGTACCCAATCTCGGTACTCTCTTTTTACATCAGCTCAAATTCCGTCTATACAAAAAGAGGGGAAGAATGTTCAAGAGCAGGTGGAGTTAACTGTAGTAAGATGTAAGAGAGAGTTCTGTGAGGTTGTGATCTATTTGGTGAGGTTGTCATTTTGTGTCTGAAATTTTCAGTAAGGAAATCAAAATCTTCAGATATCTTCTGTTCTACTTAGTAGGTGTTAGCTAAGAAAGCTGTCAAAGGTGAGCAAGTATGCTTCTTCAAACCAGAACAGATATATCAGCCTGCTCCAAAATGTGCCTTACTTGTGGTCTAGAGTCTGTCATTTGGAAAAGTATGTGTTTGAAATAAGAAATTACAATTTTTGTAGAAATAGCACTGGATGGATGTTGTGGAGGATTCATCTGACATTCTCCAGAGTTCTCATTACTGTGAAATTCTGAGTGTAACAGACTAGAAATAGGTCTGTTGTCAAACTATGAACTCCATGGTGTTTCAGGAATTTATTTTCATTGTTAACAGTGATCTTTCTAATGTTCGTTACCTCTTTTTTTGTAGAATAGAGCATTCTTATTTGTATTAGACAATCCTAATTAAAAGATACTTGGAAGGTGCTACAGGGCCAGGCAATGCTATGTGAAAAAAGATCGAATGTGGAAATCCAGAAGAAGTTATCTACAGGTAATTAACCAAGTCACAGTAGGATGAGATCAGATGGAATTAATTGAAGTCTAGGACATTTTTATTTTTCCAAGTATCAGTAGCTCTCGGTTGTTTTGAAAAATTCTTTAGCTACCCAGATGTACCTTGCTTTTAGATAGCGTTGCCCCTTCAACAGTAAAATTTCCGCCACACTTGGAAGGATCTAGGTGCTCAGGTGGCCTTCATGCTGTGTGGTCCCACAGCTCTGAAAAGGAGTCATGTATAGGGTCTGTACTGTGACAGCATGCCTGACAGGCAGAGCTATAATCGTAGCCAGCTTTGACATCCACACCATGAGGACCAAAGGATGTGTTTATTCACAGCAGACAGGTATCCAGCCAAAGAGGGGGCTGGGCAGAGTGCGATTCTGATATTACTACGTCTCTTTTGGGAAGTATGGTCCAAAGAGCAAGGTGCAAGCTTGGATTCAATTCCCGGGTCTACTGCCCACTTCTTGTATGACCTTGGGCAAATCACTGTAAATGCAAGCCATCAGATTTCAACTGAGAAGTGCATAAATACCTTTGAAAGTCTGAACTTTAATCATATTGTGCCTCAATTCCCCATCAGCTGAATCAGTAGCAATATTACTTTCCTACTTTGAGCTGAACTGTGAATGGATTAGATACTAGAACTGGAGAGGTAAGAGTACCACAGGTAACAAATTGCAAGAGAAGCCATTTCCTGAAGGCTTCTTGAGACTGAGTTCCTGTGTGCAATCTCTAATAAGAGCTGAACTCATTTTTGAGCCTTTTCCTCGCCACTGCTCAACTGCCTTTCTTTCACAAGACGTACAGAAATATAGTATGTTGAGACATATTACACTAAGTAAATTTGATTAAGCTTGGCCAACGTTTCAAAAGTTTTTGGGGGACCTAAGACAGATAGGCAGTGCATGAATGCCTAAGTCTTGTTCCCTTAGATAAGAGAAAAATCAACTTGCCGTTTTCACCAGTGGAACAGGTAGTCAAGCAAGTAGATCCAAAGATACCATTTGAAGTTTAGATGTGCTAGTTAATCTCAGCCAGGTGGGGTTAAATGTGGCTAGCAGCAATCCCTTTGAAATGTACCTGGAGCAGAACTGACTTGTAATCAGGTAATGTATATGTTAAAACATGTCTAAAACATCAAGTATAAACGTTCCACAAGAGCAACAAAGAACTTCAAAGTACACGTGCAAGATGACGGTCCAGACAGAACCATTTGAAGGATTAGAAGAGATCCCGGCAGAAGCCTCTAACTTGTCCATGAATAATACAGCAACAGTTGGAGGTGAAACTATAACGATATCTTCTCTGCTTTGTTTTCAACAAAGCAATGCCACAGTTTTGAGATGCAATCTGACAGGAGCTTTGGTTTGCAATTGTGCCATTACAGCCTCCTGGATAAAAACATTTGCATTGGTTTTGGCTCTTTTCAAAACACAGAGGGAAAAAATCAATGCTCATTTTAAATAGAAAAGGATCAAATCATTTAGCTTTTTCAAACCTTATGACAAGTAATACAAAGTATAAAATGAAAAAACTAAGTAGCTCTAGTAAAATTTTAACTTAATTTTTTGTAGCTAAATTTATGACACATTTGCAAGTGTCGTTCACGTGGGTTTATTTGTTATCATCCGCATTCAGCTGCATTCTGTGTTATGTGTTTTGGGTTTTCTCCTATTATCAGCTACATGTGGGATTGAAATTTCTCAGCAGCATAAGTATGGTGAAAGATGTTGTCGTGGTTTAACCCCAGCCAGCAGCTAAGCACCACGCAGCTGCTCACTCACTCCCCCCCCACCCAGTGGGATGGGGGAGAGAATCAGAAAAAAAAGTAAAACTCATGGGTTGAGAGAAGAACAGTTTAATAGAACAGAAAAGAAGAAACTAATAATGATAATAATAACAATAATAAAAGGATTGGAATATACAAGTGATGCACAATGCAACTGCTCACCACCCGCTGACCGATGCCCAGTTAGTCACCCAGTTAGTCCCCGAGCAGCAGTCCCCCCAGGCCAACTCCCCCCAGTTTATATACTGGGCATGACGTCACATGATAGGGACTACCCCTTTGGCCAGTTTGGGGCAGCTGCCCTGGCTATGTCCCCTCCCAACTTCTTGTGCCCCTCCAGCCTTCTTGCTGGCTGGGCACGAGAAGCTGAAAAATCCGTGACTTTAGACTAAACGCTACTTGGCAACAACTGAAAACATCAGTGTGTTATCGACATTCTTCTCCGACTGAACCCAAAACATAACACTATAGCAGCTACTAGGAAGACAACTATCCCAGCCGATACCAGGACAGATGTCTTATTTAATCCTAGTGTGCAAGAGGACAAGTGGCTGCTTAATGGCTATGCAGTGAAACCCTACATCTCCCATGGGTGGGGAAGCCAGGTTCCATGACAGCTCTGGTTTGGGTACTGCAGAGGGAGCACAGAAGGCAGGTCAGATGAAGATGGGAAGCAAGGAAATGTGGACTATTGCCCGGTTCAGAAGGCAATAGGCCCAGTTCAGAAAGCTTGAGGCTGTCAGTGCTGATAGGCTGGAGTTACGGGGTAGGGGCTCTGGAGGACTACAGAACTAAGTTTTGCTCTGCATCGTGAAAATTTCTTTTCATAAGGCCTGTGTTCTCACATTTTGCCCATATGGTTGAATTGCACAATGGTAATAGATTTGATCACTTAGTTTTGCTTGGTGTGACTGGAGGAATTCAGGACTTTCCTGGAAGTATCAGAGGCTGTGGCACTTGCCAGTATTTGTAGTTTCCTTCCTGTAGAGGTGATTATATGGGATTCCAAACTGCACTGATTCAAAGGCCTGCATACATTACCACTGTGTCAGCGGCATCACCAAAACAAAATTGTTCTCTTAGAATCTGGAGCACTGGGTGGATCTTCATTGTGCCCCCTAACTGTCACTAAGATACTGAGAGATACTGTCACATTTGCAGTGTAGGCAGAGACATAGATTTCTTCTGTCAACTTAAACATGAAAGCTGGAAGTCTTCTCACTTGAATTTGTCCAAACTAAGGGCTAGGGATAGGCTTGCTCTTTAGAAGTGCCTGTCTTTGGAAGGATGAGTTACCATCTGGACATGCCTGTCTTTCTCTTGGCTACAGAAGGAGCTTAGATCAAGAGCTTATACGAGAGGCCAAACTTTTAGGTGGCTGATGAAAGGTAAGCTGAATCTAAACTTGCAGAAATGACTGGTGGTATTTCAATGACATCAATATTCTGAAAATGCAAGGACTGTGTCAGCTTTAATAATGCTAATATTTAGGTGATTTTGCATTCAGCACCAAGAGTTCTGTAGTTTATAAGAAGGTGGCACTGTGGGCTCTTCATTTACTGAGCCTTCCACCCAGTTTATATATAGAAGGAATATATAGAAATCTTTGTGGGAACAGAAATTCTAATATTATTTTAATGATCACTCTTATAATAGCCACAGGGAGCTGGGAATCAATTATCTCAGAAACAACTGAGGGACTGGTCCCATTGATGTACCATTTAGATTATCGCAGCTCTGTTACAGGGTTCTTCAGCAGCAATCATGTACCAAATACATTTGCTATAAAATATCTTTATCGAAATTTCAAGACAGACTAAAATACCTTACATTTAATCTTTATAAAGAACATTAAAAGTTAATATCTTAATGTAATTACTATTTTTATTAGTTGTTCAAGTATTTTACAGACTTTTTACACATTAATTGAATTTATCACAGCTGATCTCTTAATCCTAACACTAGTATCTTACACATTCTATGCCTTATGATAGTCCAATATTGAAAACAGGACACAACGTGACAGATTTTCAAGACTTTCCTTTGTTCTACAGATTATTTCTAATGAGGCAGTCTTTGCTGTTCTGCTTAACACAGCAGTTCTGAAGATGTGCACTAAATTTTCCTGTAGATGAAACTAACAGACAAACCCAAAGCATATTTAAATCAGTGTTTTGGTATCGGACTGAAATAGGCTTTCAGTCTCCTGGTGACTTCAGTACGCAGACGTATCTCTGTCTCCAACAGGGGTTTAAGTTGGTGTCTGTATCAAGGAAGTATTACAGGATCCAGGATGTCCTTCGACTGTATGATCCTGAAGACTGCTCTCGTGTGTGTCCTTGCTACTGGAAAAGGACAGCATGAAGATTATCAGGAGGACAGCAGTAGAAATTGAAATGTCAAGTGTTTTCTAAACACGGAGGAAGATAAAGTCCATCTCCCAAAGAGTGTAAACAGGGAGAGAAAGGCAAAGATTGACAAAAAACTATGTAACATACAGACAAGGCATCAGGAGATCACATTATTAATAACTGGAATATACTGCATTTTTCTTCCTTCCTCTTCCTTCCGCTTTCCATTCTTCTGGTCATCATATTCTGCTTACGTTTCAGTGGTCCAACACTAGACTTCATGTATGTGTGCAGTTCAGTCAACTAAGAATAAATTATAAGATAAATCGATGTACTTGGCTTTTCATAAGCCTCATAAAAAGTGTAATTTCCAGGCAAAACTTAAATAAAAAGAGGGCAGATACATTTTTTATCTACCCAGAAAAAAGATATAACATGGGGAACGCTGTAAGAGCAAACTAAAGACCTCTATGGAGAAGCACACAAAGTAAAGAAGTAGGTAAAACTGGAGAGAGGATGATCGGGCAAGATAATAAATCAGCCAAAAGGAAAGAGTTTTATAGGACCTTGGAGTTGATCACAACCTGTGGTTCAGGAGAAGGCATGAAGCCTGTGGAAAAACGGGAAAGGAGTTGAGGCCAAGATCAGGAATGGCCTGATTAAAATAAGAGTTGAGGAACATAAGTTCTCGGGCTGTACGTTGAATGGCCTCAAGGTAGTGTTTGTGAGGAGGTTGTAGTAACTAACGTAAGACGTGATGTGGGCCAGTAAAACTGTAGGAAGAAGCAACAGATTTGGAGGAGCAGGGTAAAGAAGGTGAAAATGAGTGCCAGTCTCCGGGTGCAGCATCAAGATTCTGTTCTGCAGTGACCGACTCTTTGCTTGTAAGTGATCTTGGATAATTCTGATTTTTGGATGCACTGCTTTTCAAACTTACAAAACATCTCAAAGGTAGAACTTCATTTTTTCCATTGCTTCAGTGGATCTTCACCGCAGCAGCATAAGACCTTTTCTTAATGCAAGGAAATGTGATGAGAACATAATTGCAAAACAATAAGCAAAATGGAACATTGTGAACAATTTAAAGGACAGTAACAGCACTCCAGGGTGTTTTTTTAAACTTGATTTTTCTCAAATTGACTGGATTGCCAGCTGGTAGTCCCCATTTAATGAAAATATTGAGGTGGGGTTTGGTGGAATAGAGTTCCTTCCCTAAGCTTGTTCAGCAAATTATTTTAATAACTCTTTCTGAAGCTATAATAATCCCTGAATACCCGTAACAATTATTATCCTCATTATCGTAATAATTTTTGCTATTATAGAGATCTATATTGAAGACATAATTTCTAAAATCACAGTGATCATTCCCCCAGTGAGTTCAGAGACTTTTTTCCACTTACAGTCTTAAGTTTAGTTGGGGGGGGGGGCTGGTATTAGAAGCTCTAGCTGACACTGGAGATACCACTGTAGAATGGAAGGGTAATACAGCAACAGAAATAGGAATTGCTGATGTCCTCTGTGCAAAAAAGCTGAGGACGGGGAGGCAATGCCTCTTAAACCTCAAAATTCAAAGTTATTATCCCATTCTCTTTCTTCACTTTCTTTTGGTCCTTCGCTGTCTCTCAGTATCACTTTTGTGGCAGAGTACTGAGAGCCGACGTGGTTGGGGTCCTGTACTAAAAGCGTTACCAAGATGATCACAACTCTGACGGGGTTATAGGGTAAATAGGCGTCGCATTTACATTTTACACTGGGGGACACTTGGCATGAGTGACTTAGGCAGGACCACAGAGCAACCCGACGGTCGTGTTAGGAATGGGACTAAGACCTCCCGAGTCCACAGCGTGCATTTTGTTGCCGTGCATTCGCGTCACAGCGGCCTTCACGCTCGCTCAGCGTACAGCCCAGCAGCCGATCTGTGCAACTGAAAAGAAGATCCATCCACCGAAAACATTAACGGTTGATTTAGCATTGCGTCTTTTTAAAACCTTTCAAACAAATGTCAGTCTCTGCCGTAAGCGAGAATACGGGTCAGATCAATTACCGTGTTTGGTATAAGAAGTCACACGTTCCCACGTGAAGAGTGAAGAAAGCTCAAACTGGAGCCGACAGTAACAGCAGACATTTGTGTGCGGGTTTGCTGGTGGTTTACATCTTGCCCTGTCTGTCTTCTCGGTTTGTGCCAGAAATCCTTCTTGGCAAGCACGCCTCTTGCCACGCACCGGTGTGAAAGCCACCACGATGGGGCCACGGCCCGAAGATAGCGAGGCCCGATCACGTCCCGAGCCCGGCAGGGAGGGAGCAGGGTGAGAAGCCTCATCCGACCTTCTGCCTCACACCGTTACTCGTGCCGTTAGAGCGTCTTCTTCACGTATATGGATTTCCTAGGATGAACCACCAGTTCCGAGAACACCTCTTTCTAAAGCCACCTCCCGAGGGCTTCTCCGGCGCCAGCGACCCCGAGACGCCAGCCGGCCGCCGCCTTCCCCCGCGCCTCTCCGGTCCGCCCCGTCGCCGCCTCCGCCCGCCGGGCCTGGCCCCGCCCCCCCGGCTCGCCCGTCAAAAGCCCGCCCGGACCCAGCGCGGCGCCGGGAGCCGTGAGGGGTCGCGCCAGCCCCGTGTGCCCGTCGCCGTGGCGACGGTAGAGGAAGGGGCCGCCGCCGCCAGGGGGCGCCGCCGTGCTGGGGGGGCGGCTGCGCGGTGCGCGGGGGCTGCGCGCTGAGCCGCGCCATGGGCAGCGCCCTGCGCAAGAGCAAAGCGGTGCGGCAGGCGCCCGGCGGCGGCCCGGAGCGGCGGGCGGCGGGTAGGCACCGGGGCGGGGGGTGGCTTTGGTTTCGCGGTGAAACAGCCGGGAGGTGGGAGCGGGGCGCGGCTGCCGGCCGGGCGCCTTGGGGTGCGTCCGGTGGGCGCGGGAGTAGCGCGCTGCGGAGCAACTTTAAGGCGCCTTCAGCTGGTGTGACCGTAGGCTGGCTGGTTTGTAGCTCTTCGGATTCAGAACTCCGGTCTCTGATGGCCCTTGGGTATAGTAGTAACCGTGCTCTCGCTGCGTCTGTAAAACCCGACGGGGAAAAAAAAAAAAAAAAGAGAAATAATGAGCTTGAAGTAACGAATGCCTGAAAATTAACCTCTGCTTGCATCTGGCACCGTACAGCAGTTCTGCGTAAATGAAAAAGCACTCTTAGGATGTAGTATTTTATTGAGCGTCTGCTACTGAAGGAGTGTTTTCAGGCCTGCCTAATCTTTGGGAAAGGGGTCTGGTTTTAGAGATATTTCTATATATGCAGTAATTTGAGAACACTGAAGCTAAGGCACCTTGGTAGCTTTAAGGTATTATATAATATTTTAAGTCTTATTATGCAGAATGGAAATTGTCAGAGACTTAGCAAACAAAAAATAAAGATGCCTGTGCAGTGAGAATTTGCGTAAGGTGGGAGCATAGCAGGAGCTGACAAATACAAATATGAGGTTTATAACAGTTAAAACTCATGAAATAGGCTTATCATTATGGTTCCATATTGTTTAGTATCTTTCAATTATACCAACATAAAATCCTCTAATCTGAGTCCAAAGCCTGGCATTGGAGGCACTGGATGTTCCTTGACCCTAACAGGAAGGACTGGAATAAAAGAAAACTCAAACCACTGTCAAGAGAGTCCAGTTGTCCTTTCAGGACAGTACTTTCAGTTGTACTTTCAGGGCACACTGAGGCCAGTTAGGGTTAACCCACAGCAGTTACCTTACCTAATGCTGCCACCACCATGTTATGTTTTAGAAATACCCGGTTTAGCTTTAAATCAGATACTGAAAGCTAGGCAGGTGTGGTAGCACAGAGTCTGGGGCAGAATAAACTGCTATGGAGTTATACCCAAACCTAGTTCCTCTCGGTGACAGTGTATCTGCTGACACAAACTCAGAAGTTAAACCTGCATCGAGCTTTTTCAGCCTTATGAAGCTGACTCATTTAGGCTAAATGACTTAAAAGAACATATTGTTTGGGCTTTGGTTTATATGCTCTGCTGTATCTTTGGTTTTTCAATTTAAGACATTACTACTCCCTGCTGCCCGTTCTACAACTCTGGCAGCATCTTAAAGTGATTCTCCAGGCAAGTTAGTTTAAACTGTGATGTCAAGGTTTATATTTCAGCAACTACGCAGCTTTGCTTCTGGGACGGCCACGTACCAGTGGATAATTACCTGAAACCCAACATCCGTTTCCTGAAGGAACAAGTCAAAGTTTTTAATATCCATCAAGGACAAGAGATGAGGGGAGTTGCGAGTGCTGCTGAAGAGATTAAATAGAAGATTAAAACCAAATAGTTAAAGAAATGAGAATAGAGATACGTAACTTACTTTAAAACTGAGACATAATTCAAATAAGCTAATTACTCATTGTTTAACTGACTCTTAAAACATGAACAATCTTAAATTAACCCCTTTCTATAGTTAGTCATACCAGGCAGTAGTTTGGTGGTTTTTTTTATATCTGCATACATTATTTGGACAAGGCGTATTTAAACTTATGTGTTTAGTAAGAGGAAGAAATTGGGCTGTTCTTAGCTGTAAAAGTTTCTTAATTACTGTCTGGATCTGTTCCTACCCTTCCATCATTTTGTCAATGGGAATAATAGATTCAGAGTTATTAATTCGCTGTAGGATCTAAGGATGTTTAAAAAAAGCAAACAGTAGCAAGCTGGCAGTGAGCAAAACCGGCAAGGAGAATGGTGGCTAGCACAAGAAAAAGTAAAAATGTTAAGATAAAGTGCTTATATATATATTGCATAACGTAGCTATTAAATACATTCTCTTGTCCTTAGCTTGTGCTTTCAAAAAGGTTATCCTACAATCTTCAAATAGCATTCAGTTTACTTCAACAATTGCGTTTTACGTATATAGTATTTATGACATTTTGCAGGCATAAAGGTATGAAAATTGGAAATAACTCAGAAGATAATGCTCTTCCTGATTTTTTTTCTTTTAGTTAATTTCTCTCTGCACTAATTTTCTGTATTATAAGCATGCATTTTACTGCAGAAAGGATTAATGAGAAAAAGCAAAGCTATACAGTAAGGGGTAAACTTACACATCTCACAGTTAAGACAGCCTGGGTTGCAGCTTTTCCTTTATAAAACATATTGTTTGTTTCTGTGGGACTCTACCTTGGTATCACCTCAAGTGCTGCTTTTTTTTCTCCCAGATCCTCATGCTAGTTGAATTTTATGAGTGGCTGTGTTTTCAGTTCAGTTTGACTTTTCATGTAAGTTGAAGTTGCTCGGCTCCTTTTAGGACTGGGCATGCAGGACACAGCACATGCTCACTGGTGGGCCTGGAAAGTTATAGTAGACTTGGAATGAAATTTGGGTTGGATTCTACAGCGTGAATTAACAAAGTATTGTTGAAATCATTGCTCCTCGTTTTTGGTGCTAATATGAGAGCCTCTGAATACAGCATAACCGTGAGACAGAATAACAGGGGCTCCACTTTGGTGGTCCTAGTTCTGTGCTGGAGTACAAACACCGATGGTGATTAAGCTGCGTCAACATTTGTGTGTGGTTAGTGTGCGAGTAATGAGGCCCCCAAAATTTTTATTTTTGCGGTATTTCCTGCAGATGTTTTGACCATATAATTTACATGTGAACTGCTCAGGTGTAACAATAACAGGTGTGTCACAGCGGTCTTTGTGGAGAGGAGTAGAGTGGACTTGACTCCTGGAGGTGGTGTCGTGGTTGCCCATGTTGTTCTTCTACCCTTGTTAACAGTTATGCCATCCTCTTGACTTCTGCTGTGAATGGGAACAGTGCTTGGCCCTCACAGTGTATGGTACTGGTCCCCTTTTTTCCAGTCCATTGTTACGGTTTCTCTATTTTCAAGACTTCCTTGGAGATAAAACTTCACCGCTTGTTCCTGTCTGAACGTTGTTCCTCCATTAAGCCCATCTTGGGCATCCTTTGGTAGGGTGTCTTCCTATCGTTTTGATTGTGCTTGTAGAAAACAAATGAAATAACAGACAAAATTGTGCACTGTGGCTTATTCAGTATGCTGAATTGGTAACTTGCTCTCCTTTTTCCACTGATCTAAAGTGAGAGCACTTTACCACTGCTGTCTCCTGAGAAAGTTTTCTCTTTGATGCTTCCTCTGTTTTTGATACCTGCCTGTTGTAATGCAGCTGCCTTCCAGTCTGCAGCATCTTGACTCATGTTCCTGTGAAATTCTTTTCCAGTGCTTGTTCATGTTTTCCTCATTAATACTTTTCAGTAACTTCCTGTTTTGAATGTGGTGTCACACTGTAGGTCTTCCTCACAGAGCCATCCTCTAAGTTGCCAAGCTATATCTGATGCCATCTCTTTTTTTTCCTCATCTTCAGTTTGGTTTCACCTTCTATTTTTCTTCCAAAAAGCTCACAGCTGTGGCTTTCCTTAGCATATTGCCTTTCCTATATGTACTGTTTGTGCCTTGTACAGCTGATTATGTGGTTGGACTCATTTATGGGAAGCCCTGGGGAACTGTGAGACCTCCTGTAATTTTTGGCTGTCACAACATTCTCTGACCCAGCATTGGTATTTGCATAAAAGAGATACACATGCAAAGGGAGGAAGTAAGTAAAGCATGCAAATACTTCTTATTTCCATAAAAAATAATAGTAGCTTAGTCTAGTGTAGTCTTAGCTTTTCTTAAGAATCTGCTAATGAACTGGTTTTACATAGTGAACTGAGATGTCATCTCATTTCATCTTCTATTCTAGCAAACTTGCCTGTTTCACTTGTTGAGTCAGCTGCTCGGAGAAGAAAGTGTTGTTTGGCACCGTCACCTCGCCTGTGTCCTGGCGTGGCATCCCCAGCATGGTGGGAAGGAAGCTCTTAACTTCCTTAACTCCTCCACTGTTTGCACAGCCTGACACAAAGCAAGCACATCTCTTGTGAGCTAGAATTACAGAGTGTAACTTATTTACTGTTTTCCACCCATCTTTCACAACTGTTTCCAGCTAGACCTTTCTCAGAAGCTGCATGCATCAGATTGGTTTGTTGTATCACTTAGGTAGCAAGACAGTTTGGAGGGCAATGACCTGTGTAGGTTATCTTGCTTCGCTCGCCTTGTAAGAATGCTATGTCATTGTTTGCTGAGCTGCTACAAGCAGGATTAAATAATTCTGCCCAAGTCCTTTTGTTTTTCAAAGACAAGAAACTTTGATCACTCTGGGCTAAAACAAGTGTCGTGTCCCCCACCGCCACCACCACCCCTTAAAAAAGCCCTGCTTGGGGGCGGTGGGAAAATCACAGGCTTCTAAGCCAAGTACCCAAGTACTTTTTTCGGTGCAGTGCCTGCCTTAAACTTCATGTCCATTCTGGGAGATCGCCTGCAAAAGGCTTGTTTTCCTTTAACCATGTTCACTTTTAATATTGGCTTGTTTGACACAAAAACTGATTGTGTGTGAGCTGTTTTGCACTGTTTTTTTTATGTTCTCTGTGACTCTGATGCAACCCTGATTACAAAGAGATGTGTGGGAATGAATAAATGGCTTTAGTTGTGGTAGAGACAATAAAGGCATGTCCGATGGCAGTAGGGACTAATGAATGGCACCAGCACCTGGAGATCCTGTTCCAGCCCTGTTGAGTACTGTTTCACCTCTCTGTGCCTCAGGTGCCACACTTGTTCGGGTGTGCCACACTTGTTCAAGTGTGACTGGTGATACTTCCTCCTCTTGTCAAAGAGTTGTTTATTTACTGACCCCCCCCCAAAAAAAAAGTAGCATGAGGGTATTAATCACAGTTTGTGGGAGCCACAGGTTTGTGTTGGCCACAGGAATTTCAAGAAAAAAATCAGGAAGCTCATCTTTTTCAGGTCATCCCAAATGAAGCGTGAGCCAGTATGGATGGCACTGTGAGCATGATACACTTACCAGTCACTTTCTGGTAGTCATACCAGAAATCAGCTTCCTTTGTTTTGATCTGGATTAGACAAAGCATTATGCTAATGTGGGTAAATCCAAAAGCAGCGGTGACTTTGGAAGGGAATAGGCAAAAATCCATGTTAAAATTACCAGTATTGTAAGATGATGTTTTCCATAACGATTGGTTATAAATCTTTATATGAGATGTTACAGCTTTTACTACAGTCCCAGAGGCAGAGAAGCTTTACATGAAGTTTTTCATAACCTAGTTGATTTAGTTCACAGTGAAATAAAATGGAAGATGGAAGTGGTCAAAGACACCTACTTAATCTAGCATTACCTGCCTTTTTACTGAGGAGGAGATAATCTGAAGTTTACCTTTGTTTAATTTATACAGCTTGTTCTGTTTAAGCCAATAGAGTTTGTGTTGTAGATGTTCTAGAAATATTTGAGGTCAGCCTGTGATGTTATGCTCACAGAAAATGTCCCTGTTAGTGCTAATTAGGGCAACCTGGCTAATTCCTATACGGTTTACTGTAAACAAATAAATAAGAAAAGAGTAAAGGCTAAAGACTTTCTAGGGCAAGTACCAATTGTCTGGTACTGCTAAGGGCTTTGGTGAGAGCACTACTAGGAAAGTCTATGAGAAAGCCCAGTTCTTGCTGGAGTGGCGTTTCAAGTTCCCTAATTATTATGGCAGAAACATGTCTTGTAGGACTTTTCATAACAAGCCAAGGAGTACAATTATGTCCCTGTTGAAATCAGTGAAGTAAAATACTTTTTTGTATTATGGTTGGAATTCTGTGGTAGCTGCATGGATATTTAGAAAAGCAAAAGGAAAAGAAATGCCTGGAAGTAGGAATTACTTTTTTTGCTAGGAACTGATGCCAATTTCAGAACCCCTTTTGAAGGCTACCAAGATGTGACAGGTTATGAGCATGAGTGCCTGGTTGTGTAGAAGCTGAGAAGGAGGTATTTTGGTGTTGAGCTTCTTGCCCTACGTTGGCAAGTCTTCTCATTCTTCTTGGATGCAAAGGTGGTGGATTGCAGCCCTCCAAACACAGTGCTGACCCATCTTGAGTGAAAGATTAGAGGATGTTGCTGAGTCAGTCCCCAGATGTTCATTAGAAAATGGAGCTGAAAGGAGTGAATTTTTGTCACTTAAGGCCTTCGTTTGGGTGGGAGCTTTTCCATTGAGTTTTGAGAGCTTTGAATCAGGCCCTCAGATAGATGTCACTTGAAATTTTGTCTTTCATTTGATCTGGCATTCATGATTCCTCCATCAGTATTTCTTCTTTGGCTTGTCTTTGTTTTGTAATCCTGCCTTGCTATGTAGCGCTTAGATTGAAAGTTCTCAGTAGGTTTTTATTGGCCTTTGAGAAAACAGCACTGTGAAGCTTTCAGTCACTTTCTGCCTTTTTCATATGTTAACTGCATTTGGTTTGCTGAGAATGATGAGGTTTTCCTTCCTCTGGCTTAGAGAACTTAACACTCAGGTTGAAAAGTTCCCAGAAGAAAGTTTGTACCTATGTGTTTTGCCACTTATGAAAAGGCTTTTAAATGCCTTTTATACTGAAATAGCTGTGGTAAAAAAGAATTTATGTTTTCATGAAGGAGATGGGTGTTTTGGAGTAACACTACAGACTGCAGTCCAGGACTGTTAACAGAAACCTGTGCCAAAGTAGAGCCCTCCAGTTTCTGTTTGCATACCACTGTTTCAACTGAGTGCAAAGTGAAGTTATCCCACATTACATCTTGATGTTGATCCCATTCAAGCTATGCTTTATTTAAATGGAAGAAATCTTAAGCTCTTGGATATGAAAAGCGTATTAACAAGAATACAATGAAATCTAAAGCACTTTGCAGCAACCCACTGAATAAGCAATAACATAGTTCGGAAAACTTCTGATTTCTTACAAGAATGCACTTTACTTGTCAGTTTTGAAGCTTGGTGGTTTTTGAATTTGAGAGCGAGTCAGAATCAAACATTATGTGAAACACCCTGTTCACATTTGTTCATTAATTTGGTAGGCGTAGGGAAATGAGTGTAGAAAAGGGTATCAGTGAGCCAGATTACACAACCAGTCTCTTAGTGAAGTTAGGGCTGGTTTGGATCTGCTCTCATTTATATCAATAGTCAGGGATTGCTAAGAAAAATGCAATAACTTAATGAATTAACTCTCACCAATGGTTTTAAGGGCTTCTTGGTCAGACATGGAGAGAGCATAAAGCCAAGAAGACCTGTGCATTTACTTTCTGATGGGATGCTTCTTTTCATAATAATTTCAAACATTTAAACACCTTTTGGATATTTCAGCAATACGTCAGGCAAGTCACTGGCAGAACCAGAGAAGCATCAAGGCTATTTTCTGGGTTTAAGCATATGATGCTTTCTTTATGCTACGTGAAGACTGCACGTGTGGGAAGCCAGCAGGTAACAAAACAGACCTGTGGTCCAGGGAGAAAAGGATGAAAGTGATGTCACTGTTCAGTCTCATCTGTTAATGTTTGTGCACTCTGCAGGTGAAGGAGCTATTCAAATGCTCAGAAGTTCTTTGTTTTTCACTTGAACTGCACCAAACAGACAAGTGAGCAAGCAGTCTTCAGTACTGAGTGCATAGCTCAGTCTTTCTCAACTTCTCCTTCCTCAGTGTTTGCCTATGCAGACAGTGAGATTCTTTAGGAAAAAACAGCCTTTAGCCCAGGGAAAGACGCATGTTTTTGTGGTATTGGTAAAGTGTTTTTGTTTGTTCTACTCACCATGGAACTTTTTGCTTGCAGGCTAAAGTTATGAACCATACGGAGTATATACAACTGTTGCAAGCTTCTGCTTGTATTAGTAGGTGCAAAAGATGCTCTGAGGTAGGGTTTTTCACCTTCTGTTTTTTGTTTTATTAATATTGGACACTTAGGAGGGAAAGTAAAATTTTTACTCTAGCTGTATAGTTTCTGTGTAGTGATAGCATGTAGGGCTTTACACTTAGTTAAGGACAAGTAGCTAATTTCAGAGAGAAGGCTAAAGGTATGTGTAATTGGGTGTAACACATATCTTGGTCCTGTGTGTAAATGGCAGGATTCAAGGCTCGCATATACCAGCCTTCAGAAGTAGCATTCATGCGACACCAGTGGTTCACTCTTGATTAACAGCACTTGTCAGTGAGCGTTGAATTCTGTGGGTGTAAATTATCTTGGGTTGGCCTGTCTTAACGTTACTGACTTGTCGTGGGTTCAGACTTTGGCCGAGTTCAGGTGAGGAGGCAAATGTACCTCCAAGCTATCTTTATACTTCCTCTGACAGGGCAGCCAAGCACTGAATCAGCACTCGGAAAGAAAGAGAATAGCCACAGGGCTCCGCTAGTTTATTCCGTCAAAGGTACCAGTGGTTCTTGGCTAGAATCACTAGAGCATAGCACAGGCAGCCCTTATCTAAGCAAGCCCTGACACATCTTCTACAATAGCCAACTCCGTTGCGTCTCTTGATTAGCTGTAAGGCTGCACTGTGTCTCCTGTCATGGTAAAAAATAAAGCGTGTGACGTAGGTTGAAGGTCTAACTTACACCAAAGTTTCTAAGTATTATTTTTAAATTTCCACCCACTGATCCTGGCCCTCAGGGGAGTGCGGGTGCGTTGTGATTCCTATAGGGGTAAAGGCAGTTTAGGAGGTTCTCGTCCTTCCCTGCATCCTGGCCCAGGTTTCCGTTCCTTCTCAGTTTTGTCAGTTCAGCTGATTGTAAAGCAGTGTCTCAGCACGGATCTGTGATATGACCTGGGCTGGAGGCGTGTATTTTAAAGGCTTGGGTTTTTCCCTTGTAATCTGGGTGACGGCTCTGTTACCATCACTTCCAAATGTTTGAGTTTACGCAATGGAGGAGGTAGTGACCTGGGCTGAAAGGGCAGAAATGAGCAAATCTAGGAGAAGGAAAAGCTGAAAGCTTCTCCACCTAAAAAGCTCACCTGAGTGTGAGGTAAACATTCATTGTCATATGAAATAGCCTGTACTTCTCAGATGCCTGAAGATAAGGTTGTAAAGCAAGTTACATTCTTGTTCATAAGCATCACAAAATTAGGGGCATCTTCTGAACTACTGGAGTAGACAGCTATTTAACTGCATTGTTTGTCAAAAAAAGCGAAGTTCATTCTTGTTGATAATGTCCTTCTACGTGATAGAGAAAATCCGGGTAAATCAGCAAAGACCTTTGCCTTGAAGCGCCACTTACAGACCTTCATGGTGAGCAGTTGAAGGACAGGTGCTTTCCATGGATCCCCACATCCTGCCTCGGCAGCCTGTTGGATCCGTGGGTGGACGCTTTTGCAGAGTAAGGCAATTCTTATGCTGGAGCAGTTCTGCTCATGAAGCTGCTCCGGGCTGTTGTGTTGGGCTGGTCACATTCCCACCTGGTCAAGGCCTTCTGAAACCCAATTGTGCCTTTTTTTTCATCCCCACCAGAAGTTACGCAACTGACAGTCAAAAGTTCAGAGGCTTTGGTACCAGGGAGGACTTTGGTTTGTGAGGAAGCTCACTC
Organism: Leptodon cayanensis; assembly: GCA_027564655.1. Taxonomy (NCBI): domain Eukaryota; kingdom Metazoa; phylum Chordata; class Aves; order Accipitriformes; family Accipitridae; genus Leptodon; species Leptodon cayanensis. The sequence continues at coordinate 23,175,436 of JANXJC010000023.1, forward strand.
CAATAAGGAAGGATATAGATTAAAAATACCATAGTTGTTTCACTGTTTTTTTGGGGGGTTGGTTTTATTTTTTTTTTTCCCTCTGCTCAAGAAGTGGCAGTGAGGCTTAGTGTTGTCTGCTTCAGAAATGGTTTCAGGTAACTTCTAAAAATGTGGGGGTTTTTGCTGATCCAACAGGCTGCTGAGCAAAACTGGCAGTTTTGCTGCTACCAGCGAGAGAAATACTGCTGCCTCCCCTTCCTCCCTGCTGCTCGGTATGCCTATGTCTTCTGGCTGGCACCAGCTGCGGTTGCTCACAGGATCCTTCCCCGAGCTGGCTGAGCTTGTTAGGTTAGTGGGAAACTGTCCACATCTTTTCTTCTCCTGGGTTAGTTTTCTCCTAGGTTAGTGAGTTGATTTACCTCATGTAAGGGTCTGTTGGCTGTCAGAGCTGGTGCCAAGTATGCAGACAGCAAGAAGAAGAAAAAAAACAAAACCAAACCAGTGTGGTGGAAAAGAGTAGGCTTGTCCCCTTTTGATAGTAGTGATTTGTTACATCGGTTCACCCCATGTCAAGGAGCACATGGCAGGTTGTAGGGGAGGCAGCACTCAACAGCCACCACCTTCTAGACCGGGTCTAACAAAAACCCAAAGATGGTGGTAGCGCAGGGTAAGAGCCTCACCGGATCTTCGTGCAATGGCTGTGAGTTGCTACAGACTTGCTGAAGTAACACCGATGCTGCCAGGCAAAGAGAGTCATCCTCACCGCTACGTCGCTGAGGGTTATCCAGGGCAGCTCCCTGGGCCGGGTTCTCCTCGGCAGTCTCACTCTGCAAAAAGGTATCTGCTGATTGATTTCTGGAAAGTATCGATTCACCGGGACTGCGGGTTATTGTAATTGCCGTTAATGGATGGAATTTTATGGAGACCAAGCACGTGACGCTCGGAGCATTTTCTGCTTTGTCATCCTGCCCGTGGCAGGTTGCCCGAACCAACAAGGGAGAGGCCCCGAGCAGCAGCAGCCTGCATGCGAACTCTTTCAGGTCTCTGCCAGAGGTTATGGTTGCCTTTGGGGTTTGGGGCTATTGCTAAGGCTAGGCACCTCTAGCACAGATCTACCTGAAAATAATTAGAGATGTCTATATAAATGCCTCTGTTGTCTAACAACTAGATTTTTATCTCATTGAAGATACAGTTTTAGGTGAACATTCCTGAGGTTGTTCAGACTTGTTATAGGCATAAAATATGAGGCTTCAGTTGCTTCAGGTACATGCAGGACTGTAGCTTTGATAATACAATGAAGAAAAAAATTCTCCTTTGTGAAGATTGTGACCAGTGTTCAAAACATGTGTTCTTGCTTTTCTTTCTTTACATGCATGTGTATATACACAGATTAATTCCTGCGTTGCTTCCCCAAGCTAGAATAGGCCGAGTATTATCCACCGCTAATACTACTATTAACTATTGTGTAACAATTCTGATCTTTAAATCCCTTTACCAACATCAGCAAAGTACTCTTCCCAATACGTTTGTGAGATAAAGGAATTTTATCACCAAGTTTCAGAGAGGAAACCGGAGACGACAAGATTACAGACCAGTTTTCAGTGACTGCCTTTTTGTGTTTGTGTGAGTGTGTGTGAATGCTCTTCAGGTTTGTGGGCTCAGTGCCCAAGGAATGTATACACATTCAGTATGGCTGTTTGTCTAAGTATGTGCACGTGTCAGAGTTTGCTAATTAATGCTGGTTGTGCAGTGCAAAGTATGTATGTGATTAAGTACAAACAAGCGTGTACTGACCCATTTATTGGAAATTAAGCTTAATGTAATGCAGTTATATGGAGGAAGGCAGAGCTGGTAATGGATTCCAATCAAGTATTAGATTTTCTTCTTTTTTCTTTTTCGATGCCATATCAAATAAAGTATCACTGTGTGTAAAGATGTTAATTTTTTCCTTTCTGCTAATGTGTTTAACCTTTTCTGTTGGAGATACATATATCTCCAATATAGATATAAAACCAGTTATGACCAGTGGGCAAACAGATCTTTTCCAGACTTTTGAATACATTTATTTAGAGGAGTTCATAGTATGAGCAATACCTTGTGGCAGACATTATTGGGGGGGGGGGGGGGGGAGAGCTG
>JANXJC010000023.1:23177653-23226929 GCA_027564655.1 Leptodon cayanensis
TATTACACTCAAATATTTTATGGCCTCTCTGATGTTCAATAGCCACCATCACAATTTACTCAAATCGAGAGCTGCATGGAAAAAAAAAATTATGTCAATAAATTGAACTGAAAGAAGTTTCCAGGGAGCTAATTGCAGGAGAAAAAGAAAACCTTTTAATTCGGTTTCAAAAGTACGAGAAAAAAATGGCAGCACATCAGCTAAGTAAATCGCTTTCTGGGCAAGAAAGGTAAAAATCATAATTTTCCTTTAAGACTGAAGTTTCAGGCTTAGCCACAGCAAGTCTTATTTCCTTGCTTTGTTCCAAGCGTATCGTTAGATTAGCAAAAAAGTACTGAAATCCCCGCCAACTCTCGTATGGGATTTTATTAAAGAGAAAAATATAGCAAGTCATCCTAACGTTGCAAATGAGTCATGAGTCGCCTTAGGAAACGCTCCCCTGAGACAGGCATGCCGCTGAGGAGGAAGCGATGAAGCTGCCAGGCCACTCCCCCAGACAATTTTACGTGAGGAGCTCAGCATTCATAAAGGACGTCTCTCCAGACACTACGTTATTTTATTCTTTATTTCACAGAGGGAGCACAGAACCTGCAAGAAGGGCAGTGCGAAGTGACAGCAGAAACTTCACGGCCAGTTGTTTTTGTGCAGGAGAAGCAAATAGGAGATCATGAGAAAACTTTAAAGGTAGGGGGAGATAACATTTTAAAGTCTGTAATTAGTTTTGACATTGAAAAATAATAACCATGTAGGCTTTCTTTTAAAAATTGTAGTTCTTGAGAGAAGAATGGAGGAGATCTGTTCTCAGGATGGGATCGTGTTCGTGAACAAGTTTCCCTGGTAAATGGGAAACAGCTTGTCAAGATCCCAGATGCTTTGGAGCGGGGTTCTAGGGGGTGGTTTCAGAGGGGAAGGTTGTAAGCTACTTTGTGTGATCTAAACTTTTAATATGTTTTCATGAAGAATTATTACGAGGAACAAATGAAAAAAGAACTAAACAACAGGTAATAAAAGCTGAAGTTTCTTAATCCATGTGAAAACATAAAGCATTTTTCTTTAAAAAAAAAACAAACCATGATATAAGTAGCGATCTAAGCAAATTTCATGACTGGGTATTGTGGTTTCTTTATATGCATCAAAAAGATACTGTTCTTGGTAGTTGGGCCTGATGACTGTGGGAGTTAGCCTGCCCTTAAGCTTCACACCATCCTGTTGCCACTGAGCAAACAAGGTCTGCTTTGGAAAAGAATGGCACGCTTTCTCTAATTTCATGCCCCTAAATACAAATAAAGTGAAACTGCATATCATAACACAATATATGCTCCTTTTTCACTCTTACTGTGATTGCAGTAGGAGGTTTGAGCCTGGCCAATGGCCGTGTTAGAAAAATAGAAAAAAGGGCAACCAAGTGCAAAGTAGATTCAGTGGTAGGGTTATATATTGGTGTGATGCAGCAGGAGAAGAGGAAGGAAGATGAGGTATTTTTGGATGTCTTCACAACAGCCACAGGTGTTTTCTAGGTTTTGTTTCTACTATTAATGTGCCGCCCAGGGTTATGAAATACTCTTGAAATGTAACTTTCTACAGGCAGATGCACAGTCTGAATTTCTGGTGACATTGCTGTGTAATTTGCTGGAGGGATAGGGGATTTTTGTCAGTGATACGGCTGCACTGGCAGCAGTCTCTAGGGTAGACACAGTTATACGTACAGAAGGAATAATCTAACCTCAGAGGAAGGCCACAGTAGAATGAATTGAACACAAAGGGCTGCTTAAGGCAAAACAAAATTAAGATGAAAAGAGAAGGGGACTTTCTTTGGGTTTTCTTGGGGTTTTTTTCTTTCCTTTTATTTGCCATGGCTATTCCAGTAGCACTGAATCAAGTTCTACCTAGTTAGGCAGATAAGAAACACTTGAATAAAAGCGAGCAGATTTGTAAAGTGACTGAGTTTCTTTTATCTACTTTTTTGGTCTTGAAAGTTTTGTCATGAGTTTAGTTGATACTCACTGATATACATCAGCTGAGGAATCTGATTTTTACTCACTCGGGATCTTGTCCTGCAGTTTGAAAGGCGTTGAGAATTTTGCCAGCAACTCCAAAGGCTTGAAGGTCCGAAGACCTGATAAATTGGAACTTTGCAAATGAAGTACAAAGACTCATTTTAGAAAGAGTATATGAAGACAATGCAATGTTCTTTGTGGCATACAGCTGTCAAAATGCATTTTAGGACTTAAGAGTTGTTTTTCTGTGGTAGTAGTCATCTGATTAAAAAAAAAAAAAAACTCTTGTGAAACTGTAGTGATCACGCTTGATCCATTTGACACCAAAGTTAGTTACACTGCTTAACCAAAGCGATAATAAACACAGGTATGTTAAAAAATGTAGTTTTCGTAAATTTTTTTCTTCTTTCAGTTCTGTTCATTCAGTTGGTAAGGCTGCTAAGTACAGATTATTACAATGTTGTATATGATTGTTCTATTTTCCTGCTAATATATGCAGGAGGAGGGGAAGAACACTAATTAGGAAAGTCCAGGGCAGATGGAAAGAATAAAATAAATTAATGGAACGCCTGTGTCAGCAGGTATGTATCTCATCCTGGAGTACACAGTATGAGGAGACACTGGCATTGCGTTGATGTGGAAAACTAAGCTCTGCAAGGAAACACAGGGCTCAAATGAACAAGAAAATTCATAGGTCAGTATCTAATAGATACTGAGCTATTCAAGGATGGATTAAGAAGAGGAAATTTTAAAAAGCTGATTAAAAGCAGAGCTCAGAAAATTCAGATGCACTTACATTCCTTTATCACAATATTTGCTACTGAAAATACTAATTTTTGAGCACTGTGGGTAATGTTTCAATGTTCCCTAATCCTTTTTGTTTTCTCTGTTCAGGCACATAAGGAAGGCAAGCCTCAGAAACTGCTGGAAATGAATGGGCATACGTCGATGCCGCATGCCTATGACTATGATCTCATTGTCATTGGTGGGGGCTCAGGTGGTCTGGCAGCCGCCAAGGTATGAGAGAGAGAATATACAGATTTATACTTTCCTTGTACGTAGGTGGGTGACATCCTTAATGTCTTGGAGCTGGGTATCTTTAACAGTGGAGCGGCATAATATTTCTGCCTAATCAGTGGGATTTCTTTTGATGTTAGCCCCAGTTATACAATATTATTTTCCTTATGTTCTGAAGAAGAAAAACATAAGAATGTCATGGTATACTTCTTAATAGGATGAAACTTGGTCCCCACTAAGGGGAGATGATGCTGTTGGAAAAGAGCAGGAACATATATCTCAAGGGTATTTAGTAGTAGTTGAATTAAAATTCAACTCGTAATTGAAAAGTGAGTTGAGGAGTGAAAGAATATGAGGAGGAAATATTTCTAGCACAGCATTGGATTCACACTAAACCTTGGTCCCTTAGAAGAACTTCTGTTATAATGGAAGAGTGCAGTGCTGAGTGGTGGATTGTAATGTGCCATATGTCCATAACCTACTATTTTGGTAGTTTACTGCTTTCCCATCGATAGGGGCACTGTTGTCATGGTGTAGGATGGAAGATAAGATCTATTAAAAATTCTGAGAACCTGCAAAGAGAAGCAGACACTGGTTTTCAGAGGATAGGGATGTTTTAGAACGGAAGAGAGTAACAAGAGTAAAAGGGAGCTTGCAGTAATGCAAAAACAGTTTGCAGTAATAAAAAGCCATCTGTTGAAATTTCCATAACAAGAGTGCTCTGCTTTGTTGTATACATATGCTAGGTTGTGAAGCTATAGTGGTGATGTTTATTACATCATTTTTCAGCTGTGGAACAAAAAAGGTATGTAGCTAGGAAGACATATTGTCTTATTCCTTCAACTCAGTGTATAAAGTATATTGCTTCTTAGTGCTCTCAAGTGATTGTAGAGTAGGGCAGAAGATGGTAGATCAATAAAATCAACATCACTGTCAGTAGTAATGTGTGTATTTCAAATCAGTTTCATGAAGTTGAAGTGAAACTGTTTTACATGCATAAACTTCTGACTTAGATTATTCAATTTTATTTTAGTGAATTAACAAACAGTGCTTTAAAAAGCAAAACAAAACAAAGGAGAAAAAACCCCAACTACACAGCTCTTATACCAAGTTCCAGGTATCTACACTCAGGTTTGCAGCAGTTTAACTAGGTTGATTAAACGTGTGCTTTTCACTATGACACATGCAGCTTTGTGTGCACGTCTTCCTTTTCCTCTCTATATTGTGCTCAGAGCTTGTTATTTTGGAGGCATGTCTCCACGGTGAGTGCAAATGCTGCCAGGCTGACTCTGTGCAGCCCAACTGCAGACCCAGACCAAAGTGCCAGGCCACTACTATCAGTTCACACAGAACAGCTCCAGCCTTAAGCAACCTTGTTGTGCTCATGCAGCACTGCACTGAATCCAGTAAGGTTTGAAAGCCTACGGGGCAGGTTTTGTTACTGTGGGCATATCGCTCTGCAGAAGTGGTTATATCTGTTTGTGATCTCTACTGAGGTGGTGATGCAATGCTGTGCTGAATTATGTGAGCGTATAGCTGAGTGTAAGCTTGGGAATCCATGCGTTCTAGTTAGCTAACACTAGTAAAGCTCTTTTGAGCTGTGTATAAGAGTTGTCATTATAAAGGAACGTTAATAATGCATCTGAGTCCCTAAGCACCTTTCTGAGGAACTTTCTCAGAGGTGCTACTAATGGATAGAAATTAGCTTCTTGGCCAACCTTGACCTTTGTCGGAAGCAGAAATCCAGTACATTAATATTTTTCTAAAGGTGTCTAGAGCCTGCATTGTTTGAAATTATGATTTGTTTTGCATGAAGTAAGATACATTTAAAATTGAAATTCTGATTGTCAACTATTTGGATTAGCAAGTATTACTGGTAGCATAATGCTGAAAGCTGTTCAGCTCCTCCCAAACCAAAGCCAAGGCCTCAGGGTAATATCCTGTGCCTATAGTTGTTATTGCTTACATGTCTAAGAACTCATCGTGTGGTGCAGCACAGTTGTGGTTACTGCCAAGTATCAAAGTTATTTTGCTGCATCTCATGGGGGAATCTTTCAGTTTTGTTTCTCAGCTATGCAGTCCTTGCTTAAGTGTTTTTTTTCTGGTACCAGTTACCGCCATCAATTTTTGCATTTTTCTTAAAAAGCACAAAGGGAACAATGGAATCAGTATAGAAATTCCAGTTCTCAGTATCATTTACACACATGGATTGTAGATTTTTTTAATGAAACTTCTCAGGAGAAATATGAAATAAGCCATTATTTTTCTAGTCTGGATGACATCTGCACACCCTGACAGTAAAGTTAACTTGCCATAGGTTGATTAGCTTGAAGAGCAAGAGGTGATCCTGACAACTACAGATTGTACTCAAAATCGAGTGTTCCCTTCTACTACAAGAAAAAAGATTGGATAAGCACTGTTGTAATGCTTGGCCACATGACTGCTGATGTTATCGTGTGATGTGGTTTCAAACAAATGTTTGAGAAACCCTCTTTGAAGGAAAAACTGGATTAATGAAGAATTTGTTAAAGATGTTAAAAGTAAATGGCATGTTGGGAAATAGTGTGAACAAACTGACAGGGTGAAGGAGAGAAGAGGAGGTTTGACTCCCAGAGTCTTCTGTGTATCAGCTGGTGCCATGCTGTTGTGTAGCAGGATGAATGCCTATTTTTTTCCTTTCATCTTTTTTTTCCTACTGCATGCACAGATTGATTCAGAAGATTAATGACTGTCTGGCTGTTCCCCTGCAAATCATTCATTATTACTTAATTAAAAGTCATAAAGCTTTTCAGCAATGCATGATGTTATCATCTACTCCAAATTTAACCTCTAATATTTAGATACATGTCTTATTTAATTTGTTTTGCAGGAGGCTGCCAAATATGAAAAGAAAGTGATGGTGCTGGACTTTGTCACGCCTACACCTCTGGGAAACTCATGGGGTAAATTTCTCTTCATTGCAAACCTGTTATAAAGGAGCTTTACTTGGAGACTCTGATTCTCCTTTGAGATCAGCCACACTGATGTGAAAAACACATTCTGTTCCTTTCAGGTCTTGGAGGAACATGTGTAAATGTGGGCTGCATACCTAAAAAATTAATGCACCAGGCAGCTTTACTGGGACAAGCCTTGCAAGACTCACGCAAATTTGGATGGCAGTTTACAGAAGAAGGTAAATGAGGAGAACTTTTTTGCGGTTTTGTCATTTGTGCTGAAAATCCAGAGGTTCTTTTCAGTCAGGTGCTTGTTGCACTTAAGCATGTGCTGGCTTTAACAATGTGAGGCAACTTCAGAGAGATTACACCTGAACTTAAGCACTTTTCAAGTCTAAAGCCACAGGGCTTATTGCCTTGCAGCGTTTGATCTGTTTATTAATAGCTTCTGGTCATGTTAGTATATGATAACATTGCTGTGTGAATAAAAGCAATAAGGTACTACTCCATTCCTGAATGTAACACAACATCTAAAGGAATACCCCAGAATGTCCCCTGTTAGAAACTTCCTCATAGTTGCAGGCAAGGATTTCCTTTCCCTCAGTCTCTGTAACTACTACATAAGAAGATGAATTTTACTTCATATTAGCTCTAATGTGCGTGGTTATAACACTGGAATTTATTTAGGGTTTAATCTTGTAGTGGGGAACATGCAGAGGCACCTCTCAGAGATGCATAATCTTTATTTGTTGAGCCATGTCACCTGCTCATAGCATGTGTCAATAGAAGACTATTGATAACGCAGTAAGTCTAAATCTTCCACGTTTTAACTCATCTGTTCCATTGTGACCTCTCATGTTGTCTATGCTGATACAATTCTTTGCATTTCAGTAGAGTTACCCTAGAATAGAAAAGGAATAATACAAAGGTGACTGGGTCATGACAAAAATCTGTCTGAGAATGCAAGGTTCGCTATGGAAAAAGATCAGGTCACAGACTGAAAGATTAACCTTTCTCTCTTGTATCTAACAGTCGAACACAACTGGATGACTATGACAGAATCTGTTCAGAATTACATTGGTTCACTGAACTGGGGCTATCGGGTTGCACTGAGAGAGAAGAAAGTCACATATGAGAATGCATATGGAGAATTTGTCGGGCCACACACAGTTAAGGTACTCCCTAGCCATGTTTGCTGCGTCTTTCTATAGTACTTTCTGGATAGACATGTGTTGTGGTTTAACCCCAGCCAGCAACTAAGCACCATGCAGCCGTTCTATCACTCCCCCTCCTCAACTGGACAGGGAAGAGAAGATATAACAAAAGGCTCATGGGTCAAGATAAGGACAGGGAGAGATCACTCACCAATTACCATCATGGGCAAAACAGACTTGACTTGGGGAAAATTAACTTAATTTATTGTCAATCAAACCAGAGTAGGATAATGAGAAAATAAAAACCAAATCTTAAAACACCTTCTCCCCACCCCTCCCTTCTTCCTGGGCTTAACTTTCCTCCTGGTTTTCTCTACCTCCTTCCTCCCAGCAGCACAGGGGCATGGGGGTTACGGTCAGTTCATCACACGTTGTCTCTGCTGCTCCTTCCTCCTCAGGGGGAGGACTCATCACTCTTCCCCTGCTCCAGCGTGGGGTCCCTCCCACAGGAGACAGTTCTCCATGAACTTCTCCAATGTGAGTCCTTCCCACGGGCTGCAGTCCTTCAGGAAAAGACTGCTCCAGCATGGGTTCCCCCGCGGGGTCACAAGTCCTGCCAGCAAACCTGCTCCAGCGTGGACTCCTCTCTCCATGGGGCCACAGGTCCTGCCAGGAGCCTGCTCCAGCGTGGGCTTCCCATGGGGTCCCAGCCTCCTTTGGGCATCCACCTGCTCCGGCGTGGGGTCCTCCCCGGGCTGCAGGTGGATATCTGCTCCCCCGTGGACCTCCCTCGGCTGCAGGGGGACAGCCTGCCTCACCATGGTCTTCACCACGAGCTGCAGGGGAATCTCTGCTGTGGTGCCTGGAGCACTTCCTCCCCCTCCTTCTGCACTGACCTGGGGGTCTGCAGTGTTGGTTCTCCCACATGTTCTCACTCCTCTCTCTGGCTGTAGTTTCTGTGCTCCAGGAATTTTTTTCCCTCCTCCTTAAATCTGTTATCCCAGAGGTGCTACCACTGTTGCTGATGGGCTCGGCGTTGGCCAGTGGTGGGTCCGTCTTGGAGCCGGCTAGCATTGGCTCTATCAGACATAGAGGAAGCTGCTAGCAGCTTCTCGCAGAAGCCACCCCTGTAGCCCCTGCGCTACCAAAACTTTGCCACACAAGCCCAACACAAGATGCTTTTCAAATAGAATAATTTTCCCTGTGGTATGACTGCAAAATACTCACTTTGGACTAATGCTTTGTCCACAGGCAACAAATAAAAGAGGAGTTGAGAAGCTGTACACAGCTGAGAGATTTCTCATTGCCACTGGTGAACGACCACGCTACCTGGGTATACCTGGAGACAAGGAATACTGCATTAGCAGGTAAAAACAGGGAGGAACGTGAAGTCATTCACCGTGTGTAAATGCTTTACCTGTAAGAGAAAGTGGTGAAGCATGAGCAGGGCTGCTTGGTTGCTGGTTTTCTTTCCTATGTAACTTTTTGTTAGGGGAAAGTAAGTGCAGGAGAGTAGCTGTAGACAGATTTTAAGGTGCCAAAAACATTGGTGTCTAGTAGACCCCACAGGACTGTGGGTGGCTGGCTAGGACAGTTCTGTTTCTGACTGATAACAGCGGTAACTGAGAATACCGTAAATCATGTTTGTGTCCATCATAAAATTAATTCATCAGCTCTTCCCCAGTTACCAGTACACCCACTTCCTCTCTATTCCTTATGGTCTTTCAGTTCACATACTGAAGTTTTTTGATAATGAAGAGCACAGTCTGCTTGGAAGAAACCTCCCTGCTCAAATATCAAGGAAAGCGGGAGTTGCAAAGCGGTTGGTGTTATGAAGCCAGTAGAAATGTATCTGTATTCATTGGGGCAGTCTTGAAACTCAACCCAATATTTTCTTCCAGCTACTTAGTGAAGTTAATTAAAGTTTTGGGACTACGGTTTCAGATGTTTAGTTAATTGATAAGACCAAGCAATTCTAGCACAATTTTGACCAAAAAAAAATGTGATATGCAGATGAAATGTGTTTTCATATCAGAGTAATTTTTAAGTTACTTAATGTAGAAACAGGGGTTGGAATTACAGGCTTGCAAACCTATAGCCGTGAAATAAATAACTGGCATAATCCTTATGAAGCCAAAACACCATGTTGTATGTTTCCCTTCTAATAAGTAGTAGTGAAATTAAAGGTAACAGGTAACATACCCTGTAAAGTGGTGCTTTAAAATAACATTAAGGTGGAAGAGTCAGGAATGCCAGAGTTAAAGACTATCAGATTGAGGCTGTCTGTGTAATCTTCACTGGGTCCCCTGGGGGATAGGAACTATGACATAGCCTTTAATTACACAATCACATTTTATTCCACCACAACATTTGCAGAGAGCATCTTTGTTTAGCCTTTGCAGTTGGTGGCTGAGAGAGTCACTTGCTTTAGATCGAAATCTTTGGAGACTTCCATTGCTAAACTCTGCCTAAGTCTCTGCTGAGCAAGCGTGATGCCTCCATGGGTCCCTGCTTCCTTGAGAAGCTTTGGTTTTATAGTCTAGGTCCAAAGTGTGGTAGAACTGATGTAGCTTCATGAAGCAGTTGAAAGAAATGGAAAGCAGGCAAATAAACATGTTTTCCATAATTTTGTACTTCTATCTCTGCCTGTTACTGTAGTTTGCATTAATTTGTTTTATTGTCTGTGTGTATTTGGCACTGTGTATGATGCTTTAGCAAAAGGGTAAGTCTTCAAAGAAGTGAAGATGGTATTTTTGTCTTAAAGCTGAACCCCTTCCTCTTCCTTTTAGCTCTCAAGAGCTAAAATTTGCAGCAAAATATTTGAAGCAAGATTCAGAGAAAAAAGACAACCTATCTTTTTTCTAACAGTTTTTCTGAAGTTTATGTAAAAAAAAAAAACAAAAAAACAAAAAAAAACACAAACAAACCCTCAACATTTTTGTGGTGATTCAGAATTTTCATCCTCTTTTTTTGTGTGTACTCCTAATTAGAACTTCTTAAGCTGTCATGTAGTGATCTTGTATTCCAGCTGACTTGCCAAACAATTAAGTTGTTGGGTTTTTTTAGTGAGCGGAATGAAGTCCTATTCTTACAGAAGAAATTAAATAAATATAAAGCATAATACATTCTTCTGGTTGGCTCTAACCTTTCTTTTTTCCCCTCTTTTTTTACCAGTGATGATCTTTTCTCTCTGCCTTACTGTCCAGGGAAAACCCTGGTGGTTGGAGCTTCCTATGTTGCCTTGGAATGTGCAGGATTTCTTGCAGGTCTTGGATTAGATGTCACTGTAATGGTGAGATCCATCCTCTTAAGAGGATTTGACCAGGATATTGCAAACAAAATTGGCGAATATATGGAAGAACATGGAATCAACTTTGTTAGGGAGTTTGTGCCAATCAAGGTAGGCTCAAAGTGATATGTGACTACAATTGATTGCAGTATACCTGTAGTAATGTATTAAGATGGAAATTATTTTAGTGAATATGAAAGTTGAATTTGCTATACAGGTTCTGCTACGATATAGTATGGGTTAATTTTTGTTTTAAACTGAGTAAGTCCATAAATTTTACGTAATTGAAAGATACAATTTAGTCTTACTATTAAAATTTCGTGAGTTTCTAGAATTCATTGTTTTTGTTATAATCAGGTGGATTAGTATACGTTGCATTAAAAATGTTGTTACTGCTGCTCATTCTGGTCCTGCAAATGTTGAATATGCTTAAATTCAGCAGTTGTCCTGAAATCTGTGAAACTCCTTGTGGGCTCGTAATTAATCAGATATATAGTTTCTTGTAAGATCAGGGCCAGTGCATCACGCATAGTCATATTTTTCATTGACAGTTCTCAAATTCTCAGCCAGCAAATACTGCCTTATGTGCCCAGGACCAGTTGACTATCCAGAAAAGTAAATGAGCTTTAGAAGTACCCACCTACATCCTCGGCAGAGTCCTTTAAATACTTGCTCAATTTTCATTGAATTCAGTAGGAGTACTTGTGCAGCTATTTATGTACATGTATAGGCAAATTGAGGTTGAAAAGCAGATTAGATAAGCTCTGGAGCTTTTCTAATGTAAGATTGCCTTATCAAAGACTTCAGAGGGTGCTAACTGTATTTTTCTTAATGTTGTTTTCACAATAATTAGTGCTTGATTATTATGAAATGGGAAATAATGTATTAAGCAGTTTTCAATTTGGTGTTAAGCCAGCGTGTTACTGAGTTTAACACTTTGGGGATTAAAGCATTAAATCAAATGAAGACTGTTCATTTTTGCCCTTAGCAGTATCAAGAGTAGCTTAAAAAAATGCTCTTGCCACTTACCACGCTGTGGATCTGACCCTGTCTCACAGAGTGCAAGAGATTTGCTGTGTGAAGTCAAAGTGGATATTTCAAGCAACTTTGTTCTTATGCATGTTTGCGTTACAGAAATCCCATGTTGTATGAAAAGCAGGGATGATTATCTACCTTTTGGTTAGAGGTAGCTTTTTGTAGGCTCTACTGGGGGATGAGAAAGAAGGAAGCTGTTTTTACAAGCAGGTCATTTCAACTAAATGTCAAGCGGGCACCTGCAGATGCACCTTACAAAGAGCAGTCCATCACCCTTGTCACAAAATGCAATTTTGTGTATTTTACCCTGTCCCTTCACTACGTACATATCTTTGATTTCAATGGGAATTAAATCTTTGGCCCTGTTTCTAGTTGAAAATATCCTTAAACTTAAGTTGCTGGATATGTTTTTAGCAGGTGTTCTCATCTCTTTCAAACATTGTTTTGGAAGTTATGCATGTTGTGCTTATTAAAACTCTTTGATGGGAAGTTTGAATTATAAGTGGTGCTGCCTTTGAACAGGAGCAGTTTAACACAGTGATCCTTTAAAGTTGGTAGGATGGCACAGGAGGTTTGGGTGTTTTTTAAATTTAAAAAAAAAAAAGGACAGAGGAAAACAGAACTTTGTCAGAAACTTTGCTTTTTCTGTCTCTAAACACGAAGTAGGAACTAGGGCAGTTGTTGAAAAGTACTTTTTCATCTGCAGAATGAACACTAAAATTTCCAAGAATTAAGTTAAGTGTTGCACACTTACATGTCTCTTGTATGTACAGCCAGCTGTAGGAAGCAGCCAGGTACCTTGCTGTTTCCTGGGAGCGAAAGGGAATGACTGTGCCTGAGGATATCCAGTCCCTTCCTCACAGTCCAGTAAATACTAATGAGGACAAAAGATAACCCACCTATGTAGCTTCAAATTCCATTCACTTGTTTAGCCGACTTATTTATCTGAGGAAAAAGGAGTGTTTGGGGAAAAAAAGCCAGTGGCACTGCTCTTTCTGCTTTACTGTTTTCTGGTATATGGGGGGGTGTATTTTGGGTTTTGTTTTGTTTTAAATAAAACTTCTTTTTTTTTTTTTATTACTCTGAACAAAGAGCACAGTTGCAAAAATATTTGCCTTTGCTGCTTTTTTTTTTTTTTTTTGCTTTGCTGGAATAGACAGTAAGTTACTACATTACTTGAGAGAGAGTGTGCAGCTGGATCCACAGCTAAAATTAGGAATATTTTTCAGCTGACTCTGGGGAACTCTGAAGAGGTTTTTTTCTTATGCTGATGGTGGTTTTTGAGCCATTTAGAGCCAGCTGCTGCCCTCTTCTGCAAGGCCATGGCAGCTTTATATGTTGGACTGATGTCATTGAAACAGGGCAGAGATCTGTACAGCTAAGGGCTGGGCTGTGACAGTGGCTTCTGTGGGTGGAAGGCACGATGGTCTTCTAGGTGTGGTTGGAGAAAATGTCTGATGGTGTTTCCAGGTCTTGCAAGAGTTCCCTACCTCCTCACCTCCTCTGTCCTTAGTTGATACGAGCAGCTCACATGGTGGGCTTGGATAAGAACTTAGTTATCAATCAACTTTTATAAACAGAAATGAGGTCTTATTGTGTTGGTCATAAGAATGAATACATGGAGATAAACCAAAATGTTTAAATACGCAAGTAGTAGTCACAAATCTAGAGAAAGGTGAAAATACCTGTAGAATAAATACTTAATTTTAGGTCATGGTTAAACACTCTCAATGATAAAATGGAACAAAGATACATTTGCATATCTTTATTTGAAACTAAACCCTTTTTTTTTTCCTTTTTCCCCCCCTCTTTTTCTCCCCACACCATGTAGGTTGAACAGATTGAGGAAGGAACTCCTGGAAGACTGAAAGTTATAGCCAAGTCCACAAAGGGGAACCAGATAATTGAAGGGGAATACAATACTGTGAGTCCTGTCTATATACAGGAAGAACATGAAATGGCCTTCCATTTATTGTTGAGTTTTTGTCATGTGTTTTTATCCATAGTTTAGATTTTTTAAATTTATTTTAATCATTATAATATGCTAATTGCACACAAATCAACAGGTAATTAATGTGACAATGCCCAGAATCCATGGGCATGAGTCCCATGTGCCTTGCCAAATCACTTCCATGCTTTTGAAACCTGTTTCTTAGCTTAGGGATGTACATGAGCTTGGTCATGTGGAATCACTTGCAGGATTTTTTCCCCAGTGGGATCTTTGTCATAAATGATAAGTAATGATTTATAATAGTTTTCGTAGTAATTAAAGCATGTTCTGGAGTTAGCACAAAACAATGGTCTGTGCAAGAGCTGAACAAGTAGGTGTCATGTCTTCTCAAGACCTATTGTTGATGCAGCATCATCACAAAAACAACTAATGCCCTGTGGCAAGTCAGGGAACTTCATTACACACTTAAAACAGGAAAATTGCAGTGTGCAGGTATACCATTATATGTTTGATTGACTGTTTCCTTCACCCCTCACCCCACTCATTTTCTTAGTCTTTGATGCTGAAAGAAAAAAAAGAGAAGTTGTGAATAAAGTATTTGGAACTACACCGAATGCATATGGACAAGGATTTGCCAGCCTGGGATTTTTAGACTGCAAATACTGTGTGCTAGTGACCTCATTTACCTGTATAGTTTATCAGTCATCCCATAACGAGGACATGCCTCAGTGCATCTGAGGGCTAATATTATGAGAAAGTTTAACAACAACAACAGTGCTGTTGCACAGTGTTGCAATACTATTTTTCCTGGTCCATAGTAGTGAAAGCTTTTAGCTAGCAAATGAGTGCCATCTTTTCATGAAGGAAACTTCTGATTTCTTATTGCTACTACATCTTTCACTGAAATGCTGTGTCACTCCTCATAGAAGCTATGAGCTGTGTGCGATGCATTTTAAGACCTTCAGCTCTGAAGATCTGGCATGCTTGGTTGTCAGAAAGACTTGAAGCAGATCTCGGATTCCTTCAGTGCAGTTCTTAGTTGTCGTATGAGAAGCATTGTCTAGTTACCTGGAGAGTTGTCCAAGACTGCAAAGCGCATAGCATTTTTCCTTGTGATAGTAAGGGCTGGAACTTGTTTTGCTTGTTAAGGTAGCCAAGTTGATAGGGTGGGTAAGAATTTGGTGTGGTCTGTCCATCATTCTGAACAAATGTTCAAACAAATAATATTCAACAAATAATATTCTTTAGCAGTGACTTGGCTGAGAGCCTATATAAGTAAATGATATTTTCTGATCTAAACAAAGATTATTTTATGGTCTTTTTACTTGCTTAAGCATCTGAATTTCCTTCCTAAAGAGCCCTTTCCTTATGGAGCATTTTGGGGTCACCTGCTTTGGTAGGTTTATGGTATAACACTTTGGTATAAAAATGTGAGGAAATAAAGAATCTGACCCTAACCAATTTGTTTAGAATACTCTTGGGAATACTTTCTAGGGAAGGCTATTGGCTATATTTCATCCTATCATTAAAACCTCATAATGTTAGGTCGTGGTGGTGTGGCTTGTCTTGAACTCTATGAATGTGGGTAACAAAAATACTCATCTTAACATGACCAAGCCTTAGATACTAATCCTTGGTATATAGTGAAAATAATAGATAGCCACATTCAAATGCACTTTTGAGGTTGTAAAGAATTAGTAGCATGCATTGCTGTTTTGCAGGTGTTGCTAGCAATCGGAAGAGATGCATGTACAAGAAAAATTGGTTTGGACAAAGTTGGAGTGAAGATCAATGAAAAGTAAGGACAGATGCCTGTATACCACTCGATACTGAGCTTGCGTCATCTACTGTTGCAGTGGTAGTGGTGCATAGACACTCAAACGCTTTGAGGAAAAATTTGTTTCCTGTTTACATACACTTGGATAGGAGACTATGTAGCAGATAGCTTCGTTTTCTCCATTGTACTGCCACATTTGCTTTTTTGATCCTGAAACGTCTGTTCCTAAATGCTGGGAGTCAAAAGTGTCTGTTCCATTCTGTCTAGGTTCACAGGTCAGTCTCAGCTTCTTCCAGTGATGGGGCTTTCTAGGCTCTGTCAGTTGTTCCTTGTACTCTTATTCCCATCTCCTTGTTTTTATCTCTACCACCTCTTGGGGCAGAGATCTGTTAGTTCATTAAGGCTTTTCGTGTGGTGGGTTTTGTTTATGTTTTTAATGTAAATGCTACTCTATGTTTATTTCGAAATATAAGGTCAAAGTAGCAGTCCTTAAACTCACAGTTGGAGTTGATGTGTTTTAGGCTTTATTTTATGTAGGAGGTTATTTCTTGCCTTAGAGCAACCCTTGAGAACAGTTTGTCCTGTAGAGGAGCATTTCATGTTTAATGTAGTGAGGTCGTTGCGCCAGGGAGTGGAGCTATTGGTAACATTTTCAATATTGGTAATGAAAACATCTTCTAGGCATGTGGGGCCTAGACTATCTTCCCTTTGAAGAAAAGCCACAGGACCATGAACTTGACTTGGTAGTTTATGGGAAAAACAGTGCAAAGGGCAGCTTACAGGAATGCAGTGACTGATATTACTGAACGGAACTGTTGCGGTGTTCTAAATAAGTAGAATTTTTAGTCCACTTAAAATTAGCAGACCCATGTTGTCTTGTGTACTGTTCTACATCTTTCTGACATCAGGACACCTATTACTAGCTTAATACAATGAACTATAAAATTATTAGCATAAATTGTGTATTTGTTAATAAGAACAAAATTGAGAAAGCTGGATTTTAACACGGGAATCACTGCCGGGCCCTCAAGTAACTGTGTGACTGTTTCTGTGCCTGTCTGATTAGGTTTCCCTGTACATGTATTAGTGCAGTAATCACTGCAGGAATCTCATTTGTTAATGAAGTAGAAAATATTAATAATTAAAAACTTCCATTAGCTCAGTACACTTATAGACAAAAAGCTTGCTGGCTGTCCCTTAGGTAGGGTGTCTAACAGCTTGACCTGTCTCTGTGTAGGAGCCTAAAGGGTAAGTTTCTAGAAACTGCTTCAGTCACTGGACTGGAATTTCAGTAGTGGAGAAACTCTTTTGTCTTACAGCTTGAGTGGGAGAATGTCCCTTCCTGCCATTTCTCAAGGTTGCCAGTACACAGCTCAGCTGGTGGTAGAGGGTGTTTGAGGAAAGGCTTTATGCCTCACCAAAGAATTGATTCAGGAGATTAATCATAACTTCATGGGCTGCCTCCTTATCCAGTGTGTAAATTCCTGTAGTCTTGGTCAAATTTGCACTACTTTACATTCTTGTCCAAGATTGTGAGTATGACTTTTCCCTCATACTTCAAATACGTGTCTTTCTCTTAAAGCTAAAGGGCCTAACTGCAGCAAGATTATTTACACCTCCAGTCTTCACAGCAGAACACTTAGATCTTTTTTTTTCTTGTTAATTCAAATTCCAGAACAGGAAAAATTCCTGTCAACGATGAGGAGCAAACAAATGTGCCGTATATCTATGCTGTTGGAGATATACTGCAGGACAAGCTGGAACTCACACCAGTGGCAATCCAGGCAGGAAGGTTGTTAGTTCAAAGGCTTTATGCTGGGGCAACCAGTAAGGTAAGGAACCAGTTGCAACACAACACTGTCATTGCTCTACTTCTAAGTGCAGAGTGCAAGTTTGCTTGCTTATGGAAAACTCAGTAGGCTTTTAAGGATTAGCTTTGATTGCTTTAATTTTCCCCTTGCAAAGATATTACTGCAGATATGTTCTGCTAATTGTGTAGGATGAAATTAATACCTTATGGGTTAAGCAGTAGTCTCTTTTTTTTCCTATTAAGGGGTTTTATTTTTCTCTGAGTATAATAATAGTAAAATTAACTGAGATCATTTAAATTGTGTAACTCTACCACCTTCCCTAAAAGTCAGCAATCATTCCCATCCCATTAAATGCTTTACCTCTAATTCATAGACAGTTTACTAAACCTACCTACAGTCCCTAAATAGTGTAATAGGGATTTGTGATGCTCTTCATTTTCAATGTTATTTCCACTAATTTTTTCACTTCTCAGCCTTATGTTTTCAATGTAATACATAGTTCCACTTATAATTGAGTATGGACACAAAGGAAGACCAAATGTGCTGAGAAGTCAGCACATATTTATATCTGAGAAGTTGAATTCATCAGTTCAGTGTTTACATTTCATACTAGTGCAATTGTAGGTTTCAGTCAAGTTATGCTAGTCCAAATAGGAGTAGCACGGGTAGTAACATGGGTACTCATTTATACCTTATCTTTAAACCAGGAGGAGAGTGCCTTTAAAGAACTGTTATCCAAGCACCGTTGACGTGGGTGCTTGTCTCACCTTCATAACCATAGGGCATGAGCATAAAGGTTTTTCTCTTTTAGAGCCTGCTGTATTCATATCAAGTTCAGTTGTTGGCCAGATTTAGAGCTTGATTGAGTTGTTTATTTTAGGTTGGCAGGTATTGTGGTAACAGAATCCTGAATCAGTGTGCTTAATGTCATTACATCAGCCAGGCAAAGTTTAAGAAAACCATAGCTGGAGCCAGAATTTTTTTCTTGCCCCAATACTATGGGAACGTCTTAATTTACATTTTATGCCAGATAACTGTCTCTCAAGGTATGAAAATCCTTATGCTGCCAAAGAACGCATCATCTCTTTCACTGAATCCAAGAAACGAGTAACTACTTAGATGGGATCCTGGCTTACATTGCTGTTGTAACAAATCTGGAAAGGGTGATTGTATGAAACATAATGAGGTGTTGTGGATAGGTGGGGAAAGAATAGTAAGCAGCATCTTAGTTGATCCCCAGTCACAAAGGAAGTTAATTGGAATTGAAATCTGTATAAATTAAAATTACTAGAAATTAGAGCTGACCAGCCTGCTAATCTGCTGTGGCAGAATGACTAATTTGGTGGATATGGGGAGAGCAGTGGATGTTGTTTACTTTGATTCTACTGAAGGCTTTTGACACTGTCTCCCATAACATTCTCATAGACAAACCAATGAAGTACAGGCTAGGTAAGTGGACAGTGAGGTGGATTGAAAACTGTCTGAACTGCCAGGCTTAAAGGACTGTGACAGGCATTACAAAGACCAGCTGAAGGCCAGTCACTAGTGGTATGCCACAGGGTTGGATACTTGGTCCAGTACTGTTTAACATCTTCATTAATGATCTGGATGATGAGACGGAGTGGACATACAGCAAGTTTGCAGATGATACAAAACTGGGGGGAAGTGACTGATGCACCATTGTTTGTGCTGTCACTCAGAGGGACCTTGTCAGGCTGGAAAAATGAGCTAACCGGAATCTCACGGAGTTCAGCAAGGAGAGGTGCAAAGTCCTGCACCTGGGGAGGCATAACCCCATGCACCAGCACAGGCTGGGGACCCACCAGCTGGAAAGCAGCTGTGCAGAGAAAGCTGCAGGGGGTCTGGGGGACAACTTGACTGTGAGCCAGCAACGTACCCTCATGGCAAAGAAGGCCAGTGACATCCTGGGCTGCATCCCGCACGTGCATCCTGGCAAAGCGTTGCCAGCAGGCGGAGGGAAGCAACCTTTTCCCTTCCACTTGGCTCTGGTGAGACAGGTTTGGATTTTGTGTCCAGTTTTGGGCTCTCCAGTACTAGGGCAAGTCCAGCACAGGGCCATGACTGGAGCATCTGGCACATGAGGAGAGGCTGAGACAGCTGGGAGTTTTTATACCCTGCAGAAGAGATGGCTTGGGTGGCTCTTATATCAATGTATATTTATACCTGATAGTAGAGAGTAAAGAAGATGGAGCCAGACTCTTTTCAGTGGTATAAAGCGCAAGGACAAGAGGCAATGGATTCAAACTGAAACACGGGAAAATTCCATTTAAACATAAGAAAAAACTTCTTTACAGTGAGGGGGGTCAGGCCCAGAGGTTGTCCGGAGAGGGAACCTCTAGAACACTGTAGAGCTCCAGTGAAGTCAGGGGTCAGTATTTGCCTCCCATGGTATGTGATTGGGCACACAGTATCAGCTCTAGTTCTTGCTGTCCCCCCAAATGGCTGTGGTTCATGTCTTTGGTTCTTTGGCATCACCTAGGCCACAGTTGATAAAAAAAGATGATGGGTTTTGATGGTGGTGTTGTCTTTGCAGCATTCCCAGCTAAAAATAGAATGCTTTGTAGAGGCAGTTGAACAGTCTACTTTTTATCTGTTTTAAAAATGTACCAGACCTTTGATCTGGTACATTTTTAAAACGGGGCACTGAATTTCCTCTTCCTTTTAATCTATGCATGCTAATGTCAGTGTAGCTTTAAACTGTTTTTCTGTTCTTGCTCTAGTTAACGCCTCTGAGAGGGACACCACCAAAACTAGTTTAATTTAAAACATTTTTTTTATTTAAAAACAAAAAGTAGTTTTCAGAATTCTGAGTAATCCAACTTTTCTTCCTGTCAATTTCAGACTGCTGAATTGTTGCCCATTGTGCTGATCTTATTCCTGATGTTATGTGGTTTTGTTATTTGTTTTGAATGCCACACAGTGTGACTATGTGAATGTTCCAACCACTGTATTCACTCCTTTGGAGTACGGAGCCTGTGGGTATTCTGAAGAGACTGCGGTGGAGAAGTTTGGGGAAGAAAACATTGAGGTAAACGCGTTAGTTTCATCTGTGTTTTAAGTTCCCAATTTGTAATTTAAAATAATGTTAAGAGTCGATTAAAAGAGCATTCTGTGTTCTGATGTAAGGGCAGGAGGTGACTAGGTACATTTTTGTCTTCCTTGGCAGTTCCTAGGCATGTTATAAAAATAGTCCCCAATTCCAATAGCTCTAGTTGCAAATATGTTCTATTTTTGGCAAATGGGGCTCAAAGGTGGAATATTTGGTTAAAAAAAAAAAAGGTTTCTTTGTGTCTGCAAATGCTTCAGGATAAATTAAAACTGGTTATGTGTTGGAAGCAGTACATTGATTTTAATGTCAAAGTGGAGCTTTTTGTAGCTACAGCGTGGCAAATTCCTTGCGATGGTGTTTTTTGATTTATAAAGCCAAATGTTGTTATGCTCGTTTTTCCTGTTTATTTTGACTATGCAAAGAGGTATGTGCTTAATTTTACTCACGTGAGTGATCCCATTTTATTCACTGGGATTGCTCCTCAAGAGTGAAATTAGACATATGTAAGCACTTAGTGCCTAAGGCCATTCTTACAAAATACTATACAGACCACATTACAGAAAGCGTGAGGGGCGGGAGTCAGACAATAAACTGAACCTTTATGTCCCGTGAAGATCACCTGAGGAGCATTAGCTGGGGTAATAAGCAGATAAGTGGTGGTTCATGAAGTTGAGAACTTGTGTCCTCCTTAGCTTTGTCAATTACGTTTTTCGAATTGGACTGTGGAGAAAAGAAGTAGGTGTGACTCAAAATGGCAGTGTGTCAAGTACTGTTAACCTTACTACAGGGCAAAGGCTTATATTCTTTTCTGCCCACAAAGTTTGTATGTACCCAGTCAAATTTTTGTTATTGAGTCAAATTCTTCCCGTTACGTGTGAAACACTGGACCCTTCTTTGTGGAAAATGCACTTTCAGTTTTCAAAGCCATTTTTTAAAACGTGCATCCAGAAGCATTTGTGTTCTGGCTAAGTCCTCATTTGGTTTATTCTGACGTCTTTATCATGTTGCCATATTGGCTTTTGCTTTGGCAAGCTTCAGTAAGATTATTGAGTAGCATCTGTCATTCAGACCCATTAAATTTCAGTTTCAGATAGTGATGCTTATTAATACTTTGTTACCCCATTAATGTGAAAAAACATTGAGCTGTCTCTCCTAGTTTGTGAAAGAACATTTTTACTGGAGTTGTGATCAATTAAAATTTTATTTCAAATAGTAATCAATTTGGGATTAGCTTATAATAGGAGCTGTCGGGAGCTCTGGGTAGCACTGTGCCTCAAAACACCCCATCATTTTCTGAGATATGTGTTATATAGGTGGGTGAGCAGCCTTATCTGCTCTGGGAATCTGTCCAGTGATGCTGGTGGGGGCAGACAGGAAAATGTGTTGTTTTTTTAATGTACTTTCCATTTTGCAGTGATACATAATCTCATCTCTCCTAAACCCAGGCTCTGAGGCTATTTCTTCCCTTTTTCTGCTCTGAGAAATATTCTTGCCTTCATTCAAGGTAGACCCAGACACAGTACAGCCTTCCATGAGGGAAGCTTGTAATTGTCTAGTTTAATGAGAGCATGGTGAACTGCATCCTGGAAGTGCAATATACTTAAAGCTGCGCTTTTTTTTTTTAATTATTGGATGGCGCTAGTGCTTGTTCTCTAGAGGCTTCCTTCTTCGGCATTCATCAAGGGGAAAGAGTCTCACCCTGTTTTCAAATACTCCAAATGCTACATGCATGGCTTGTTATTTAAGATAATATGTCAGTTTTTGGAAGATCATGTGCTCTGCTGTGAAATTACACAACTATTTCTTTTTAACCTGTGTTGTATTTCCAGGTGTACCATAGTCATTTCTGGCCACTGGAATGGACTGTGCCATCCAGAGACAACAACAAATGCTATGCGAAGATAATTTGCAATATTCAGGATAATGTAAGTGTATCTTTCCTTCCAGGGGAAACAGCAGCTATAGATTCATCATAGGGATCATTGATACCACAGCTATAAATAAGTTATTTTGAACAAGTTAATTTAAATTTTTCTACCTTTTGAAATGTAATAAATATTTTTAGTGATGCAATACTTTTGTTTATACAGAAATGACCCTTAGTAAAATAGAAAATTCTGCCGTTGCTATTAGTATATGGTACTTCTTCCATATATGTAAAATAAGAAGTAGAGAGCTCTAAGACTGTTCATTAACTTTGAAAAGTGAGTGAATCAATGCATGTAAAAATAGTTAGAAGTTTTATCAGTTTATCTTAATTATCCCCTCCCCAAACTGGGACATTCTTTTCTGGGAGATTCTTCTCTCTGAAATTGAGGTCACTCAGAAACCATCACAACTTGTAACCTCTGCAAATCCACATGTGTCTAAAACTCTTGAGCTCATTCTAACAGGATTAATGTATCTTGCCTGCACAAATCTCATTGAGGGTGATAATGCCAGGATTATCTTTGGACTAGGATAAAATTTCCTGGCAATGGAAATACACAGTACCTGCTGAAGCACAAGCAAAATTACTAATTGGTTAAAAGAACTGGTATGCCCTTCTCTGAATGATCATCATCTGTTTAATAAAAAATTAGTTGATTTTAATAATATGAATTATTATGAAGAATAATATGCTGTTAAAACGTATTCCTGTTAAGATAGTGGCATAGAGTTATCAGTCCTAAAAAAATTTTTTGATCTATTTTTACCTATTTTCTTTTATCATTAGATACAGATTTATCTTCCTGCAGTCTTTCTAAGCATCATGTCACAATTTTGTAAAATTTGCAAACCTGTCTGGTTTTGTCCATCTCCTCTTTCTGAAGGACTATGCACTGGTGTGGAAGCTGCTTTAGAATGCATGGTTATGTTCCTAATCCAAAGTTACTTAAGAAAATGAAAAGGCTTAATGGTGATTTAAAGTGTTTCATTAATTTGTTTCCATTTCTTGTCCTGAAAATTTGGAACATGTTTAAAAATCTAGGGGTAGAGTTGAAAGTTATTGTGGATGAAAAATAGTTCAGTATGTAACTTTAGTTACCTTGGTTTCATTACTATGGTTTGATTTTTACATATCTCCATATTTTAAAAGGAAAATAAGGATCATTCCATTTTAGTTATTACCTAATTATAGTTTTTTTAATTTAAATAAACACTGTGGTAAATCTCAGTCCTCAGGCTTACTGAAGGAAAAATAACCTTTCAGTGTACTGAGTATCCACACTCCCTTCTATGTGTTATTTAGCAGGAGGAGCAGATAACTTTTAATACCCAACTGGGCTACATCTATGCTCAGCAAAATCTGATTAATGCCCCGAAAGCCCACAGCAGTTGGTATTTGCTAAAGGAGACTTGCTTTTCTTAGAGAAGCAAGCTTTTCTTTGAGAAAACCAGGTCAAGTCAGTACAGCTTGTTATGTTGAGTGTTTGCTGAGGTTATATGTGCAGTTTGACGTATTTTGCAATTGAACAGTAGGATAGGTGTGAGAAGTGTGAAGTAATAGTATCTTCCTTGTAATTGTATGTCTTTCAGTTTGTTTTGCCAGTCTCTAGGTATATTATCTCCCAATGACAGCGAACACTGCAACAGGAGTAGTTGTCAGTTTGGTTATAATGCACTTCTTGCCACATCTGGTTGGCCAGAACTTTAGCTTGTGGCCCTTTCCTGTAAGCAACTATCAAACTGAAAGTTCTTCAACAGACACGCTCCACGTAGCCACCTAGCATAGGCCCTGATGTTGCAAACCTTCGTGCAAGGTGCTCATGTTTACTTAGGCAAGCAATCTGCTGGAATGAGTGGAAGAGCTTGCCTGAATAAAATTTAAATGCATGTTTGCAATTAGGACGCACACAATCAAGCATAGACCACAGTGCGTGTTAAATTTGTATGCTGTTGATGTAAACGGAGGACCCCTGCACAAACAAAACTTTGTAAGGAAGCTGATTTTTGAGTTCTTAGTTGAATCTTTTCCTTTTCAGAGAGAGAACAAAATTATACCAACTATCTCCCATCTGTTGGTGCTAATGATAGTTCATGTTTGTGTGGTTACATTAATTTTTAGTATGTTTTGTGAACTGATTAAATTTTATACTCTAAGAAAACCTTACATGTTGTCTAAAGAACTGAATGTATGACTGTGCTTGCATTTTATTATCTTTGGTATTTAGGAGAGAGTCATTGGTTTCCATGTCCTTGGTCCAAACGCTGGAGAAGTCACCCAAGGGTTTGCAGCTGCTATTAAATGTGGGATGACAAAAGAACAGCTGGACAGCACCATAGGAATTCATCCTGTCTGTGCAGAGGTTTGTATATGAAGTCACCTCATAGCCCAGCTTTCGTAGCATTCTGCGGTAAGGTGTTGGAAATCCGAATAGCAGAGGTCTATTAAAGAGGTCCGAATCTGGGGGAAAGTAGGGGGAGGGAAGGACAAGAAATTATCTGGTTATAATATTTAGAAATCTAACATTTAGGTTTAATCTGGGATAATTATTTTTTTTAGTGTGTTCATTTGTGAAATGTTTATGGTCTCCCCTTGTCCAGTGCGTTCTCTACTGGGAAGTATTGAATTTTCCTCCCACTCCAAGATCCATTTATGAAGACTTCAAATACTATTTCTGCTAAAATGGTTGTCAAAGCTAACTTTTTTTAGATATGTGTACTCAAAGTAGGCTTATAAAATGGTACGGTGGAAAGGGACCAGTTACATGACATTTTTTCTATCAAATTCTGCTCGTTTAACGATCTTTACTCTATACGCCTTCACTTTTGAAGTGAAGTACATGAGGCCACAAATATTTCTTCTTGTGTTTGTCTTGCTGTTCCTCTTTAATGAAGAGCTTAATTTGCTCTAGCGGGTGGGGGACAGCTCATCCCAGGTGTGAATCAGAGATGCTCCACTGATTTTTAGTAGCATTAGGACCAGTTTATGTTAGCTGACGATCCCTGCAAACTGTTTATGACCTTTGTAGGTCTTTGTACAGAATATCTCATTTTACCTGCTTGTGTTAGCCACAAAGTGTTGTAAGAGTGCACCAGGATGCTGGTTGGCAGAAGTGAAGTCTGCTTCTCTGGTTTTTTGTTTCCAGAGTGATACAGTATAAGCAATATAATATAAACTCCATTAATGGAATGGACTGCTAGCAATCTGAATCATCTTCAAAGAATCCGCAATACAGATTCTGTTTTTTTTTTTTCTCTAGTATCATCTAATGGTGTTCTTGGAAGCCCTTGAAGAGGGGTAGCAGGTCCTTATCTTACCAGGGGCCCTGTGGAGGGGGAACTCTGAGGGAGGCATTCAAGCCTGTGAACTCAAGTGGGGTATTAGCATATGCAGTGTGAAGAGAAGATGATAGTCATAATTTATTCTGGACATCTGAGCTGCTAAAATTGAAACTGAATAGAATGATGATTAGGCATAATTTAGGGAGGTAATTTCAGATAATCATATTTGTTTGAGTGGGGGAGGAGGAAACTGGCTCAGGAGAAATACACTATTTAAAAGCTCCAGGGAACAGTGATCATTGTTAGTGCCAGTCTTCAAAAGGGGTTTTTTGTGTCTGTTACTTAATGTAATCTCTTAAGCAGTAAACAAAAATCAAAGTGCAAGAAGGCACTCTTTGACTTAAAAAAAAAAAAATGCTCAAAAATTGTTTGGAATTTGTGAGGACCGCACATACCTGGATGAATAGAATGATGGAAAACATCGGCGTTATTTTTATCTTACATCCATGTAATAGCTAAGGAAAATGAAGTCTGATTTGAGCAGGAAAGGGACGGTGTTGCAGGGTCAGATGCTGACATCTTCACTGGCATTAGTACTAATTCATTGCTCAAAGAGTCTCCTGTGAAATGTGGTATTACTCAACTTGAAGAAGACTGTAAGACTGAGTGTCCCGTTTCTCACTGCTTACAAATTAGAGCCAGACTTCACTTCTCTTATTTGAGCAGCGTGTTATTCTACAGAAAACGTGAGTTCTGAATGGAATTTCTTGCAAGGCAAAGTGCAAATAACTGCAAACACGGAGTTGGTAGGACCTCAATCTTACACAGAATTACCTCTCAGCCTAGACTGTACTGCACTGCTTGAAATACAAGCGTGTATAATCAAACATCTGTGATGAAGAGCAAGTGTCTTCTGAAAGCTGGGATGATTCTTCATGTTAGCTAATGATGGCTTTTCAGCTATTGGATCTAAGGTTTTGTCTTCACTTGAATAACTAACAAGTTCTGTCAAAAACCCCTCATGCTTCCAATAATTATCAGATGACTCCCAGCTAGCTTACTAGAGTTAGGGAGCTGTGTGGTCCCTGCGGCCGTTGGAACTGGCTAGCACACCCAGAGCTTTCAGTCAGGCCAAGAAGGAGGCAGATAAATTTCGCGCTTTTTAATCTTTGTCTTTCAAAGAGAAATAATAATAAATGAAGGTTCCCATACGTTGTCAGTCTGTGGATCAGAACTGAAGAGTTAGAAACCCTGTCTCAAGCCATGCACTATAGTTTAAATATTGCTGTTCTTCCGTCATATGTATTAGAGATGCATTTGTCTTCCTGATTTGTGCGTAATGCTTTTACTTGCTTATAGAAAGTGGAAGAGCTATATCATTTATTGATGTTGTTGGCTGAAGAGCTGCTAGCAGCCTTAATGCAGCCAAGCTTCTACTTAGAGAACTGTAGGGCTTTCAGATCCCCATTATCTTTAGATACTTCAGTGTTATTTGCATAACTGAAATGTGTATGTACTTTATTCTGTGCTAAGTTTATTCTTCCTGAGATGGCTTTGATGATAGCTAATTATTGCAACTTTGAACTATTTAGATAGAAGTGGTTTTGATTTCCTTTTTTCCTTTCTATATTATATCTATGCAAAACTATGCAATTATTTGTATAGTAAAGTTCTAATATTAAACAAGTTTTTGTAGAGTTTTACTTCTTGAATTTTGATACCTTTTAATTTTACAATAATTACTCTTGAATATGTTGTTTTCTTTAACGTGACTTGAAAGCAGTAAAGATTGGACTTTTTCAGCCTAGATTTACTGAGTGTTTCTTAGCTATTGCACAGAGGATACAGGTCCCAGATGTAATACCTGCATCAGCAATCAGTTCCGTATTTCTATAATAATGTAGAAGGTACAGAGGTAAAATTTATGTTCTCACCAAATGCTGTAGCCTTGGGTTAACTTCACTTTCCCAACAAAGAAATTGTCTTTGAGCCATAAAGGTACTTACTCATTAGGTGTACAGACCAGAGTTTATTATTGCTGAGCTCATTCCCACTGCAAAAACAGGAGCATTAAGACAAAAGGTGGTATAAAGCCATGTTAGTTCCTTAATTCTTTCTTTTCCACTGTAAAAGGAAGACCATAAGGTAAATGAAGAGAACAAAGGGTATTTGTATGCGTGTGCTATTTAGTGGCAAGGATTTTAAATGTGTGGTATTCGTTATTATTTTATTACTTTAAGAAATGGCTGTGGTTTTGAGCATTATGCCCAAGCTGATCTTCCAGAAAAGAAGATTAATTTTAACCATACTAAAAGTCTTCTTTTTCTTCTTTCTCTTAAGATATTTACCACCCTGTCTGTGACTAAGCGTTCTGGTGAAAATATCCTTCAGGCTGGATGCTGAGGTTAAAGTCCCCCATTCTTGTTATTGCCAGAGACTGACTTTCATCGCAGTGTCCGACTTGCACAATTCAGAAGAAAAGTTTTGGGAGAAGTCATCCTCGGACATCTGCAGAAATGCGTAGATCTTAACCAGGGCATTCCGTCATCCTAAGGGGAAGAGCACTGTGGGAGTTGGTCGCTTGTGGTGATTGGCTGGCAATTAGCAACGCAATGGGAATATTGACTATTGAGCTGTTGCTTAGCAGGGCATTTAACGAATGCTTTCATGAAGTCATAGCCTGAAGCCTGCATTGTCTGGTGGGCAGTGATGGAAGAACTGCTAGCACAGCTGGATAACAACTGTTTTGTTTTGATTTTATTTCTCTCTAGTTTCTTACTTGAACAAAGAACTTCCGAACTCAAGAAAATTACCACAAGTTCAGATAATTGTATAGTGCCCCCGTGTACTGGGTTATAACACAGCAATTGCAAGGTCTCCTCATGAGCATGCATTTTACCAGCTCACATGCCTATGGAGGGGAAATTGTATCTACATGTTTGATCTTGAGGAAGAAGATATCCTTGGAAACAAGTTTGGTACTATCTAGAATAACATATTTCTTGGCTTCCAAACTGACTCTGTTGTGACTTTTTATTTTAGAGAAACTTATTTGTGAAAATGTTCTCCTTAGTGAGAAAAGAAAATACTTTTTATTAAGGCCTTGTTATACAGACAGTTGCTTTTTTTTCCCTGAAAGTAACCATCATGCATATAACACAGATGTGATCATCTTAGCTTTATCTTGCAGCTTATGTGATTATAATTAATCCAATTTGGAACTGACAGAATTCCAATGTGGAATGAATTACACTTCCAAGAGCTCTGTGCAACTTTATTAAATTTGAATAAATTTTTCCTTTTGAGGTGAGCTATTGTACACTGCACTATTTCAGGTCTAAATTGGCCGCTTTGAACATAGCAGTATTGAGACTTTCCTGCAGATTCATGGGCCTGTTGAATCAAAAAAAAAAACTAAACAACACCCCCCAAAACAAACAAGCAAACAAAACCCTCACCCAACCTCCAAAAACCAATAGTGAAAAGTCTTCTATGTAGATGTGGCCTAAAAGCTGTATTTAGATCCATGTGTGCTTTGTTTTATATTTAATTAAGAAAACAATACTTTTAAAACAGAGGTTTCCATGGAAAGTAACAAATTCTTGAATATTCCTCCTGTGTTGGATAAACTGCATACATATTTATCAAGAAAT
Organism: Leptodon cayanensis; assembly: GCA_027564655.1. Lineage (NCBI taxonomy): Eukaryota > Metazoa > Chordata > Aves > Accipitriformes > Accipitridae > Leptodon > Leptodon cayanensis. Next base: position 23,206,549 of record JANXJC010000023.1, read on the forward strand.
GGTAAAAATGCCTCTTTGTAATGGAAATGAATGTGCTTTTTGATCTGGTTTTTCATTTCCCTCTGTTTTAGCAGAAAGGTTCGGATTACTTTTATTACATGGTTCTTGGGAGTTTAGTAGTGTGGTGTGAATAGGGGGTAAATTCTCCAGCCCTCTGGGCAGAATGCCTTATGCCTAAATTTCTACCTGGTAACAAATTAATGTATTTCTACTGAGTTTTCTAGAATAGTGTTGTAAGTTATTTTTATAAACTCATACTTAACTGAAGGATTTTTAAATGTGTTTTGTATGGTATCAGGAGTGGTCTGTGGTGGTATTTTTCTGGCCAGTTTATTAAATAAATTGAACATTTGCACAAACAGATGTTCATTTTGATGCCTCTTTCAAGCAAAGAAACCAGGTGACAGCAAGCTGATTTTTTTTTTTATTTTTTTTTTGGAGAGGCCAGAAGGTGGCACCTTGATAAAACCTACTGTGATATGTTTCAGTCTTGAATTTTGAAGGTAGATATTTCTCTGAGAAACAGGGTTTGGGGCTATTTTATGTGCTTTTTTTTTTTTTGCATATTAAACGTATGAGAAGGACAGACTTAAAAATAAGAAATTAATTAGGAAACCAACCGTCCACTATTTGCACTAGATGGCATCTGTATAACTTCTGAAAACATAACTTTCCCTTCTGAAAACAATAACTTCCATTTAAGCACAGGGATAGCAGCATTTTCAAGCAAGTCTGTAGGAAAGTCAGATCCTGGAGTGTAGAGAATAAAGACATGTATGAGCTTGGCTTTGCAAAGTTGGACCCACAGATACCTGTTCCTATGGGTCATGTCATTGTTAATAATGTGCATTTTAACACTAGTGGCTTACAGTTCAGTAGCTGTTGTTTTTAATTACTTTCATTTTTACTTCAAGTTTCAAATTGTGAGGCTTTTTTTTTTTGTAGGGCTTTTCCTTTTATTTCTCCAGGAGGAAAACATTTTCAGGTCTGTATTCCTGTTTCATCTGTGCATGAGGATAGAAATATATTAAGAGATATATTATAACATCCCATAAGGATGTATTAAATGCCAAAGCAAAGTATTTAATGTTTTTATCAAATTAAACACACATTGGGTAATGCTTTGGAAGCATATACTAGAAAATTTAAGTTAAATGGTATTTATATTCAGCTCATATTCATTAGTTATTAACAGTTTTTTGGAACTCTTACCAGAGTATAAGTGAGAATCATCCGGAGATATTACAGATAAAAATGCAGACAGCAAATTTCACAAACTTTAGCAGGGAATTAGTAGAGTTTCACTAATAGCTCCAAGAATTACATTTTTGTTTGGTGGGTTTTTTGGGGTTTTTTTGTTCTTAAAGCTCCTCCACCCCAGCTGATCGTTCCCCTCTTACCCCTCTCCCCATCGTGTGAGTTGTTGGAGCAATCCTAACTTTCCTGTAAGTCTTACATTCCAACTTGCATCTTGCCTTCCCACCTTCAAGACCTGCTCCCTGCCCAGAGTCCCAGCACGGGCGACTCTCTAGTCGTAGAGCCATACGCTGGGGCAGGACCAGTTTCGGACGAGGTGGATCTCCAGGAGACGTCACGGGTGCTGGAGGTTTCACGGCAGGTTCGGTGTCTTGCTGTGTCTCGTGGGAAGACGCTGCACTTGTAAAGCCTGTTAATGATTGTGTCTCTGGCCGTGCCACCCGCAGTATGTCCCTTGCTCTGCGATGCCACGTGGCGGCTGGTGGGTGACTGAAGGAGAAAAGCCGCGGTGCGCGCTGTGCCAATGGAAGAGTGTGAAGAAGGTGCCACGTGGCTGAATCTTTTACTTAAGACTGGGTGGACTCCTTTTCAGGTCAAAACATAGTATAAATGTTGGTGGTAAAATGGCAGCTCTGCCCAGAGTGAAGTTTCGGAAGCCCTTACTCTTTGACGACTGGCTTTTCTGATTGCTCAGTTGTCCTCTGCATGGGATGGTGTGGGACTGCTTTCTTGCCAAGGCTCGCTTGGCCTCCAGAGATAACTTAAACCTGACAAAACCCACAAGAGGTCTACCACACCACCAGCCTCCCTTCTGCATACACAAAACAGTGAAAGATTCCTGAAAGATTTCCATCCCGGAGGCACCATTTGCGTCAGCACAGGGTTTTGGTTTGGGGGCTGCCAGCAGGGAGGCGGGAGTGGAGTGGGGGTTCGGGTGTTTATCGGAGAGGGTGGGAAGGGGGAGCGTGGGGCTGTGGTGTGAGGCGGGAAGGGTAAGGCGAAGGCCCAGCGCGGGCCAGCAGCTGCCATGTTGAGGGGTAGCAGAGGGCTTGGAGGTGGGGGGAGGCGGCCGAGAGTGCTCCCCGGAGACCACCGAGCTTGGGAAATGCGAGAGGGCCTCTGCAGCGACGGGCTGCCTTTGGGCCGGGCCCATCCCGCGGGCCTTGCAGGAGCCTGCGGCTCTGAACCAGGCTTGGCGTCGTGACTGAACCCAAAGGAAGCTCCAGAAGGTGCTTGTTGCCAAAGGTGAGGGGGGACGCTGCTGGCTGCGCTCACCGGGACGCTCCTTTCCCTCCCCGTGCTGGGTGAAAGCTGCTCTTTCGGGGGGTGAGGGGTCGGCTTTATTCTGAGGGACTGCGAGGCCCCGAGGCCAGGCGTCTCAGAGGCGGCACGGGCAGATGGCTGACCCTGAGGACTTGCTGCCCGCGCCCAGAGGAACGGCCACGTCCCTCGAGGCAAGATGTCGGTGACCTGCTCGTCCACTGTGTGAAAGGCACGGCCCGGGGGGGCTCCCAGGCCTCGCTCGGCCCCACCTGGCGAGGGTCCGGCTTGCTTGTAAGGGTCACCTTGCTGCAGAAACTGCGTGCCGTGGGATGCCAGATGCTGCCGATGGGTGAGTCGCACCTCGGGGTGCGAGCAGTTGCGCCGGCCGCAGGGACCTGGGGAGTCACCGGGTTGTGGGGACTTGCTTCTTCCCCGGCATGCTCCCTGTTTCCATCCCTCTTGCTCTGCTCCCATGCTCCAGCCAGAGCTCTGCTGGGTTGTTGGGGTTTTTCTTTTTATGTTGGAGAGAAATTATATGTTTGTTTTCCTTTTGTTTGCCAAATGCTCCTGACCAGTCTTCTGTTGGGCAGAATTTGACTCTACATACATGATTGTTTTCTCATTCAATTGCCCTTTTTACCTCTCTCTTTCTGCAAAATCTTCCTAGTTACAGACTTGTCTGAGGGAGTTCTCCCACAGCATTTTTACCTCTTAAAATTACAAACTAAGCTGACACACCCGGGGGTGTATATGGGGACAGGGAGGGAAGGCTTTCCTTCCCCTAGCAAAGCTGCGTGACTGGCCTTGCTCAGGACCACCGGTGACTCCTGGCCTGCCCCACCGCCTTGGCTGATCATCAGGTGCCTGCAAGTGATTGCCTTCTGCCAGGCAGGCCATGCTGTGGCCAGACCCCTCCATGGAGCATCCTCTGCTGCTGAGCCCATCCCCTGCTGCAGCTGCCCACCGTGGGCCTGGACAAATGTCCGTCCTCATCTTTAGACTTCACCGGGAGCTGACCTGGGCACATAGTGACAAATCTGCTGCTAAAACCCAGCTGCTTCTTTCTTCTGTATGTACTTGTCTCAGCGAGCACTTTTTTTCTTGACAATAGGTTTTGCTGTAAGTTGGGCACAGAGTAAATCGAGCTCTGCCTATTGCTTTCAAAAATAAATGGTAACACATTTAGCCTAAAGATCTGATTTCCCTTTTAATGTCAATGTAAATTGACAGGTAATACCACCCATGATGAGATGGGCACGTCTGCCATGTGGTGTGGCGTGAGGCAAACAAAAGCAGTGATTTGTGTTTTGTTTTCACCCAGAGTTGTTCTTCCCACTCTGGGGATTCTGCTCCACTTCTTATTTATGTATATATGCACACACAGATGCGCATACACACACACACACACACACTCTCAAGGTCTCTCCAGGCAAATTTTCCCTTAGGTGACACTTTGGGGCTGCTACATCACAGAAGGAAGATGCCAGAGAGACAAACTGCATAAGGTAAGTAAACACTGTTTAGCGTTGTAGTGTAACTGCTTCTTGTGAGGCGCCTGGTAGTCCCAACACCACCAGCATATCTGAAAATAAAAGCTCATGACTTCTAGTAACTTCCCCTGGGGTGCAGGGGGGCCAAGATAGAGCCGTGTGCGGCAGAGGGCACAGCAGGTCAGCGCTGCGCTGGCAGTGGCAAGGGGGGATGCAGAAAGACTTGCACCATCCTTGTTTGTGTTTTTCCTGGCTCTGCAAGCACAATTTCTCCTTTAGCTCTACAGCTGCTAAAAATAACCACCTCAAATTAATGGCTTATGTTTGCAATAAACTGTTAGACTGGCATTGGTCACTCCAACACTGTACACCAGAACTGTTGCTTATTGCATATTTATAGCTTAAGTGAGATTTCTGGAGGTTTCTTTTCAGTAGCTGAAATCAGATGGGTAATACTGGTTGCATGAGTGTTTGCTTTTTCTTAGGGCAGCTTTTTCTCTAATTAGAAAGAACCTCAACTTAGCCAAGCTGGATTTTACAGCCTGCAAATCGCAAGCATTGTGTGTCTCCCAGAGCTCTGGCAGGAGTCACAGATCTGGATGCCCTAAAGTCAGGCTGATGCCTGCCCCTCGGGGGCTCGATCTGCTCCCTGGCCTGAGGCTGCTGGGGGGGCACAGGGGGCTCAGTGCTTTGCAAGGAGCAAGAGACGGCTGTTGAACACGTGGGCTGAAACTCCCTATTTCTACACCTTGTTCCTGTGCTCCTGAGTGGTGCCCCGTTAAGCACATGTCAAACTGAGGGGGGGGAAATAGAGTGTTGTGTTCAAAACATGTCCTTCCAGCAGCAGGCTTTAATTCCCTCCTGCCGTGGAGCTGTCATTCCTCCCGCTTCGTCATTAGCTTCTCATTTAGACAGGCTGAGCAATGGCTGTTGTAGTTCTATCCCAGGTACGTGCCATGTCCTGTCTGCTTGACCCAACGTGGTGGAGGCTGGGCCAGGAATCTGTGGTGCCCTTGGCCAACGCGCTGGTCTCTCTTGGCTCTACCTCTCTGTCCCCTGTGTCACGTCTCCTGTTCTTGGTGGGAAGCTCCCCTTGAAGGGATGTGTTGGAGCCCGGTCAGCTACAACCCAGAAAGGGTAGAAAGGTGCCCGTGTCTGAGATGAGCAGTGCTCCCTGAGGGCTTCAGCGCTGGACTTGTGGGTTGTTTCTGGAGGAGGCTTGGTGGGCAGAGCCTGTCCCAGGGCTGGCATAGGTGAAGGCAGCCTGTTGAGGCTATCTCTGCAGATAAGCTCACCTCAGGACCACTCTGAGCAGCTCTTACTGCAGGGCCAGAGGAGGAAATGAAGCAGAGATGCTGCTAACCTTGTTAAACGTGTTATTTTAATGAGTCTGACAGATGGGCATCAGTCTATGTTTATTTCTCTGCTATCTGAGGTACGATGTTAAAAGAAAACAATGGAAAATGTATGTGAGCCACGGCTCTGTGCTCAGACAGCTGTTGGGCTCAGTTTACTGCCTTGGGCCAATTAAAGCACAGGCGTTAGGCTGGGACACTAGATGGGAAATATCTCGGGGGGTGTGTGTGCGTGCCTTTCAATTTAGGAAGATAAAAATGAAAAATGGCTGTCAAAGCAAGAGCTAGACTCTTGACTAGGCTGGGGACGTGTACACAAACCATCAGCTGGGTATGCTCTGAAGTACCTTTGAAGGTAAAGTCATGGTGGAAATCAAAGCAACCTGAAAATAAAACTGGTGGGGAAGTTGCCATAAAGCTCCTTAAAGTGATGTCTCTGTTTTAGACATGCTGCCTCCTACAAATTAGACAGAAAAAAGCAATGCACTCAGGAAATGGGAGATGCTACTGATTTTCTTAGAACAAGGGGAATGTACCAACTCCTATTTAAATCTTGCGGAGCTTTAAAACTCTATGTTGATACATATTTACTTCTGCTTTAATCTGCTTCTCTCTCGTCTGTCTTTATTTCTTTACCAAGTTTTTGCTGTTTTAGTCTTGTCTCGGGGAGTTCTCCTAGCACATGTTTTTAGCAGTCCTAAAATCATAAAACTTGTGGGAAAGGCAAACAAGGAGCAATGATTCACCCTTTCTCACCATATGAGAGCTACAGATAAAGCAGTCAAGAAAGGCTGTTTTTTTTCTGCATTACATGTAACTAAATGGAAGTCACTGCCACAGGATGTTATAGTCTAAAAATACACATATGTTGAAAAAAAGATTAATTGCATGCACACAGGGTGGGAGGTTAGTAAAATAATGATCTGGCTGTAGCTGACGGTGCAGGATGCCCTTAATCCACTAAGTGCTGGAAGCTTGGGAGGAAAACCTAAAGGAAGCATCACTCTATATTAAATGTGGGTTTTTTATATAACCTTTAACTAATCATCTTGTCCTGGGAGACAGGATATCACATTAAAGGGACCTATGGCATAGGCTCTTCATGCTTAGTATCCCCTTCCTTGGTGTCTGGTTTGTTCAAGACTCACAAAACTGATTTGTAATTCCTTGGTCTTTTCGAGGCTCAGAATTTTCGTGTCTCAAAGCTTTCCACTCCCAAGTTCAGCTGTGCTGTCTGCCCTGGAGATGAGTTGGAGGGAGGGTGATGTGACCCAAGTGCAAGGTCCTGCACATAGATCAGGGCAATCCCAAGCCCAAATACAGGCTGGGCAATGAGTGGATTGAGAGCAGCCCTCGGCCTCAGCCCCCAAGGACTTGGGGGTGTTGGCTGACAAGAAGCTCAACATGACCCAACAATGTGCACTTGCAGCCCAGAAAGCCAACCCTATCCTGGGCTGCATCAAGAGAAGTGTGACTAGCAGGTCGAGGGAGGGGGTTCTCCCCCTCTGCTCCTCTCTTGTGAGCCCCCACCTGAAGTACTGCCTTCAGCTCTGGGGCCCCCAGCATAAGAAGGACATGGACCTGTCGGAGCGAGTCCAGAGGAGGCACACCAAGATGATCAGGGGGCTGGAGCACCTCTCCTACGAAGGCAGGCTGAGAGAGTTGGGGTTGTTCAGCCTGGACAGGAGAAGGCTCCGGGGAGACCTTATAGCAGCCTGCCAGTACCTAAAGGGGGCCTACAGGAAAGCCGGAGAGGGACTTTTTACAAGGGCAGGTAGTGATAGGACAAGGGGTAATGGCTTGAAACGGAAAGAGGGTGGATTTAGATTAGAGGCGAGGAAGAAGTTCTTCACTGTGAGGGTGGTGAGGCCTTGCCACAGGTTGCCCCAAGAGGTTGTGGCTGCCCCATCCCTGGCAGTGTCCAAGGCCAGGCTGGATGGGGCTTTGAGCACCCTGGTCTAGTGGAAGGTGTCCCTGCCCATGGCAGGGGGGTTGGAACTAGGTGATCTTCAAGGTCCCTTCCAACCCAAACCACTCTGTGATTCTGTGATGTGACGCCTGAACCACAAAGGTTTCTGCTTGGGCCTGTTCCCCTGAGAGACCTCCAGTCCACTCAGACCTTTCTGTCCCTCAGATGGCATCTTCACTTGCCACTTCCCGAGCTGGGGCGTTGTCATGGGAGAGCCCACCTTTCAGCCTCTCTCAACCGAGCCAAGGGCATGTCTTTTAGATTCTCAACAAGCAGCCCGAAGTAATAAGGGATAAACTTAAATTAAACCTGTGCAGATCATATTGAAATTTAATTAAATATATTCCCAGGATTTTTTGAGTAGTTGAACTAAATTGGTTTAAATGGCATCCTTCATTAAATCTCTGCAACATGCAACACTGACAGGGCTTTTTCCTTTAAGTATAAAATGAAGCATTTTTAGTGAAGTGTTGGAGTTTACAAAAGATTTGCTTCCTATCAGAGTTACTGTCAGCCCTGCAGTTTATGCGCGAGGTGTTTTGTTTCCATTTTGGAGTCATTCTAGTATGGTGCAGATGTTGCAGGGTGCATTTGTACTGTTGCTAAAGAGCATTCGGTTCTCCCCCAGCAGCACCATGAGCCGAATCGACAGCTCCGGCATGCAAAAATGACATTATCCAGCCTAAGATCTTTCAGCCAAGAGAGCTGTAACGCTGCCCTTACGTGCAGATGCTCTTGTACGTGCCTGCCGTGTAGTCCCCCATGTGTCTGCCCGGGTTGCCAACATCAACCACTCTGGACACAGAAGGATTATAATAATTGCCTCTGGAGGGTGATTTGTACTGGCAACCGCAAGCTCAGTTACCTACTGAGCTCACTGCCAACATGCTTTTGTGGAGAAAGGGGCTCTCCCTGGCTGGCCCTGCATTCATCTGTTATTCAGACTGGTGGGTTTTCTTTTCGTCCTTCTCCCCTTCTTTCCTGAAAGAGGAAAAACCCCACCAAAACAAAAAAGTGAAACAGGTTAAGAATCAAAACCATGAAAAACACAAATTGTTAACAAGGAGCTGTGTTCTGCCCTCTTCTGCCCTCCCCCAGGATAATTGTCTGTGGACTGAAATGGCTCATCAAGCAGCCAGATGAGCAGTAGAGGAAGAGATGGAGTGGGAGAGAATAGGATCAACCCTTTTGGTGACAGAACTAATCTAACAGATCGGCTCAGCTCATTTCACCTCCAGAGAGGGCAAAATTCAGTGCCAAATAACTGTGGAGTGGGAACTTTCTTCTTTACCTTGGCTGATGGAATTCCAGTACATCCCCAAGTAATTTTAGTTTTAGGGAAGATTTACTCTGTCTTTCAGTTCATAGTGGTTTGGAAGTAAACTATTTAACTTGAACGCTACTACTCTTTGCAGCTCCAGGATAGTGTGGGTGGGCTGTCTAGAGCCGGAATGACTGCGTCTCCACAGCCCGGTGGCACGATAGCTGGTTTGTTTGAAAGCTCTTCCACGCAAACTTCATGACTCTGTAAAGCACGAGTCTCTAAATCTGCACTGCTCTAAAATAAAAACCAAATAGGAAGTCTCTAGTGCTAGGGAGCATAGGCTAGGAATCTAGCCTATGATTAAGGCCCCATCTGTAATCAGCACATCTACTGTAGAGCAGAGGTTCTCATTCTTCAGTGTTGGTTTCCCAGCCCTCAACCAAGGGACAGGTGGTAGTTTTCTTGCTGACTGGGAGTTAAGGAGATGGTGGCCTTGCCCCACAGCTTCAAGAGAGGGTGGTGATGTTCACAGGTGGGGCTGGCCATCTCTGTTCTGGGACAGCAGGCTGCAGGGCAGGCAACCACAACAGCAGCTCCGTCACTGCGGAAATTCTGTGGACGTTACACATTTGTGGAGGGTTGTTGGAAATTTCAACAGCTTGTTTCCTTGTGATTTCTTCTCGTGCTCGCTGTTGAGCCTAAAATCCCACAGATACAATCTTTCGGTAGCATTTGGCCCTTTCTTTGTGGTGGGTGGAAGTGTAGAGTTTTGTGGATTAGTGCTCAAGGGGATAAAGACAGAGAGAGACATATCTTGCCCTTGAAGATCTTTGTTGTTATATTTTAAATAAAATTTTATCCGAATTTTACATGACGTGGGAGTTTGGCACAGAGAAACAGCTTTATCCGCCTGATCCATGCCCATTCCTAATCACCAAACTTGACAGCAAATACTCAGAGGATGATGTCATTTGGTAGAATGTCATACCGAGAGTCTCAAGTTTTCTACTGCAAAACTGCCTTTTCCTTCAACGGCACCAGTGGTATAAAACTTACAGAGCCGGGCGAGGGCTTCTCTCACACTGAGGTGAGTTGGAAGTGGAAGCCATTTAAACACAATGCAGATTTTTGTATTATTTTTGTTACAATTCCAATGCCAGCCAAGACCCAGGCTGGCTTAGGTCTGGTACTGATAGCACCAGTAGCAGTCCAAATTTCTAGGTCATCCTGCGCTCTCTGCACAATTTGGGAGCTGCAGATGCAAGTGTCTAAGACAGGTGAGATGTCTTGCTGTCTGGAGATACTGGTATCTTTCCACAGCTTATAGCAGAAGCCACCACTGCCACTTAAGATGAACACCAATCTTTTAAATGGCTAAAGACAAGACAAGACAAATCCCACTCCAGGGGACGTGAAGCCTCAGCAGAACCGACTGCTCTGGACTGGGATATAATGATACATATTTCAGTGGAGGTGGGTTTCTCTGCTCTGAGTGGAGATGAGCTGTCTCCATGGATCAGTTACTTAATCCTGTTAATATAAATAGAGAATTTTTGTTGTGATGGCACCAATCTCATTCCAGCTGGCATTAAAAGCTGTCACTCTGGTGGGCAGACAAGCCAAGTTATGAACAGCTACAGGAGTTGATTTACCTCTCATGTAAGGCAAAACTATATGTCACAACAGAGCACCAGGCAGAAATACCCAGCTCCCTCTAAATTACACTTGCTTCTCAGCCTGGGCAGCGTGTTCAGCCAGCATGGCTATACCACTGCTACCACCCAAGTCTGAGGCTCTCAAAGCTAACTTCAGTATCTCTGCTTGGTGCTTCGCTGTGCTGTGTTCTTTCAGAGCACAGGCGGAGCTGGGAGAGAGGAAGGCTGTCGTGTGCTGCAAATAGGAAAACCGCGTCCTCCATCAGGCAAATCAACACACTGATTTCACTCTCAGCTACATCAGATAAGGGATCTGACTCCTGCCCAGTCCTGCCCTACGGTCAGTACCCAAGGCTGACCCTACATTGATTTCTTCCAGCCTTTCTTTCAAAAGTGGTCTTTGTAGGATTGTTTGTTGTTGCTAGTAAGATACAATCTTTTCTTTTAATGGACTCTAAAGACCAAATGGTCTAAGCTCGTATGGCTTGTTAATTAAAGTCATAGTTAACAAGAGTAAAATTGTACACAACCGCCCAAAAAGGGTGGGTCTGTACTTGCCAGTCTGTGCAATTCAACATGTATTTTAAATAACATCTATTAATAACTAACTTGTTTACAGAAAACAGACCAGTAGAGCAGTTTATAACTTTGATAAAACTTTTACAGAAACTTCTTTTGTTTTTTTCTTGCCCTTCTCTTACCAAGCTACTCTAGGAGCACAGCAGAGCTGTCATTATTAACTTGCCTGAAAAATTGCTGAAAATCACCCACAGTACCTGTCTTTCTGGTATATTTTTATATTGGTGTGTTTCCTAGAAGAAATCACCAGTTTAGTACAAGTCCAGAGCGTTCCAGGTTATGCAGCTTGGCATACAGACAAAGCTCTCTGGGAGTACATAGGCAATGGCTAACAAAGGCAGCGTTCCACAGGCAGCAGCATCCTCTCCTTCCAGGAGCTATGTGGAATTTGAGCTTTGTTTGCTTCCGTGTGTGGAATTAGAGCTTTGCTTACAAAATCGATGAAATGATTCTGTTTGAATGTTAACTTAGCAGAATGAAATCTTGTTTTACGGAGGATATATTTGTATCTGTTTTAAACAATGCTGCTTTTTCAAAAGACAAAAAATAGCATTACTATTCAAAAGTGGAAAATGACATTATTATTCACGGTGGAAAATGTCATTGCTCTGCTGATAGCTGTTGACAGGTACTCGTCGTGGTTGTGTGCTGTGATGTGCTAATTATTCTGAAGTTCAATCAGATGGCATTTTGTGTTTTCATTTCAACTGTAAAAACACATTATTTGTGACACATTGACAAGCGCGTGTTTAATTGCTCCGTGGATATTTTCCAAGCTCATGTGTTTTCCACTTACTTTGTGAAGAAAGGTGCGTAATTAGCAATGAGGCTACAGGGTATGTTGCTCATTATTGTATTTTCTTTTCCTCTGCAGTGTAAATACGAAAACCCCATCTTTGATGCTGAATGCTACCTCAACTGGATTGCAAAGGTGGAGAGTTGTGGCTGACTTGCAAATCAAGGTCATGAACCACCCTTCACAGGTCTAGAGTTAAAAGAAAAGGATCCAAATTAATTAGACATTAAAAAGGTCCCCTAGTACGTATCTGGGGACAGACTTTATCATTTGTACTGCTGCAGATTATATCTGTTGTCTTCCTTGCTTATTTCTTTGCTACTGACTCGTCAGTGTCAGGGTTATGGTGTTCAGTGATGAAAAAAGCCAAATGTCACAATTGCTAGAGTCCAGCTGAAAGCAAAGGAATTGGGCAGGTGTAAGCAGAAATAGAGTTGGTCTGTCTCGAAGTCAAACATTGCTTTTCCCTGAACTCAGGTGGCTCTGGATCTAAAAACCACAGCTATTGACTCTGCGGGTACAAAATGCACATCTATGGTTAGATACTGAATCTTGTCCCTAGCAGGAGATCAGGATAGATGTTTTCTCACTGGTATACGAGCTCTTAGTCTGCAGTTGTACAGGCCTGGACTCAGTCACTCTGGAACTGCTTTCTGGTCCTGCCTCTTACGGACCTGCCCAGTATTGTAAAGCACAGTAATGAGGCAATTGACAGAAGACCAACTCAATGTGAAAGTTATTTACAGTAATTCCACTTTTCACTGGTGCTGAAAGGTGCCATGCTGAATCCTAGCAAGGAGAGCTTTGAATAAACTTACTAACCAGGATGAGATTTAGGAGAAAGCAAGCATCAAGGTTACTTATGCTTCTTCCCTTGCAAGGGTACTCTTCAGTTGCTCCTCATATCAGGAAGAAGAAGATGAAAAAGGCGGCCTTTGGGTGCAAATATGCATTAGGTTGGCATCAGGTCAGGATTCATTACATGCAATTGTACAGTAATGATAATTGTGACACTCGAGTGTGGTTTTTTTCATTTTTTTTTCAAAATATGTTATACGGATTGTTTTCAGGACAGACACATAAATCTCTTTCCTCAGTTAGAAAAAAGTTTAAGTGTAAATTAGGTTAATTTTTTGTTTGCTGCTTAGTTAGCAGAGCCCCTAAGCCAGCCCTCCAAACCCAGGAGTATTCAGACTCACAGACACATGTGATCAGCCCCAAAGCTACCACTCTGTGGCCTGGCTTGGTTTTGTCCTTTCAGAAACTGTCTAGATCGGAAGCATCGATGTCCCTCACAAAGTTATTCTTACTTGTTGAGAAGCTACGTGGCAGAGAGAAATGACGAGCTGGTGGTAAAAATCAATTGTTGTGGCCTTTCCTACTTCATCTGGAAGAGCCAGGTACATGGTTATAACTCAAAGAACTTTCTCCTGCTCTCCTTCCCTGTACTGCCATCCTCTGTTGGCTTGGTTATCTGCTCTCTGGGATCAACCTGCCTGTCCCTGATGGTGGTACATCAACATGCTCCATCACAAGTAAGTTTAAACATACCTGTTTGAAAGGGAGACTTGGTTACATATGGCTATGTGAAAGTGGATGCAGGAGCTTGCCTTGTGTTTCTTCTGTGGTGTTTGGTGATAGAGCATTAACAATTTTAGGGCAATTTTAATGTTGAAGGACAGTTCTGCCTCATTAATTCTCGCTATATTTGGAATTCAGAACAGCCAAAGTGTTTGAAGGATCAGTCAATCAAGCTGTTCTCTTCTCCCTCTTCCCCTTTAACCTTATAGTTCCCGCCTTTCCTTGGCTAAACCTCTTATGCTCCAAGCAAGCAGAGAAGCAAAGCAGGGGCTCATCTGAAAGGGGCAAACTTTGGGCCTAAATTTCAGTAACCCGAGCTGGGGGAGGAAAGGATCTGCTATTCCAGTTAAAAGCTTATGCGACATCACAATGAGCTTGCCAGGATCCTCCAGCAAAGAGTATGCAGCCAAGATTTAATATTTATAGGCTAAATAAAAGTACAGGGGAAATAATTTAATTAAAAACGCAACAAAGAAGAAATCGGACATATTTCTCCTGTTCCTTTCTTTGCTGGTGCAAGGACCAGCCGCTGTGGTATGAAAGATATCCTCATCTGAGCCTTCTGCTTTTCTTTTGAAATGACCATAAAGTTATTCTGTTCTGTTTTTCTGCCTCCTAACACTATTTCTTTAAAAATAGCTTTTCTCCTCATAAGACTAAGTCAAATGGTTTTAATATGTAGGCTCTTACTCCGATACTTGAGGGAAAATGCATTCATTTGTTTTCATACACTGATATATTGGCAGTGATCACATTATGGATGTACAAGCTATTCCCTGCTTCCCCCTGCACTGTGACAATTTTTGAGTATAATAGCTAGTGAAATGAGTATCTTGTGGTAGAATTAGGAAACATGAAAATAATTACCAGTACAATTGCCATGGCTCTCATGTGGCACGTGCAGTTTAATGTCTTTAGCTTGTTCAAAACTGTTTTACAGTCTTAGTTCCCTGTATTGTGCATTTACCTGTATTTATCAGACAAACAAGAAAGTAACTCTTGTCATCTGTACACAGGAATGACATTTTCCCTTCCCTCCTGGTTGATGGAAGGGAGCCAGTTCAGGAGTTGTGGACTTTTGTATATTTGTATTTTACATTAGGTTTGTTTTTTTTCCTGTAACCTTGTGGATGTCCAATGTTCTTCCGAGCAGCACTGTGCACGAAAACAGACAGGCAAAGGTGCTGAAGTTTCTATACACACATACACACACACACAGAGCCAAAGCAGGCAAACAAGCCTGGAATTAATCAAATTTTATCTCCAATGTGCTGCAAGAGAAGAAAATATTACTGCTGTGTCAGAGCACTTGGGGGGAACTGCCATACTCTGGAGATGGTGGGACCGCAGAAATAGATAAATTGAAGTTTGCATTGCTAACAGCTTGTACTATACCTGTTCTGCATATGAATGGAAAGCTTGAGTCCCTGCACTTATCATTTTGGCACCCTTCCTGCATTTAAATATTACTTTGTCAAGCCTTTCAGCTTTTTAAAATATAGTGATTACTATTCTCCAAATGGCTAAGGAATACAGGGGGAGAGATGCCTCTTTCATCCAGTTCTGTCAGTATTTTGAGGCTGTACTGGCATAAGCACTGACAAATATTTGCTCTTTCAGAAGTGGTCTGGCTGGTTATGGACTTGCCCTCCTTCTTGCCGGGGTGTTTAAGAAAGAGTGAGTGAATCACCCTGCTCCTTCATGGTGGTCTCTGGCCTTTGTGGTTACGACCTGGCCTGGCCACCTTCATGTTACGAGGATTCAGCAGTCCAGTGACGCAGTGGATACTCGCCAGCCCTGAAAACCATCACGTCTCCTATGAATGATTCATACCAACCACCCAATACGCAAGCTGACTCTTTCGAAAAACTGAAGGTACAGACATTACCAATATTGTTACCCATAGTAAATTGATAATATTTGGTCTGTGGGTTTTATTGAAAGGGAAATAACGTATACAGTTGGTCCTTGCCCTATATACAGTTTACTGGAAATATTTCTGATGTGCAAAATCTGGCATATTCAAGTGATATTCTGCCCCATAAATAATTGTTCTGTATCACGTCAGGGTAGTTACATATGTATACTCATAAGATTTACTGTATTTCCCTACAGAAGGTTAGGAGACCTAGCATATTTGCAGTAAAGGCTCAAGTATTTTCCTTCCTCATAGATATTCAAATTGTTTGCTTAATGGATGCAGTGCTAGTAGATGCATTAGCTTACTTTTATCTATATTCTGTTAACTCAGGCTTAACAGAAAAGGTACTCATTGACTTCAGTCTGGAAAACAACATTTTCTATGCAAAGTAATTCAAGGTCCATCCTTGCCTTATCAAGAAACATGCTGACTGGAAGATAATCCAGCTGTATCTCACCATGCAGATATTGAAGCAGAAACGTAAACTCAATAGCGGCAGTTGTGGTTTGTAGCAAAAGGCACCTATACGTTTAAGGGGTTCATATCTGGATCCTCCCAAGTCCTTGCAATAGAGCAACCCCAGAAATGCTTTCTTCAACACAACCGCAAATGGCAAAACCCAACCATAGCTGCAGTTGTGACTGTGGAATAATGGGAGATGCCTAGAAAATGTTAATGTTGTTGAGGTCCAGAGTTTTCAGCTGTGAACTCCAAGCATGGGTAGGAGTTGGGTGAAAGAAATGCAGTTAAGCATGAACCTAAGCATGGGCTTTCTCAGAGGGTCATTCAGCTGTTGTCAGTGAACCAACACCAGCACAGTTTTTAAAGTAAAGTAGCTGGATTGCATTTGATTAGGAGCCTATTTAGTGTTGCAATGTTCACAATGAACTTTTTCCGGTCCCATTTTTTAATAAAGATCTCAGCTGCACTTATGGTAATGGCAATATGACATGTTGTTGGTTAGTGACACGAGGCCTGGTTTTTATTTACTTTTTTCAATTTGCCTCATTTCATTAGTCAAAAACAAAACAAAGGTGTGGTTATTAGGATACAAGGTTCTTTGCATAGATGTAACTTGCTTCTCTACATACAGTCAGAATAAGGTATGTGACGACAAGCCAGCCCAAAGCTGAATCAAAGGACATACTTATAATGATATTGTAGTCTTTTGGCTTAGTCTTCTGAAAAGGTTCAGACTGAGTGGTAATGGTTTTACCAATCAGGTTAAAATGTGGATCATTGTTAATGAAGGCAGCCGGGATCCTTTCAGGCCCACCAGTTGTACCTGGTCAGAGTTACTGGGTCAAAGACTTGTACTTCAGATGAGGTTTCATCTCCCCTTGCTTCAGACATCTAAAAATGTGCTTCTAACACATCTAAATGTGCTTCTAAATGCGTTAGGCATCAGGCTCCCTTCTACAGTTGATGTAGAGAGAGAAAGGATGAGAGAGAGAGGCACCTACAAAGGACAATGCTTCCCACTCTTCTTAGACAGTTGTCTTAAAATGGACTGGTGGATGAGGTGACTCCCCTTGTTCTGCTGATGCAGCTATAGGCAGCCTCATGGAATCTGCCCCAAATATAGGCTAAGTATGATAAAAAGCTCAACTATAGCACTAAGTAATCTCTGGACTGTCTTTCTCAGGCACAGTGTCCCAGGCTCTTGAAGCAGGATGACACTTGTGCTGATCTTGTACAAAGTCACTGTTGCCTGCTATTGGGCATTGAATGCATACAGCATCACTTTAGAGGGAGCTGGGTCCATCAGCGAGGATCAGTAGCACATCCACATGTCTACATATTTAACCTTATTCAGGATGCTCAGAAGTGACGGTGAGGAAAGTCACGTACCTGTTCCCTGGTGTGGGATCTGGGGAACTAGCTTGTGTCTTTTGCTTTCTTTTTTTAAATTTTATTCTCATCTTCCCACCCTACACACCTGACTGATGCTGAATACAGCCCATCCCTTGGGGAATGCAACATTCATTTTTAGTAGGGAAATGATCTTGCAATCATAAAAAATTGATGGCCGTCTGAAGCAGCAGTTAATCTTGCTTGAGAACTGCATCATTAACCTACAACACAACGTACACATTATGGACACATTTATAAATGGGAGAGAGTGTAGACTTCAGTTTCTAATTTCCTTCTGGCAGAGACTCATAAAAATCACAGGGAAAACACTGCCTTTGACGTACTGCCGTGCCAGACCTTTCTGCTTTCTGTAGTTCCTTTCAGAGGAAGGATGGTTCCCTGTGGCCGTGTCAGTGGACTAGGGCAGAAGACAGACCTTTTTGCTCTTCCTTAGTCAGGTGGGTGACTTTGGAATCTCTGTAGTGATGCCAGACATTGTGTGGACATCTGACTACCACCACGCACAGCAGCCCAGAGCTGGGTGCCAGCAATCTGTCAAGCTCAGTGGTATGAATAGCCGGGATCCCAGACATAAGCCGAGCAGCCTGTCAAGCTTTGGTCACCAGATGCCTTGGCTGGGCCTGGACACCCTGGAAAATATTGTTTCTCATCCTCGCAAGTTTCTGAGATGCGATTTTGTCCCAGATTTTCAACCGGGACACGGCATTTCCTCTCTCACCCTCTCAGCCCTCACAGAAGCCATTTGCCAACTCAACCATCTCAGTCAAATAACTTGTGAGTCATTCCCATGATGTGACCTGAAAGAGTAGGTGTGTCCTGAGCCTCACGTGAGGTCACATCACTCAGCATGGGAACAGAAGGTGGGGGACATCCAACATAACATTGGGAACGTTCTCCCTGCATCGCATTTGCTGTAAACAGTGGTTTAATATCTTCACCCATGGCAGTAAGCCCACACATGTATGTCCAGAAGCACCAAGTGCTCTGTTCAAGTCAGGAAGAGCTGGTCCATGTGGATTTCCTAGCTCAGGGCAGACCTGTTTCCCCATGAACTCACTGCCATCACTGTCTTGGAGCTCTATTTCTCCACCTGTGAAGAGAGAGCACAATAGTTGTTCCTTTGTTCATAGTTTTGTTTAGATTGAACAAATGTTATAATGATTTGTTACATTATGTAAACTATACATTAAGCTGATAATAAATGAGGGAATTTAGACCAATTTGCCATAGCCAATGATCAAGACCTGCTGTTTTTCAAGCGGAAGACATCAGTTAAAAAAACATAGAAATCACTATTTCACAGCATCCCACTTCTCAGATGTGTTCAACCCATTTAGGCAGCACGGTTGCAGAAACACACCTAAATTCATCCAGCTATGAATTCTGTCCAAGATGACTCTATATTTCCTTCCCTTTCATATAAATGCTAACTGCAGATATCTTTGAAAGGGACTAGAAGGTCACAGCTAGCAACCTGATTCTCGGTTGCTCCTAAATACAATGGAGTTAGGATCGCTAAAGAGGAATTTGCAAGTTAGAGGACGAAGTGGAAAAGATTCTGATCTCTGGCAAAAGAGAGAAGGACTCACAGTTTTACTGAAGCTAGATACCTTAAGCAATACACTTTGTCTTCTTCTGCCTGTTTTTCATAGTGACATTAGCTGGAACCATAAAGAGTAAAAAGCGGTAGCTGAAAGCTTACTGTCAACAAACATCTTGCTGAGCTGTATGCATGTGTCAGTTACATATAACCTCAGAGGTGGTTCTTGATAAGACACAATCTGCTTGCCGTTCTCAAAGTTTAAAAATGATGGCAACAATACTCTGGTTGTGCTGTGGCCTTATGTACTTTTAAAACACATAAGTGAGTGGATAAAAAAAAAATTTTCCAGGAACTGTTGAGAGCCTGTAATTGAAAGTCTTCTTTCTCAAGCATACTCCTAAAATTTCCATTCCCCATTCTACATTCACTATGGAAATTAATTTTGTACAGAAAAGTTATTCTTGGCAAAACGGAGATCTGTCTTTGGGAAGTTTCATAGTGCTACCAGTCACTAAAACCAGACTTTGCTGTCCCAGCAGCATACCTGTAAACAACTGGGAGTGAATAGAGAGCTTAGAAATATCCCTATTCCTAGTTTTTATTTTTTGTTTAGAAAACAAACAAACTGGAGAGACTTCTTTGCTCAGGGAAGGAGAGGACTGAAAGTGCTAGTGAGAGCTGAGCTTAGCGCTGGTAGGAAATGCGTGAATTACATTCAGTTCCACCGATGCCCTGTGTACCTGATGTACAGAAGCCTGCTATTTGGCTGGACCACTCCTAAGCTGTAGGATAAAAGTATTTTCCTACACCCCCAGCTTGCCTTCTTTAACTACCAACATATGCATCTTAAGGGATTTGGGTATTAAAGAAAGGGTCCTACGAGGCTGTGCCTGTCAGTAAACAGAAAGGAGGAAATTTTGGGCCACAGATCCACCCAAGGGTCCTCACAAACTCCAAGTATTGTATTCAGAGTTTTGCTGGGACCTGCATATCAGCACTGGTGCTGTTTGGGGCTTGCCTCTTTGGGGGAGTCAGCGTGCAGGAAAGCTAAGCTGTGAACAGCATCCACTTTGCTCTGCATTCGTTTCCAGTGCAGGCACTGTGTGTGCTCTGGGTGGGGGCGAGACAGGTTACTCCGCTTCTCGTGCAGTTCAAGCACAGCTGTATCGGGAGTTAATATGCTGTGTACTGTAACTCACCATCTTCCTTGCTGCACACAAACTTCTTCTTTGGAGGTGCTCTAAAGGTGATACAGACATCCTCTGCGAGGGCAGAAATGCCTGTTCCCAGCGTGTGCTTGTCAGGAATACTCTGGAGTCCTGCTGCGTGGCTGAAGGTTGTGGGTACTACAATAATACAGACCGTAGTGGGTGACGGAGGCTTTTCTCTCAGCCTGGATGCTGACCTGCTAGGTGACTGTGAAGAGTCATCTCATCCTGCCTCCATACCTTGTCATGTCTTGGTCTGTCTTGTCTATTTAGCTTTTAAGTACTGCAAGGAATAATAAATATTTTGATCAGGTAATGATGAAAAAAGAAAAATAATTTTCCAATTGTTAGTAACGGAGGTCATGGGGGATTTCCCCTTAACTTCTGTGTTTAACAGGCTTTGCACTCTACGTCTGTGTAAGTTGTTATCAGAATTTGGCACCCCAAGGAAATGTAAAGGTACTAATCATGTGAGCGTGTTCTGTGGACCAGAGGCTTACTATATCACCAGCACAGCTTGTAATCTCCACAGAGATGGGTCAAGTGCTTGTGGTGGGTTGACCCTTGGCTAGATGCCAGGTGCCCACCAAAGCCGTTCTATCACTCCCCCCTCCTCAGCTGCACA
>JANXJC010000023.1:23230358-23246185 GCA_027564655.1 Leptodon cayanensis
CTTTTATTATTACTGTTGTCATTTCATTAGTGTTATCATTATTAGTTTCTTCTTTCCTGTTCTATTAAACCGTTCTTCTCTCAACCCGCGAGCTTTACTTCTTCTCCCGATTCTCTCCCCCGTCCCGCTGGGTGTGCGGGGGGAGCGAGCGAGCGGCTGCGCGGTGCTTAGCGGCCGGCTGGGTTAAACCGCGACAAGCGGTTACCGGCAGGCGGCAGCGCCGCCGCGCTGCGCCGCCAGGTGGCGCCGCAACAGCGGGGCCCCGGCCCCGCGGCGGTGGCGGGAGTTGGCCGCCGGGCCTCCCCGCGGCGCCGCGGCCCTCAGGGCTTCCAGCCGCCGCTGAGGGGCCCGCAGCCGCCCGGCCGCCCTGTGAAAGGTGAAACCCGAGGTTCTGTTTTTCCCTCAGCGCTGAGGCGTTCGGGTTGTTTCACTGCTCGCGTTCAGGAGATCCGCCGCCATCCCACCGTTTATAATTCAAGGTGGTAAGGAAGCTGCCGTGAATCTAGAGGGGAACGGTGTTATCGTGAATAACTCCTCCCGAAAGCTGGTTTATCACCGGGGAAGGAAAAGCCTGGAGGGCTCCTTCGCTCGCTGTGAGGGGGGAACATGGCGAGGAGAAACCAAAGTGAAGCCGCACCGAAGGGAGAACAGCGACGGGAAGCAAATGGTTAAAAGCACCCCTGCCACAGGGCGCAGCGCAGCTCTTTTTCCTCTAACTGTGCTTCGTATAAACGAAAAAACATAAATAAATAAAGCGGGACATTTGGGAGCGTCTCCTTCCGCTACCGAAAATGCCCAGCTGAGGTATCTGTTCGCTTATTCCTGTGGGAAGTCTGGCTCTGCCAACCAACACTCCCAACCAAAAGCAGGCCAAAAGCTGGGAAATGGAGCAAAAAAAGGCAGGTTCCTTAACAAATTGTCATTAACTGCCATGTCGGCAGCTGCCAAGGGCAGCTGGCCCAGCCACCTGAAGCAAAGTGGCCGTACTTTGGGTTCCCCCCTCGTGTGCCTGAGTCTCGGGGAACTGCTGCAGCAGTGAGGGGGTGGGCGACATGGGGGACGGGGGTCTCCCCCTCCCTGCAAGGCCATGTGCCACCTCCTCCGTGGCCCACGGCACCCCCGAGGACAGGAAACCCCGCTGTCCCCTCTGCCTCCCGCTCCTCTTCTCAAGGCTGCAAAATTCAGTTTTGGCCATGCTGCTGAGGAGCCTTGATCTGACCCTGCTGTGCTATAGTTGCAAAGGAGGAGGAAATTGCACTTTAGGAAAAGGCCACCCAGTTAGCTGTGATCCTGAGCCTCCCTTCTGGGAGCAGCTCAGTGTAGGGGAATTCCTGTCCCTGTCCCAGCAGATCTGGCTCTGTGTAGGCAAGAGGGCAAAACCAAGTTCATTTTCAGGCCTGAGTCCCTATTTTGTATTCTTTCACTCTAAGGGTCTCTGTTTTTCATTATGGTTTTCATTATATGTAGGACTGGCCCTGGGAGCCTAGAAAAATCCCAAGTGCCTTCAGGGTACAGAAACATCAGGCTCTCCTTCCTTTGTGCGGATCTCTTTAGTAAGCCAGATTTTCCAGCTGAAGTTCAGCACTGGTCTCCCTAAGACCCAGAAGCAGCACTCGGAACTCCCCCCTCACCCCCCAACAATTTGTAAATGTGTATCTGCTTGGGGGTAGAAGGTAGAAGCTGCTCATTTGGTCATCAAGAGTTAAATGATGGGGCAGCACAGCTCTCCTTACCTTATCTAGATCTAATATAGCATCCCCTCAGGCTGCATGGGTGTTGCTGCCCTGCAGCTCTCCTCAATGGTGGGGAGAGAAGGGCAGTCCCTTCTGTCCTAGTCTGCTTTAATCCTAGGTGATGTGGTGGCTCCAGCAGCTGCTGGTCCTGGAGCTGCCATGGCCTGTCCGCCCTGAGCTAAGCAGGCTGCGTCGGTGTCAGGAACGCACTGAGACGGTCCCCTGTGAGGAAGTCAGGACTAAAACTGTCTGGTGTGTTGTATGCATCAATCTGAGGCTGATATTCAGGAGGAGAAAGAGGTTTCATAATTCACACATGAGGGAGGAGAGAGCCATTTACCTAATCATCATCTTTCATTCTTACCTGGAACTCTGTGCATCCACATATTGACCCATGGTCACCCGCAGGTTGTAAACCCGCTGGGAGAGGGGCTGTCTTTTCGTTCAAGGTGTATCCAGTCTAAGATTCTGTGGTGGCCTTTTTCACTGATTAGAGATCTGTAATGACACCATGGGTAATTAGCAATGATGAACATTGGTTGCAAAAGCAAAAGTGCAGAAAACAGCCAGGAAACTTGTTTGGTTCAGTATTACTTGGAGAGTAGATGAGACAGACCATAAGGAGCTTTTAAGCTGTTACTGATAGTGGGTGATACTGAAATAGTGCAAGGAGGCAGGTGGCTGGTGCTGTAGGAGAAATAGCTAAGGTTAACATGAACAAGTTAATTGGGATGGAAACATTTAAATGCTGTGTTCTGGCTTCCTCTCCCACTTCTGCTTTCCTGAAGCATCAGTGGCCACATATGACAGTACCCATGTTATCTGTATTTTGGAGGTAAAGGAGCAGAGGCACAGAAGGCTGAAGCACTGGCTTTACATAGCATCTTAGTAGTAGAGGCAGAAGCAGAATAAAAGTCTGCCGGTGACCATACTCACAATATTAGCCTACTAGTGATACTTCTGTAGGGAAGAAAAGACTGTACCTGGAGGCCATGATGGTAACATCTCACTCTGTGTGAAGGATAGTGCTAGTCCAGAATTGGAGATCCTCTTAGTGTTTACTGAACATAAATAATTTGCCTGCAGATCTGATGGAAAAACAAAGAATTGCACCAACTTGCCTTTGAAAAATCGCCTTTATTAGACCAGTCTTGCTAAAATCGCCGGGAGTAACAGATTCTAAAATTGAGCCACTGAATTAGTCTCAAATGGGAACTGTGACAGCCAGCCTTAAAGTGGAGAAAATTGGATTTAAGAATTGGACCTTGGGCATAGCAGGATATCTAGGAAGTTGCTGTGCTATACCTGATGAGCTCATATGGAGCATGGATTTCATGCTGGTGAATAGCAATGTAATAAATGTTCTACAGAAACATTACAAACCCAGGCTGGAGAAATTCCCTTTAAAGGGGTGACCCAGGTGAGAAAATGCTTTGTAGACAAGTAATCTGCTGTGAGCAAACTGCAGCCCTGGAGGGCTACAGTCACACTCACAACCGTGTGTGGTATCTTCCCAGTGCGTGAAGGAGGAGAAAGGAAATGTTCTTTGGAACAGAGTGGTGAGAGCAGAACAGGCAAATGCTTTTGAGCAATTTCATGTGTGCAAAAGCATTCCCGGGGTCAGGCCTCAGTTACAAAGACTGTTGAAGGACAGTACCTCGGTAGATCAGGAAGCCCTGTAGCAATGATAACAACTATGCACTTAGAGCATGGTGGGTTCTGGTTCCTTGGGGATGGATAAGGAAAAGGTGAAGGTTTTGAAAGGGGCTGAACACTTAGGTAAGTTAGGCCTGAAAGGCTTTCTGGAGAAGGCAGCCAAGTTCATTAATGTCCTCCTAATACCAGCTTGCTTCATTCACACAAGGGAAAAAAAATCCTTTACTATTACCTAACTCACAAATCATAGTTTCTAGTCCTGAAGAATCCAATTCTGTAAGTATTTCACATGGAATAAGAATCTCTTTGAGAAGTACTTGTGAGCACCTTTGCTTGTTGGGGTGTAAGGGTTCATAAGACTAGTGCCTAAAAGGCATTAAGGCTAAACAACAACAAAAACCCCTTAAAAACCCTACAAAACCATTTATCCAATGGCCTTTCCTGCTGATATGCTGCATAAAGAAACACACCAGCTTTGTGGTATTAAACTAAAGGTTGTTGCTGGTTTCTTAGAGACCCATATTGCAGTTCTTCGTCTGCCTGCTGGTTTCTGTATTTATATCTGGTATTAGGACTCTCTCTAGAATGCAGTAGTCATTCTTGGCGCTAGCTATCAATATATTCCTTAAAATAATCCAATGAGGTCAATGTGTTGTTTTTTTTTAATTCCAGAATATAAAATCATAGTTTCAGCATTTTGTAGTTCCTCTGTGTAAAGGAGTCCACATCCGTTGGCAAGTGCTGAGCAGAATCCTGGGTTAGCTGTCAGTTTTAGTGCAGACTTCCTATGCCTCTTGGGTGACTTTTAACTTAATCCATCTCCCTGTCTCAACTCCTTATCGGCAAGATGGAGGTGATAACACTACCCCATAGGGGTGACATGGGGATAAATGTAGTCAAGAGATCGTGCAGGTGTTATTGTACTAACAACCACAAAATACCTAAGACTTCTTATCTAAATATGAAGGTTAAGGAGGGGCTAATACAATTGCACTCTGGAGAGGTAGCTGGTTTGCATTCTTTTCACTGATAAAAGGGAGCATGCTTTGTCCACTTTCAGACCACTTATCAAGAATGCAGTCATATGTTGTTGGACTTCTTAGCTGCAAAACAAATTGCAACGGGCATAGCGTGTGGGTATGTAACGCTATCCGAAATGCTAAGGATCGCATTTCCAACAGAGCTGCACACTCTAAGTGGAGACTTCATCTCCCATTGAGAACAAGAAGAGACTCTGGGAGCTTAAGCCCTTTTGAAAAAAATCTGGCCTCTTTACAGGAGCTGAACTTTCTTAAGACTGAAAAAATGGAAGAGGGGTGTGTGAAATCAAACCGTAAATGAGCTTGGAGCAGCAGCACCCTGTGACCTGGCTGGCAAATGGAATAACATGAGTGTAACGTGCACGCTGATGGTGAGAGAATTATCAAAGAAGTGATGAGACACCTGGATCAGAGCTTTAAAAGGTTCATACGCTTCTCACAAGACAGAATTTGGTCTCTACTGGCAGCAGTAGCTCTTCAAAGCTCTTCTATTTGTTTTACCAGTGTTGTATGCATCTCTATTGTGCTTTTTAGCTGCACATGTGGCCTTGAAGTCCTAATCCTGTTCTGACTAGGATCAAATTCAAAGGCTTTTCCCTGCCCCATCCCCTTAAGCTTCTGATATGACTTTTATTGTGAAGCAGTCAGGCATTATACTGATTCCTGGGTATAAAAATGCACACCTACATTTTCTTATTATGAGAGGCATCCTGCTCCGTTCACACACACCAAACACTCTGTCGAAAGCTTTTTACTTTTGTTTTGAAATGCTTTGAAACTATCCAAATGATAATGTTTTTTTCTGTTTCTCAGACACTGCTTTTTTGCTCCTGTTCTGAAACTGCATGTCACAGACGTGCTGGAATACCAGCATGGAAGTGTACCTGTCGTTGTCTTGTTGCACCCTTGCCTTGGAGCTCTGCATGCCAGAATAAGACATGCCCATCCTCTTCTTCTACGTGGTCTTCTACAGAGGGAGCCAGCTTGGATCAGTTGGAATTAGTGTGGTATATTATGCCTTCTATCAGATAATGGGTACCTGTATATGTTTCTGTAGGAATACAGGTTTTCAGTGGACTTTGCTTTGAGTTCCTCTCAGGTCTGTATGGATCCTCCTCCAGACACTGCTGGGTTATGAGTCTACATACTTTTCAAGGGAATGTTTGCCATTCTCCATGCTGCCATGTTTCCTTCCAGCTCTGTGACTTGCCTTGAAATTCTGACCTTCTAGGCTGTATAGTGAAAGGCTGTATAGTACTGGTCACTGAGGAGTTTCAATCTTGATATATTCCTAGGTGAACTACCTGTCATAAATGGAGAAGGCCTCCCAAACTCCTTCCTTGATGGGAAGAATTCTGGTAGAGATTAAACAGTGGTAAAGGCTGGCTTTTTTATGTAGATTAAAACCTTAGCAAGTCCTTAACAAGGTGATTTGCAGCAACAGCCACACAGTCCCTTTTCTCCATCCATGTTATACCTGTCTGCAACCCCACCTTATACTGTGCTCCTCAATGTCCACAGGCAATACCATGGATGAGAAATCAAGCTCTGAAGAGCTGCTATGTTCCCTCTATGGTGCAGGCAAACCAGTTTCATCCGAGGACACTGGCAGTGTGGTTTCATTTCTTGAGCTCTGTGCAGATCGGGTAGGAGACCCAGGTATACCCGTTGCTTGTGGCCTGGAGAAGATCCAGCCTCACATGCATATGGGGATTTGGAACTCACTTTCTTTTCTTTGTAACTGAAAGGTTTTAAACTGAAATGCCAGACACCATTAAACTGACAGTTATTTGCCTTCTGTCTAGGGTAACTGGTAGATCAATATTTTGGCTGAGAATATATTTTATGCTAAATACAATATTTTACAAGGTAACTGACTTGAAAATATAGAAGAGTTTAAATGCTTTGCTTTTCAGGTTTTACGTGCAATAAAATGATGACTGGTATCAAATAGGTGTAATTTAATTTTTATGTGACTGTTTCTCCCTCTCCAATTCTCAAATAAAATGCTCAGCACCTTTTAAAAATCCCACCTGCACTAAGAGACTGCTTTTTGTTGGCCTCTAGAGCACTAGTTTTAATTTGCTAACAGGAAGAGATCTATTGAAGGAGGATTATACGAGCTAAGAGACATTTTTAGAATGGGAGAGAGAAAGTGAAATAGCAGGCAGTGAACTCCAGGAAACAGACTCAAGCATAGGACAAATGGGTGCAGCCTTAACTGTGCATCCTCTTTTGCAACATGTGTTCAAACTGTTTAAATTCTGCCGCTTTTGTTTGCCGCGCAGGTGAGGTCCTCCAGCCGGATCATCCTGCTGTCCCTTGTGTTGCAGCTAGCAGGAAAAGCAGAATTGCTACTGCTCTTTAAAAAGATGATTCAGCTTATTTAAACCATTTGGTCCTGCTTAAAGGAATCTCTCTGGCAGACCTTGCTCTTCATTCAGTCCAGGGTGACCTTCCTCCCCCATTTTGTTTGTCAGCATGTCCAGGATGCTGTGCAGACAGGAGTCTAAATATACGTATCTCGAAGTGCAGATGTGGGTGATGTTATCTGAGCCCAGCAAAGGGGACTCACTCTGCTCCTGGAGCCCTCCCTTACCGTTGGTGCCCACATCTGTACCATGCATGAAGTCAAGCAAAGGTGGCAGGAGGCCTGCATGGATGAATGAGAAGCTCCAGACAAAACCCAGATATAAAAAGGCAGAATACAAGAAGTGGGAGCAGGGACAGGTGACCCAAGAGGACTGTAGAGACACTGTCTGAGTACGCCAAAGCCTATGTGGAGTTGAATCCAGTGAGGGCTATGAAGGGCAGCATGAAGGGATTCTACTAGTATGTCTGTAACAAAAGGAAGAGTAGGCAAAATGTGGGCCTGCTGCTGAATGGGACAAAGGATGTGGAAGAGGCTGAGGTATGTACTCAATGCCTTCGCCTTGGTCTCTACTGGTAGGAGCTGCCTTCAGGAATCCCAGGGCCCTGAGACTGGAGGCAGAGTCTGGAGCAACAAAGACTTACCCTCAGTGGAGGAGGATCAGGTTATGGAACACGTACACAAACTGGACATGCACAAGTCCGCGGGACCTGATGGGATGCATACATGAGTGGTGAGGGAGCTGGCTGATGTCTCTCCAAAGCCACTCTCGATTATCTTTGAAAGGTCATACTGATCAGCAGAGGTTCCTGAAGGCTGGAACAAAGCAAATGTCACTATTTGCAAGCGAGGCAAGAAAGAGGATCTGGGGAACTACAGGCTGGTCAGGCTTACCTTAATACCTGGGACAGTAATGGAGCAGCTAATCCTGGAAACCATTTGCAAACATATGAAGGATAAGGTGATTGGGAGTAGCCAGCATGGATTTATGAAGGGGAAAACATGCTTAACCAACCTGGTAGCCTTCTATAATGGGGTGACTGGCATGGTGGACAAGCAGAGAGCAGTGGATGCTGTTTATCTTGACTTTAATAAGGTTTATGACACTGTCTCCCACTGTCTGTCCTCACAGACAAACTGATGAAGGGCTGAGACTTCCAACCCTGGTGTTTAGAGCTGGCAGGTGTCCTGAACTCCAGTCGTGGCTGCAGGGGTTGTTAATACCTACATTATTATTATTGGGTAATACACTGACCTGCTGGCTCCCAGGTGGATGTAGCTGCAAAATGAAGTCATGGAAAGGGACAAGATGTAAGATGGAGCCTCCCCCAGCAGCACCCTCTGAGGACGGCTCAGCACTCTATTCCTTGTCAGTCTTGAGCATCTCTCTCTCCCCTGGGAGCATGAGGATCCCTCGGTGGAGATAAAACACCTAATTCCTTTCACAGATTTACTCCTCAGAAGGTCCTGGTATACAGCTGTGGTAGCACTGGGTTACTTGTACATTACCTGGTTTTCCAACACAAGGATTTGCTGAATGGAGTGTACTTCTTTGCTCTTTGAACAGTAAAAACCTGGAAGCCATCTTCTTTATTCTCAAAGGATGTATGCCTACACAGGTCTTAGCAATATAAATAAGGTTTCAAATAGTTAAGGATTGCTGAACTGAGCTCATAGTGTATTACAAATAGTAAAAAAGAAAACAACAACAAAAAAACCTTACATTTTTTGTTGCTATTTAAATGGCTCAAGTAGACCATCTGCTTCAGAAACAGCTCATGTATTTTTGGATTTGGTTACGAACTGACCACAGCATTGCAAACAGCACTCATCTACGAAGATATGTTTTTATACACAACATGAGATTGGCAAGAGAGATGTGTCTATTCAGTGTTTTAGAAGTCAGACAGGAATGGTACGACTTCAGATTGGCACAACCATGTCCTTGTCATTTCACTTCACTACCACCTAATTTGTGTAACACAGGGAAAATTTTAAATGGATGTTACCATAACAGGAGCATCTAGTTAATCCCTTATTTGTGGCAAAGGAAAACAATCCTTCTAAGGTGACTTCACTTAGCCTTCTGTGATTCACATGGGATGTAGAATTACGGCATTTGTTCTTAAGCAGAGTTATGGATGAGACCCAAGACTAACTGACAGCTCAGTTATTTCTTCCTGATGCATTTCATTAATAGCCCCTGCACCTCTCACCTCTACGAAATTGGCAACTAGTGAGGTGCCTGTAAGAGGCTAATTGCCTCCAGAGTCAATTGTCCTGGAGCCAATTGTTAATCTCCTGGTGTTAATTGCCAAAAGCAGGAGAAATCAAAGTGGGCAGGGGGCATAGGAGCTGCATGCATATTAGAGCTATGTAGCAAAATGCAGAAGGTGTTTGACTCTGCTCTGTGACACCGCAGCAGAGCTTAGCAAGTGGAAACATAATGAGGCACTAGTTGAGTGTAAATCCTGAATGTTTTGCGAATTTTTCATTCATCACCTTCAGATTGCTATTCTACTTGTGACCTGTAAAACAGGTGGGGTGAAATCTGGGTGCTGACGAGGTCAAATAAAAAGTGTCAGAGATCTGACTGGGGTGCCTGTACTACTTGATTGGGATGATGCTAGCAGTGTTATGATGGGTTTGGAAAGAAAAAGAATGGAAGTGCAACAGTTGTATAGTATAATTCTCTGTTATGCCATGGCTTTTCAATTTGGTGTTTCCAGACAAAAGGCTGAATTTAATTCTAGGGTTAAATGAATCTCTGGAACTCTTCTAGTAACTTCAGTTGAGTTGATCCTGTCTTCATCAAGGTATATATATAGTGTGTTTGACTTGTACTTTTGGATCTGGTTTCCTAACAAGGTGACGGAGTACCTTGAGTACCTTATTGAGAAAGAAAGAGAGAGAGAAATCTGTTCTTTTCTGGTTAAACTAGGATGCATAAACAACTATGAAATTGTACAGGTTGTAGTGTGGGCCAAAAATCTGACATGTTTTTATTGTTTGTTAAGTTAATGGGAGGAAGGTATGTTTGATAAGATGCCTATTTTGCACATAATCTGTTGCAAAAATCCTGCTAGGCTCCTCTTTCAGTCTGTCAGACTGATGGCTTTTGAGCATCCCAGTTTACAGCTTCTGTCTAGACTATGGTTTGACCTTTTGTTCCTGGTGTCAGATGGTGACTTTCAAGAGTTTGAGTCTGCTGCTGTTGGGCAGAGATGGAAGAGGGTATTCCACTGACCTGAGCAGCTGGAACATCTGTTGGGGGGATAAAACGATCAGTTGTTTGTCTGGATGGTTGAGTGATAAGAGACTTTGGCTGGGGGGCTTAGTCAGTATGCGTGACAAATGTTTTTATCTCCCAGATTGCTTTAGATCTATTGATCTATTTTCTTGAAAATCCTCTCTTTTTTTTTTTTTTTTTTTTCCTTTTTACCTGCACCTGGAGGAGAAGAAAACAGAAATCTTCTGTGACTACTGCGTATTGTAATGGACATTTTGCAAACAAGTAATAACAATGATTAAGTTAGCTTACAAGCTCGGGTCTGGAAACTGCCTGCATAACTCGAGGGACTAAGAAACACCTGAAAAAAAAACTTCAAGGTTTTTGTGATGCTGGTGACACAAATGGGTGTCGGAGGGGAAGGAGGAGGTAAGATTGCTGCATTGATAGCATTAGGGTTAGTGAGCAGCATAACAATAACGGATTCAAAGAGCACCTCTGTAAGATACATTTTATTTTGATTCAGATTTCAAGTTGACTGCAAGCTGTACTTTAAACACATAGTGTAGATAGGCTGAAGAGCCAACTACAAAGCTCTGCCCTTCAGCATATTTTTTGCTCTGTGTAATATAGTGCACTAACATGTATAAGAGCTGTGAAGGGGGTAACGGGGGGAGGAAATAAGCTTTGTGACCCAGTTTTATACACAAATTAAAAGGCTTAATTTGAGGCACAATTATTTCATCAGGTGTGTGTTGCAACTTAAACTGTCAGGATGATTGGGTTCCTGGAGAGAGAATTTCATTTTATTTTATTTTTTTCTGCCCTAAATGCAAAGCTAGTTGATGCTTGCTTTAGTGTACACGGATTTGGCACCTGCTGCTAGCATTGTGACAGCTAGAAGTAGTTATAAAAATTAACATAATTTTTTTATAAAGTCATCAAAAACACAACTGCCAAGTTTCAGCTAAAGGCAGGGTCTGGCACTGGACTGAGTTATTGAAGAAACAACCTGGTTTTCCTTTCTTCCCTCAGCCCTCTACCTTGGGGCAAGCCTGAAACTACTGAGTATTAACATCAAACCAAAGAAATAAAGTTCCAGGTATTTTAGGGAAATCCCCCGCTATGGAATGGAGAGGAGACCCTCTTCTGAGGGAGCTTCTCTAACTGTCCCTGAAAGTGCAGTAAAGAGAAGCGCCATCACAAGCCTTCACTTGTTGCTTTACTCTCGCTTGCTACCAGAAGAGGAAAGGCGATCTCCTAGCATGCTAAGGTATATTCCCTCCCCACTGAGGGCCAGAGCCCATGAGGTCAGCTGCCCTCAAACACAGCCACGACTGCCCGCACTTGAGTACCTGTGAGTGCCTTTTACCATAATGGCTCGTACGCCTTAAAGAGGACTCTCTGCCTTCGATGCCAGAAGAAACCTGTGGTTGGCCTTCAAAAGGAAGAGCTCTGGAGGGAAGCAGCTAGCCTGAAGAAGACCAGAAGCACTGGTTGCTATTGCTGAGCACTTCTGGAGGAAGGGATGGTGTGGTTCCCCAGCCTCATGTGGGATTTGTGCCAGTGGCATGGATTGCTACTGCTTCGGCTCTACAAAGCCTCAAATCTCATGTCAGTGAAAGTTGCGTTAATGTGTGTCTAAAGCTGTGCACACACTGCCGAAACCCGCTTCCCTGAAGTGCTTTCTGGTCGCGGTTTACGTTTTCTTTAGAATGAGTCACAGATGGCTTTGGTGGGGGGTTTTTTTGGTTGTTTTTTTTTTTCCTTAATCCCATCACAGTTACATGGTGGGCTAGCAGTCTGTGGTTTGAACTAGATCTGTTTAATTTTTTTACTTCACAAACTGGTGGTAATGTGGGAAAAGGAGGGAGGAAAGGTTTATAGTCCAGACACCCAAAGGATGATCATATCTACTTCCTCAGTGTATTGGACTTATGTGCCCAGGTTTTGGTAGTGGGAGGGCTGCAGGGGTGGCCTCTGCAAGAAGAGATCAGGGGCTGCCCCTGTGCTGGACACAGCTGGTTCTGAAACAGACCCACCGCTGTCCAAAGCTGAGACCGTCAGCGAAGATGGTGGCACTTCTGTGGAAGTGCATTTAAGAAAGGGTAAAATATGCTGTGTAGCAGTTGCGAGAGAGAGGAGTGAGCGGGGGCGGGGGGGGGAGGGGGAAGGAAAGAAACAGCCCTGCAGGCACCCAGGTCAGTGAAGGAGGAGGTGCTCCAGGCACCGGACCAGAGATTCCCCTGCAGCCCGTGGGGAAGACCCTGGTGAGGCAGGCTGTCCCCCTGCAGCCCAGGGAGGTCCACGGGGGAGCAGATATCCACCTGCAGCCCGGGGAGGACCCAGCACCGGAGCAGGGGAACCACATGAGGAGGAAAGAGGGGCAGAGAGGAACTGTTACGAACTGACCACAATGCTCCTTCCCCATCTCCCTCTGCTGCTCAGGGGAGGAGGTGGTAGATGAGTTAGGAGTAGCAGGAGTGAGATTGAGCCTGGGAAGAAGGAGGTCTGGGGGGAAGGTGGGGGTTTTTCTAGTTCTGTCTTTGTTTCTCACCTTCCTACTCTATTTCTAATTGGCAATAAACTAAATTAATCTTCCCCAAGTCAAGTCTGTTTTGCCCATGACTGTAATTAGTATGTGATCTCCCTGTCCTTATCTCAAGTCATGAGCTTTTCCATCTTATTTTCTACCCCCTGTCCTGTTGAGGAGGGGGAGTGAGAGAGCAGCTGGGTGGGGGTCTAGCAGCTGGCCAAGGTTAACCCACCACACTCAGTTACAGTATGGCCACACAGAAAGTTGATTTGGTAAATGACACACGCAAAGGTAATAGAAATCTCCAGTCTTGGTGAGAATGAACAGCTAGCACCATGTGGAGACGAAAACTTCCTTGAACGGATCTCCTGACAACATAGCACTCTCTCTCAGTCCACCAGTGGCTGATCTCCTCCAAGAAAATCTCACTCTCCCTGGTTATGCCAAATGCTGGCTCAATTGTATGGCATGATTTACTGAAAGGGTGATGATCTGTCAGTAGAAGTAGATCAGTCTGCTTTTCAATAGTCTGAGTTTGAAGTTCTTTCACTCAAATGGACTCTGTACCAGTAGTTGTTATTTATAAAGTGTTTTGAAGTCCTTTTTGTGTCATTGGAAAGGATAGTTTGCAGTTGCATTGACAGAAAACTTTCTTCTTAGGGTTAGCTAAATCTTTTTTGGGGAAAAACAATGTGTCTTTCAGGATGTATTTGCAAAATTATTTGATTTTGAGACCAGCGAAAAGGGAATTAACACAGGTTTGAAAGTCATCAAAGTTGTAAACTTCTGCAGACCAAACTATGTATATGCATCCTCTATTGGTTTTACTTAAATATTGTCTACAGGAAAGTAATGAAGCAGCATGGAGCTGCCAGAAACAATTTCTGATTTTTTCTTTCTTTTGACAATGAATCATGTATAGCAAATGGCCGTTCTTCTTCCTGTGCAGGGTCAGAGAGACAGCTTAATGGTATTCATTCCTCATCAGCCTTTGATAGATGTTGTAGAGTCAATACGAATATGTTATCCTAGCCCATCTCCAGGAGGAGATAAGCTTTGATAGAATTATGGTTCATGTTTCATAAACCAGATCTGAAACCATACCAGAATGGATCAAGAAAATGTGCTGTAGTTGCTGCTGTTGCTCTGTAAGAAGTTGTTCACTTGCTGTTCAGAAGAAAAGTGACATAAATATCCCTTTTTGCCTTCTAGATTGCAGAAGGAAGACTTACCAAATTAGTAAAACTGGGTAACCTTTCTAATTGTGCTAATTTTACTTAATACGGTTAAACTAGTGGTAAACTCAAACCTTTTCTCTTCCATAGGTCAGAATATGCTTCACCATGTAAGCTGTGGTTTTCCATAGTCAGCTATCAACAGGGTTTATAGATTCTCTTTACTGGAGCTGACTCATGTTCTCCTTCACAGAGACTTCATAGCGCAGTTGGAATCGTAACTCCAGTGTAGGCGGTTCATAAGAATGGGGAGCCACACCAGTGGGGAAAGGTAAGGAGTAACTCATTACACAGATGCAATACTGGTGGAGTGACGAATGTGTGAAGTGATTTGGAAAAATGTCTTTACAGGTTGGGTAGTATTATTTCAACAGCTGCTGTGTGATTTATTATCTCTGTTCCCTCTCCTGTAATATCACCTAGACATCCTTTAAATAGAAAGAGTCCCTGAAGTCACACCTTTTAATTGAGGAGGGATGGTGAAAGCTTTTAATTAGCTCTAGAAAATGCTTTTCTTTTAGATGTGTTTCTAAACTGCTCCTTATAATCCCATAGCACTTTTCGGTTAAGCACCTCATAGCACTTCTCAAGCCTAAGGTCACTGCAGGGTAGACAGTGAGAAAAGTCCTACTTGTAAGTACGAATTGCTGCCTCTTCTGTTCAGTCTGATGATTTTCAGTAGTGCAATTGTCTTCAGGGCACAAAAAAACTTGTTTTCAACCTTGGATCTGTTTTTTACACCTGTGCTTCTACTGGCTTCAGTGGATTTTTTTCTCCTAGTGCAGAAGTTAGAGGAATGAGACATAGGAAAAGCATAACAACATAAGAGGTATGTGACTTTCCACTTAAGACTATGTTGACTCGCTGTTGATTTTGGAAAATCTTCAACACACGTAGGTCCTAAGGACTTTAAGCATACATTTAAATCAAATATGTGTGTAAATTGAACATGTAGTAGTTATACATGTAAACTAGAATGAAAAACTGCACAGAACTTGTTTCACCACTGAAAAATAACAAAGGATTTTCCCGACATCTGTTGACTTAAAATGGTCTTCTGAACAAGTTCCAAGTAAAGAGGGTATGTGTTTATCTTCAGTTTTAGCATAAAAGAAAAAAGGATTTTCTGGCAATCATAATGAACTAAAATCTTGTATGAAAGTATTGAATTTTGAGATAGGGTTGAAACTTTAAATGGGAAACATTTTATAAGGGAAAATGTTTGTATTTGTACCTAGTTGGATTTTTTTGTGTGGAAAAAAATATAGGAAAAGAGAGGACATATTATTGACCTAAAAGAGTCTCTACCGAAATTAACATGCTCAAGTAACAATGAAGAATGTGGCTCCCATTTTTTGACTGCAAGGTATTTTGTAAGGTAGATGATAAGAAAACAGGATATAATGCTGAACATTAGAGTAGAGAAAATACAAGATTTGGCAGCATTTCCTTCAAAACAAAAAGAGATTTAGAAACCTGTGTTGGGATTTCTTTCACCTAATCTTCCCCATGTACAATATAGGTGTCTGTAGCAGAGCTAGACATCCAAGAGCTTTTCAGTCAGTGGGCACTTTTAGAGCATGATTCGTCTCATTGCACTTTAGATGTCCAAAATAGGGCAAATGAATTGTGTCGTGTAAATGTGTATTCCTTTCTGTTGACTAACGATGTATTGACATTTGACCCGTTGGAGACCAGCTGGGTGGAATAAAAGAGTTGGTGAGATGGATCTATCCCAGAAGTGACAATAATAATGGTTTTGAAAGAAACACTTTACAGAAAATACCAGCAATATATTTACATAATCAGAAATAATTAAAGACTGTTTCAGGAAAGCCAAACAATCATGTTAAGGAGCTTTTAAAATCCCTAAACACAGGAGATGATACTGTCTTTAATTCAAAATGTAGAATGGTGGCAATCTAAGTAACTGTTTTCCAGTTTCCTAGGTAGGGATGGAAAATTCTATTACTTTAGATCTGGTATGTTTCTTTAAGTGATGTGGATGTTGTAGTTACGAGATGATA
>JANXJC010000023.1:23253135-23276116 GCA_027564655.1 Leptodon cayanensis
GCCGCCCCGGCCCCCCCCCCCCCCAGCAGGAAACTTCCCGCGGGAGGCTGGAAAGTTGCTCGATTTTTCAATTTTATTCTTTTCTGCCTTACAGCGTGCGGTTTGGGGCGGGGGGGGGGGAGGAACGGGGGACGGCAGCGGACGGAGAGCGGCGCCGCCGAGAGGGGGGACCCCCCCGCCGTACATCCCCGTCCGCCGCCGGGGCTGCTTTTCGGGGTTTGGGGGTGTCGGGGACACGGTGGCCGGCCGGGACACCCACCGCCACCAGCCGGGAACTCCGCGCCGGCTCCCCCGAGTTGGCGTAGAAGGGAGGAATCGCCTCCGATCCGAACTCCTCGCCGCCTCCTGCGAGTTCCAGTTTTCCAGTTGACAGGCGCGGTGGACGCTAGGGATAGAGCGATGCTGGGGGGCAGCCGTTACTGGGTGCGGTGGAAGTCACTGGTGGGTCGGCTGCTGGTTCACACGAAGGTGGGCTTGGGCCACGGAAACTTCGCGCGGTGCCCGCTGCGCACGCCGATCCATCGTGGCGAGACCGCTTCGTGCGGCTTCGCTGCGAAATTTAGCCGGCACGGCAAAAGAATTAATTTTGATCCGTCCGTCTGTCTCTCTTTTTTCCCCCTTCCTGCCTGAGAAATGAGGTGGAAATTGCGCTTGCCGTGTCTTTTTGGAGGGATCTGACAGCTGAGCAGAGGAGCGAGGCTTGTAAGAGGGAGCGATACCTCTTAGCAGACCAACAGCTGTAGCTGGCAGAGTGGCCACGCTTCTTGGCAGGCAAGTCTCTTCTCAGCCATACCTGTAAAACTCTCCTGCCGGCTCTCGAGTGTCGTGGCTACAGGCATAGCTGGAGCAAATAAGGGAATCGCAGCTTGGTGAAAAGAAAAAGGACGTATTCAGTTTGGCTCTTTCCTTCCCTGCTTGTGGCCACCAAGCCGTAGTTGATTAAAAATGGTTTTTCCTTGAAGTTTCTGGAGCCGGAAGGTAGAGGCTTAGTGGGCTGTTAGGGTTAGGAATCAGTAGATCTGCTGTTCTGTGGTGAAGCCAAGTCCCGTTTGGTGTTTTTCTGTCAGCTGTCTGCTCCTCCAAAGTTGGTATCATTTGCTTGATGAATGTGTTCTCGTATGGTGCCCATCTGTGTTAATACCTGCCAACTCCTTGGAAAAATTAGCATATTTTTTCTTTCCTGCTACGTCTGCTCCATGCTTACTGGTTTCACAAGGAGCGCTCAGCCCTTAGCAGACCCAGGGAGGGCTTTATTTCAGGACTTCGAGGTGCCATGCAGAGTTGTTGGTTGTAACACAGCTTCACCAATTTAATAAAAGTACGACATTTTCATTGGTTGCATACCACAGGTAATATAGTTTGCACACATATTCAGAAAATTTGGCTAAGGGTTATTATTTCTCCTTGTTTCAGATGAATTATACCGCTGAAACACAAACTCAGTGTGCAGTAGGTGAGAGATTAAATTAAATATTCCTCTGTGAATTTTTTGAATGTAGAAAAATTGCCTTTCAAGAATTCTCAATATGCTGTATAGCTAACTGCTGGAGATTATGGCTTTATATTCATGCTATTGTGAAACTATAAATAGTTTGAGATTTTAGTACAATTCAAAGGATTTACCATAAACTCCGAGGAGAGAATGCAATGCTGTGAAATCACTGGGGGGATAATCTGCACCCATTTTCCGTTCGACACATACTTAGGTTGTTAGCGTGAGTGGAGTAGATCTGGAAATAAATGCGGTCCCAACCTGTCCATCTTATTGTACCTTTTTGATCATAACTGATTCTGCTTTTTTTGTGGGCTGTTGCTGTAGTGGAAACTGCAAGAAACCTATTGAACTCTAATCTAGACCCATATAGAGTGTGGGTGGTCATTTGGTTTATGTACAGCTACTTTACCAGGTATCTATTACGTGATTGTATGTGTTACCACCTCAGTGGTGCAAGGGATAGATTAACGTGGAGTTCTTGAAGGCTTGGGGAGAGGGAGGTAGTAGAGCTGCCAATGTGATACACATCAGGTACCAGATAATTTTGAGGCATTATATCCTTATTTTAAGATACATCAGTAACCCTTCTTGATGTACGTCTGAATTCACTGGAGACAGACCCTGGGCAGGTTGCACATCAGGTGGGATGGGGCTGGAGGTATTAAGAGCTTTCAAAATCTTGGTGAATTTTAGCATGCTTGGTTTCTGCCTACAGAGCTTTCCAAACAATTTTAGGTGTGACACAGAAGGGGAAGGATGCTAGAAGGCCATCAAATGAGTCCAACCCGCCTTGGGGCCAAGACAACTCTTCGTCTGTTAGATTGGCATTTTCTGTTTTAGGAGGTCTGAATGTGGATCTCTAGCTAGAAACGTTACAAAAACAATTTTGTTCACCCAAAGCCTGAAGCGGGGAAGGTGAGCTTAGCCTTATCTTTGCGGAAGAATGTGATGTTGTGCCTCTTGCGCTGTATCTCAAATACCAGCATATTGGAAGGAGATCAGGTGGTTTCGAATCCTTGTTCTTTTTTGCTCCGTACCTGTTCTTCGTTGGGAAGCTGGTGATAAACGTGCTGTCCAGTTAATGCACCTTTGCATTGTCTGAATTTTGGCAGGGATTGCCTACGTGTTGGGGAACCCACCCTCCCAAATTAGGTTCCCTGACTGGTTGTTGGTGGGGAAAGGTGAACGGTGCTGCGCTCTGGTGCTCAGGAGCACCGTAAAGAAAACTTTGGAGATGATCTTGGCTTTTGTGACTTATCCGTGGATTCAGGGGACTGTTTGTTCCTGAGGGAGGAAATGGCAGCGGGCACTTTGGTGTGTTTTCCTGTTGCCTGTCTAGCCTTTTCTGAAAAGAAAAAAACATTCTGCAGTGTTTGCTATAGCTGGATATAT
Source organism: Leptodon cayanensis (assembly GCA_027564655.1). NCBI lineage: Eukaryota > Metazoa > Chordata > Aves > Accipitriformes > Accipitridae > Leptodon > Leptodon cayanensis. The sequence goes on from JANXJC010000023.1 coordinate 23,256,023, forward strand.
AGCAACATATAGCTGATTTTCCCTGGCTCTTTGCTCGGAATATTTTCCCCCTTCACTCTCCTGCCATGTGCTGTCTGGGTAACGGAGTGCAACCTGATTATTGCTCCGTGCTCCTGGATCTTCTGTCTGTGTACAGTGGGGTCAAGTCTTGGGGTTTTATATGACAGCCCATCATAGTTTTATCTGCTGCCTTTCCTGTGAAATCAGTTCGCTCGCTAGTCCTTAGCCTGCCTACGCTTTCACAGATGTGTTCACTTGCTTCTGTAGGCACCCCAGCTGCTGAGAGCGGGGGGACTGTGTGTCAGTAAGTGCAGGCAGGAGCTGCCCTGCTAGGCTGGGGTCAGACTGCCGATGTGCTGGGATCCTTCAAGATGAAAAATTCCACGTGAAGGTAGAATAATTAATACTATCTTTGTCTTACCTGAGGCAGGTTTATGAAACTAACTTACTCTGAACCTGATTTCTGCCCCCAACCCCACCCCACTGCAGACCGGAATGTTTTGTTCCATTTTTAATCTCCTGTTTTAGACTTTGACTGTCCTCCTGTGGGTGCTAACAAAGATTAGATCCTCAGGCTTGCCGACTGTCCATGATCACCTCAGTTACACGTGCAGTGCTGTATGACTGGTAGCTGCTTGCTCCTTACAGAGGACTGATGTCTACCTTTGCTCAATTGTCAAAACAGTTCGGATGACATGAGAATTTTTTCCTTATATCTGAAGATAAGCTCACCATTGGTTTTGATGGAAGATTCCATTTGAAAATCAATGCAGCAGTCTCCTATCTTGCAATTGATCCTTGCTTTCTCCCCTGCTTATAAAGGGGAATGAGATCTGCAAAGCAGTGGGAGTGTGGCATTCCTTTGATGGACCTCGTATACTGGTTTTAAATTATTCTGTTTGGGATACAGAGAAATGGAGTTCATTTGACAGCCACAAGAATTTGGCCCTCATTTAATTGCACACAATGAAATCCATCCCTCGGTGGCAGGCAGAAACCCTGCCGTGTGCCTGCGAGGGGGCCGCGCTGTATCTTTTTGTCGGTGTCCCTATAAGCTTTTCATTGATTACCATGGGACTGTGTCGTCAGCGTGAGCAGGTTTACTCTGGTCCCTCTTCTCAAAGGTACTGATAGTCTGGAGCTGCTTTAAGTTGAGAGTTAAACGGCTCTTTATCTTCTGAACATCTTCCTGGTTAATGAATATTAAGCTTATTAGAAGAGCAGCCTGTTCTATTGCAGTACGTACGAGTGCAGCTTTTTGCAACAACTGCTCGCTGACCTTAAGAAATAAAAATAATGTTTCTGAATGTGTTCAAGCAAAAATTACTGTCAACAGTAATGTCTTATTAAATTTTAATTTGTCGGAATATTTATTACTCCACAGTTACTATTTCTACAATGTAGGTTTTTATAAGCTTTTAATTTTTTTTGGTTACTGTGAATCGATATTGGGAAACTGTGTGCTGACTTTCATAGCACTGACACTCTGTATTCATAGGTGTAAAAGTATCATGACTTGGTTAAAGTCGTAACTTTTTCAGAGATAAAGTCAATGTGAATGGAAACTTCACTTTTCTTTTAGAAAAAAGCATATAGAGCAGAAATGCCCAGTGCTTTTCATGAACAAATTCATACAGTTGATTAGGTGCAACTAGTATGTCAATTCTATCTCTGTATAGGGTCACCATATTTCTGAATTCTTAAATTGTTTCCATTGCTTTTCAGAAGTGACAGGTAGTTTATCTTGTGCTGCACCATGTAACTAACTCTAAAAGTGGTTCAGAAAATTGGAAGAAATTAGATCCATGTTACTTTTCCCAAAGCCAGCACTACTGTGTTTTGTTTGACTCTGTTGCCAGACGTACTGTATCAAACCCTGCCTGACAAAGCTGCTGCAGTTGTCCTTGTGTGAATGTCATTCCAGCACAGTTTTTTCCTCTCCAGCCTTTTGGGCTGATGCATATGTATTGTGTATCAACTCTAAGGTGATCCTGAGGGAGTAAAGGACAGGGCTGGGGGCTACAAGGGTTTGCGTTTGTTGGTTTTTCTTGCAGATTGTTCATGTTGTCCAAGGCAAACATTTGAGTTCTGCGTGTGACTTGTCTAAGTGTCAACATATATAAAATCAAGTGTGGTTGTGTGAGTGAAGGGCCCAGTTCAAATCAATGAAAGAGCAGGAGTTTCGCCCTTCATGTTAAGGAAAAAAAATGAAGTTTGGGAATTTTGTACTTGTGTACAGCTGGAGTGTCCGGGATAAAGATGAAGAGATGTCTGTGGTGAGTAGTTTAGATTCAGCAGCCACCTACTCTGTTTCAAGGAGAATGTTTCAAAGCACGTTCGTGTTTTGTTGGGTGTTCCTGTTCCCTGTGGAGCCCGTTCATGTAAGGTCTTTGTGGACGAGGTAGGTATTTGTGCTTACAGTCGCAATTCAAACTGTAGAGTTTGGTAAATTCCTCCTTATTTGTGTTTCAGTATCCAGGTTATAGATAGAGTCCTTTTGTTGCGGGCAGAATGCCTGCATATGATAAAGTGGTGTTTCTGGGACAAGCCTCATGCTCTAACTAGAAGATGAGACCACCAGAGACTACAGCGAACCAGTGAGAGAATTTAGTTCCTAATTATCTCTGGCTCATGCCTCCAGACAGAGGGATTTTCTTGGATTCCAATTTTGTGAATGTAATCAGTGGAGGATGCAACGTGTTCCCCTTTCATGTAATTGTTTGGCACCTGAAACTAAGGTTTCATGAATAAATCAAAATTGTGCCACATATACACTTGGACTCTGTGTCGCTTCTCCTGCATAATGTTGTTATCCCCCATTTTTCATTTTATGCCGGATCGATGAATGTGGTTTGTTGGCTTCCCCTCCCGTCAAACTGAAGTTGTGGGTTTTCATACGAATGACCTGTGTTAGATTTCAGCTCCCTCCTCACCGTCCTCTTGGGTTGTCTGTCACACCAGCTGCAGCATTGCTAGGAAGTACCTAATGAAAGGCAACCGGCACACGAATAACGTGCGCTTACGCGTGAGGGTGGTGACCATCTCGTGGCAGCGTACGTCCTTTCTGCGATGCTCTCTTTGGTCCCTGGGGGCTGGTGGGGAGCCCCTCGCACGGGACGTGGGAATTGCAGCTGTGTATGTGGGAGCTGGCTTATTTTACCTGTTCCACTCTATGAACTTCAAGAGGGTTGAAAAGCTCTGTGCTGGCCAGTCTCGGAGAGGCAGAGCGGGTGATAGGACGCTCAGTCCTGTGACATGCTTGCAGGACTTTGACTGAACAGTGTGGTATATAAATAGGTGCAGCACAAGCATTTGTTAATTTGCAGCAGCCGAACTTTGTGTCCGTGCGAGTCAGGCAGGCTTCCTTGTTTTAAAGAAATTTCCCTGCCTTATGCATTTCACATTTAAATATCCAGTTTGTTTTTATTTTAAACTAATATGCTCTTTTGGGTTGCTTTTTACACCTTGCCCAATGTTGGCAATGAAAGTAAATGACAGCTTTGCTTTTGGTGTTATTAATTTTACGCATTAGAAATTAGGTCCTAAATGAAGCATTAACATTTAGCTTGTAAGCATCAGATGGGGATGTTATTTAAAACAAATAAAATTAGATGGCTGCCACTGGAAACTTTGGAGTAAAATGTCATTAGAGAGCACTGACTGACATTAAGGCTAGATTTGGAAACTTAATATTTCAGTTTTTTTCCTCCTGACAAATTTGAATCTCTGGATTAAAAAAGCTGAGTACGAGCACTTAAAAAACACTGCCTTAAAAAAAAAGAGGGCTGCATGCACAAATGCACGTGGATGCGCACATGCACCCACCGATCTTTGCACCCCTTATAAAATCTGTAGTTGGCAGCCCGTGTAATCCAAATGCATTGATTTCTGAAGCGCAAACCCTTTTCTCCTAGAAAGGCTGCTGTAAGGAAGTTTTTTGTTATTAAAAGAAATCCCAGAAGTGCCAAGGGCTCACTGTAGGTGCCTTTGTTATTTTACTAATTGAAACATACAGTCAGTGTGGTTTCTCATTTCTGTTATTTCTTTTCAACTTATACACGTTTGGAAACGTCCAGCTTGAGAGAAGTAATGATTTTATGAATTCTTTCTAAGCTGCGGAAGAGCAGGAATTTTTATGGGGGTATATCAACTTAAACAGTAAGAGTGCTTCTTCAAGGTAGAAGCACTTCAAGGTAGAAGTGCTTCTTCTCCTTCACCTTGTTTGTGCCAGGCTGTAGACACTGAAGGATGACTTCGCATCCGTTACTATCAATCACTGCTGCAATGGCTTCACACTCCTATGAAAAAACTTAAAAGAAGGTGCTGGGGGAAATGGAAAATACAAACAATGCAATCGAGCAGAATTTCTCACGGCACTGTGATTCCAGGGCTTTGGGAGATGATAACTCTCTCCAGCAAACGGCACGAAGGTAGGTGGACCACAGCATGGGAAAACAGGCGCGAAGTGCTCACGTCCTGTAAAGGTTGTCTGCTTTTCATTTTGCAATGAGAAGCAGCCTTGATTTCAAGGATGCGAGTACCGTGATCTGTGGGTGGTTTTGCAGGATCCAGCCCCCGCTTCTCTCCTTTCTCTAGTAGGTGAAAGAGGAGGGTATGGTCCTTCTCAGCTGTGCTTGGTCTGCAAAGGAGCTGCTGCTGCTGCTCTGAACGTTGTCTCAGGCTAAAAGATACCATCCTTAGTAAGCTTAGTATCAAAAGATTGAGTCTTTTTATGTCACTTGGCTGAGCGGTGGGAGATGATGGTTTTTAATTGCAGAGGCCACGTAATAATGCACGAGGAATAAAAGGCTTTGTTGGGTTTCAATTTACTTCTCAAACACATTGTACTCAGTAAAAAGCAGAGAACTGTGAGGTTTTTTCCCTAGTTTGTTTTATCTTGAAAGCTAACACTTTCTGTTAATTTTTTAGACATTCTGACAATTCAAGATACATTTTGTAAATGGTAAAAAGGTGAGTTTCAGGACCCTCAGAGAGTAATGTCTTCTGAATTCACATAACAAATGACATCGTAGCTAGTCATTTTCATGCTCTTTTGGCTGATAAATGGTTATATAAGGGGATCAAAAAGTTTAAAATGGATAACTTGTAGGGATTTTTGGATTAGGGAAGGTAGACATATAATTGATAAGGTGGCTATAATTGGATCCCACGGATGATCTTTACTGTAATACCTTGTCTTAAAACAAAGAGCTTTAGGTAGTTAAAATCCTTTTAAAGACTATTTGCGTTATTGTGCTTTAAAGTTGATTGGTATGCAGGCAGAACAAAAATGTCTGTATTATCTGAAGTGACCTGACACAGAATAGCACATTCTGCACCCACACTGATGGGTACCAGGAGCCGAATGTGTCCTTCTAGTAATCCGTATTTTTACAGCCTGTGTTGGAAGTGAGAGTGGAGAATTTATAGTAACTGAGGGGGAGGGAATTAACACTTTTTAAACACTTGGTGATTAATAAAATGTGTCAGTTGGGGTCATAAATATAAAACTGATAAAGCCTGTCTTGATTATGTATTTTGGTCTTGGTTAACTTTTGAAATATATTTGAGTTTCCAGACGGGGATAAGCACTTTATCTTTGGAGTTAAGCGTGTGTAGGTGTGCATATAATTACGAAGTTGATGTAACTGCTAATCAAGTGGGACAAACACACCGGAGAATCAGGGTGGCTATTGACACATGTACTCTGCCTCCCAAGCACTGCTGCGTCCTCCTCTCTTCTTTAGTAATTGTTGCAGGATCAGTCAGCTGGACGTTGTGCAAAGTTCTTGCCACCGCTGCCCTGGCAATCCCGTGGACCGTGCCGGCTGATCTCTGCCTCTCTACCTTCCTTCTCTTCCCAAACCAGGCTTGGTGGTCCTTTGGCAAGCTTAGGGAAGCTGAGATAGGATGAACATGGCTGCCTGCTAGGCTGTTGGGTTTGGGGTTTTGTTTTGGGCAAGCCATAACATTTTATGACTTTTTCTGAAAGGAGTACATCGATGAATGGTTTGAATTTGCTGGTGGATTGATCGTATGAGGTCTGCGCGATTGAGTGGCAGAATCTATGGTTGCTTTTCAGTTGATCTTAGTGAGCACTGGGTCATGTCTACTCTGCTGGAGCAGAGGCTTTTTGAATTGCATAAAGGGCACACATCCCCCGTGGTGGTAGAAATGTAGGATTGCCGGCTTGAGTGGAGCTCTGAACTGCTTCTCCCCTGTAAATCTGGGTCAACTCCATTGACTTGGTTTTATCAGTTCTGGATCAAAGCTACTGTAAGGAAAAGCAGAATTTGTCCCTCTGTGTCTTCCTACAGAGCAATATACAATAGAATAACAGCTTTGCTTTTCTGCTTTCTCACTTACTTGTCCTTCACAGAGTACTTCTGCATCCAAGTGAATGGTAGCTTTATCTCTATAGAGATACAGGCTTGAAGTATTGAGGGGGGTGCTGTCTATTTTCGTTAGTTTCAGTGGAAATGACATTGACAGATAAGCTATATGTAACCATTAGCATGCAGGACATCAATATGATCAAAGTCTTCTGGTCCTGCTGTAAAGCTTCTCTATCCCACGCAGAAAAGGCTATTAATATTTCTGGTGCGACAGCAAAAGTGTAATTGCATTAAAGAAAAAACTGGAAAGAAGTTGGGGCTTCTGGAGCTGTTAACTGTTTTGAGATAAATCTCTTTTGAGATACTAAATGAGCTGAACTGGCTAATGTAAGACAGACATGATTTAATTAAAATCATCTTCATGTTTGACTGTCTTGATCCAGCTTGTTTTCTTTTTTCCCCAGAACACATCAGTGTTTCTGGTGAGTCTTTCCTCATTCTGTTGCCTGTTTTCCAAACACGTTTCTTGAAATCTTCCAGAGTAGAGAAAGGAGAATTTTTGCAGAGGATGCCAGGACAGTTTGCAAACCAAAAATATACAGGGGGCTATTGTGTCTGAATGATTAGTAATGCACAAAGCCTATACATCAGTATAATGTCAGTGACTTACAGCCCCATCTATCTCAAGAATGCTGTAACCAGCGTGGTAACACGTTACTGTGAGAACTCTTTGCGCAACTAGAAATGCATCTCATTCCCTCCAGTGTGGTTGGGCACCAAGGGAAACAAGCCATAATTCTTGCATGTCCAAACTAGCTTGGGTTGTTTCCCATTGCCAATCTTTACATTGACTTTTTCCCCCTTTGTTTTAGTTTTCTTTGTACTCTTTAGACCTATTGCTTGTTTCTCCATTGATTGGGATGGGATGTGACCCAGAGAGACTTATTTCAAGCTCCCTTTCCAGCTGTGAGGGGTTCTCTTGTCATCAGATTGTGCCTCGACTACTCTTACCTTGCCAGAATGGTGTATGCCTGGTGTATTTCTCCAGCATCGTGGGAGCCTGGAAACACTGCTGGATGTCAAGCCATGTGTGTTGTATTTTGGTTAACGGCAAGTCTGCGCTTTCCTGCTACCTACTGCAGTTGAAAGCTTTAATTAGCAGCAAGTTAGGAGCAGTATTTCTGGAAATCTTTGAGAGTTTGGGCCCAAGTCTACTTCTAATAGTAGTAACACTTTGCTTTAATCAGAAGGCTTAAAAATGCTCCATGAAGTAGGTCCATGTTTTCTTTTTCAATCTACAGCTAGCGAAACTGAGGCATGGACAGGAAGGGTATGTGTGCAGGGATTTGGTTAATGGTTTCCCACCAGGTTAGTGGCACATTCAGGAATAAACTTGAGGGTAGGATGGTTTTGTGGAGCCTGAAGCTTGCGTGACCTAAGGGCTGCAATCCCCTATAGGGTTGGAATAGACCAAAGTGCAAACTAGATGTCAGGCACAACCAGAGTCCCAGCATTCAGCCCAAGGGACACCACTGCGATATCATCCAGGTGTGCTCTCGGCTTGTGAGGATGACTCTTGTGGACAGTCTTGTCTGTCCTTCATAGTGCTCTTGCCAGGAAAATCCTCCTCGACTGCTCAGAATGGCCTCAGATTTAAATCTAATATCTTTTTCAGTTCCTATCGGGGTCTGGGGCATCAGAAGTAATGCTTCATGCAGTGCTGCTCAAGGTGGGGAAACTGATGCTACTTAACATGTTTGAAAGGGTATTTTCTACCTCAGTTTTGGACATGTAAACAAAAACTTCCCATCTGTCTTGCTGAACATGTGTGACTGTTGCCCACAAGTGCACAGGACTAACAGCTGTAGCTATGAGCTGCAGCAAGGCATTTGGAAGAGACAGACCTTTTGTCAGCACTGCAAGGCATCTGGGAATACTTCTCTTCCTGCCTTTCCCTCCCCTGCTGGTCTGTAAGTCTCTGTCCCCGCTCATAGTCAAACAAGCAAAAAACATACCTGCATCTGTGAAATTCTGGGGCTCGTTTGCTTCTTGCTCATCTGTCACAGATTAATTTTGCATTGAATTATGAAAAATGTTGCTCTGTCACAAGTTGCGGCTGGTGCTAGATTGCCAGCACGCTACATCTGCATTCAAATGTTGAGGAGAGGGGCTACTTTAAAATTTCAATTATAGCCTAAAAATACATGTGGAGCCTTTTTTTCATGTCTAACTTCATGGCTGGAAATAGCAGGGTTGTGTCACGTTTGTCATCTTTTCTAGCTGTAGGCAGTTTTGAGCATGACATAGTTACGGAGCAAACTGGAAAAACGTATGCCTGTCGGCCTCCAGTGAAGGCACGTGGGAACAGCACTATGGCCGCATCAGTTACCACGCACATGGAAATTAAAGGAGCTGATTTTTGAGCGGACAACCAGCGTTTACATGTTTAATTTATGTAGTAGCCCTCTCAGTTTCTGTCTCTTCCTTTGCCCTTTGGCAAGTAGGTTTACCATTTTTTAACAAGCAAAGACATTGTCAAGTTCAGGGAATAAGACTCGGGTTTTATTTTACTTGCTGCTTTCTTTCTCTCTGTTATAAGATGATCCTTAGGGAGAAGAGGTTGACCCCAGGAAGGAGGGAAGCTTTATCTTCCTGGGCTGCCAATAATCTGTCGCTACAATACAAGGTTGAGAGGTCAAAATTGCAAGTTAAGCACTTATGACCCGAATGTACTTTCTCATCTGCAAGCGAGGCAGTTGCAACCGGTCATGCTGTAAATGAACATGACCTGAGAACCCCGTGTTTGTGTTTCTGCATCCACGGCTAAAGTATGGCTGGGACTTCTTGTTAAGGACTTTGATCCAGAACAGAGGGTGCAAAGATTGGAGTTCGTATTCAAGTGGACCATAGCAGTTAGCTGGCAGGAAGGAGGGGTCAGTTGGTTCCTGCTTTGCTTTAATCTCTGTCCTTGCTCTTCTGCAGCGCCGGGACACTCTCTACCTTTGTGGCTCTGCTGAAGCAGAGTCCCGTGGTGGGCACACCACAGACCAGATCTTGAGGGCAGAAGCCTGTTGTGCCTGACATGCAGTGACAACACTGACACATGTAGTAGAGCTGCTCTGAACCTGTCCAGTTCAACACAGGTAGGGGGTAGCCCCAGCACAGCAGAATAGCAAGTTATTGCTGAAAACAGTTACTGGCTACAAAAACTGGTAATTCTGGCAGTTTTATTCAAACTCAAGTGTGACCCTGTGCTTGACCCCAATTACCGCTTCACTTCTGCATTGCTTTGAACTGGGCTTGTGTGCAGATATAGGCTTTGTGGGAGGTCCAAGTTATGGATGGAGAGAACACTCACACTTCCATTACTACCAAAGTAAGGATACGTATGTCCCCATCTCCAGCGCGGTGAGCCAAGCGTAGATTGTCCATAGCTTCCCACTTGTGTTCTTCGCTGCCTATCTCATATTGCCTTATACGAACACCATGAGCTTGTGCTAGATAAGTTGGTCGGCTGGCCTCCTTCCTAGGATAGGCAGATGTCCTGCTTTGTAGGGCGTTAGGCTGAGCTGCCACTATGAGCAGTGTGGGCTCACGGCATCTGCGTCAGGATGAGCTGTGCCCCAGCACTGTTCGTGGACCGTGCTGCTAACAGTGGCTTCTGGTGGGTCATCTGCTTTGTTGGGAGACTAGGTTGCAGTAAAATGGCCAAATCGGTAAAATTAACCTCCTTCCTAGCATATGGTCATAACCATTCAGGAAGTGGTTGGAGGAGCCGGGAGTTGCACCTCTGTCATCAGGACCATCTCTTCCTTCCCAACGTGCATGTCCCTGTTCTCCTGACATTGCTCAAAGACATGGTCATTCAATAGTAAGCCTGGAGCTTCGTAGATAGAACAGACCTCAGGTGAATTGCCTTGTACTGTGGTGTGTGATTAAACTGGAGGCATAAATCATTAATAAAGTGTTATCGTTTGGGTCCAGAAGATTTTTACTTCCTGGGCAGAAAGTCAATGTGTTCCTTGCAAACTTTTAATGAGTTATTTTTACTGCATCTTTGCTTCTGTTTATCCCTTTTTTTCTTTTAACGTGGGGGAATATAGGTGTCAGGGAGCAGCAGGAGCGGGGCTCCCCACGAGGGGGGATGAGGTGGGAGTCGAGGGTGACCCCAGGGTGGGCAGTGCCCTCAGTGATGGGGTGCAGCCCCACAACACCCAAGCAGGGTGGTGACAAGCTCTGGCTGTGGTCCCAAGTAGGATGAGGTAGCAAGTTGAGAATATATCCACCCAGAAAACAGGGCCTGACTATAAAGAAGGTATGATGTCCATCCAAGAAGACCAGCCAGTAAGTTTGGACATCAGGAGAAAAGGCTGGATGTGGGGCCACCCGTGACATAGCTTAGGTCAGGACTGGGTCCCCAGGCCTGAGCTTAAATAGACACAGGGGGTGTGGATGGGGGTTCCTCGGGAGCTTGGTCAGGGCAACCAAGGTCTGTTGGTGCCTGCAGGGCCCTGGCAGTAGGGTTGCCAGCTCATTTTTGTGATCAACTAATTTGCCGACTTCTGAAAAAAGCTCTTGTGACAGCCATCACAGATGGCCTCGCGCTGCAAAGGAGCCCAGAGACAAGTGGTAGGCAGTGAGAAGAATTTGCTGTGCCAGTTGTTCCACCACCATGATCTTAGAGGTTTTATGTTTTGTGTAATGAGTTACAGTTAATCTTGGCTTTTAGACTTTCCCAGTTTTGGATGCTAAATGTGAAGATGGTTTTGGGGCAGGGGAGGAAAGGCATCTCCAACCACAATGTGGAAACACGTAGCAGTTATAGCCAGGAACACCCCGTGCCTGCTGAGCAGCTACTTCTTCAGACCTGGTGAAGTTAGTTATCCTTCAGATGTTGCTCTGGTCATCTGCTGTAATCCTGGGATTTGCAGCATTGTTTCAATATTTAAGCCCACAGTTTGGGAAGAGATGGTTATAAGAGGATAAAAGGTTGGTGGGATATCTGTGTAGGTTATCTGACCTTGTTCTGTTGAGGGGGAAGAGTCCCTGCTAGGGGAACCTATTTCATCATGAGTATTTATTCAAAGGAAAACTAGTTACTTTCTGCTAAATGCACACAGATAGCCCGGCACATGTTGGTAGAGGGGCAGGACTGACTTCCCAAGCGTGCAGTCCCTGGCAGTGTCAGCTGGTGATGTGCAAGTATGTTGAAGGTCATGGCTTTTGTTGCTTCCTCCTCTTCTGCCATCAACCTGCTGCCATCTCCATCTGGTTTGCTGGCTGTGTAGGTGCTGGCATGCAGACCACACCAGCATGCTATGCCACGCTGGGCCACTCTTTATGGTTATTGTTGGTACGCCTCTTGAGCTGGAACTGGTGGTGAAGCAGGCAAAACCTGATCAAAGCACATGCCTAATTGGATTTTTAAATCATGCTTCAAAAATGTTGGATTTTCAAATGCTCCCATTAGTGGGCATTAGTACTGCGGAGAAATGTGTCACCAGGTAGTTTTTGGAGTCAGAATTTAAGTATAATTAAAAAGAGATTACTGAATTTAATATTAATTAAAAGAAATGCTGTCATTAAATAAAGAACACTACTGGAACCTGTGGATGCACGTAGGAAGTGTGCTGACCCTTCGCCTGCAGCTCGACGTTAAGGCAAGAGAAGCCTTTTTGCAAGTATGGAAAAAGGGAGCTGGTGCTTACTGGGACTTCCTTACTCTTGGCTGTGCAGAAGGTTCATTTGGAGGGAGGGGATTGGAATTCCAAGGCAGTGAGCAGACGAAACATACGTGGATTCAGCCAAGAAGCGTCACCCTAACTAGCAACAGATTCCATGGTGCGCATTGGAATAATAAATGGTGAAGTAGAATTGTAATTATTGATTTAAATTTTTATAATTTTGCCATGTATGCTAGTTAATTTGCAAATGAATATTCTTTTGCAGTGTTGCCTGTCAATCAGGTGCTTTTCATGCTGCCAGTCACCACCTCAGGGTTGAGTTATCAGTGCTAACAAATACTTCAAATTAAAGTGGGAAGTAACAGGTACAAGTGAGAGCAGTTTATCTCCAGTAGTAAGGACAAGTTCCCCTAATTCTCAATTATGTGTCACTCAATTCCGTTATGATAGGAATTTATTAACCTTGTCTTATAAGCAATTTAGTATGCCCCTTGCTACTGCTAAAGATTGCATTTTTATGATGCATTATTGATTAATATTGTTAGTGTTTGTGTTTTACCACCTGTTGTTCTTGGCTGTAATTTCTGTCTTGTGCTTGACTGCTTTTCCTTTTTCCTTTTACTGAAGTAGGTTATTCAGGGGCAATATGTTAAGAAAGACATTCCACCTGTGCACAGGACTGGGAAGCATAAGTTCTTCTGGCCATCCTGTCAAGTAATTACTTAAAAGCCGCAGGAGAGTTTCTTAGGACTTTTCTAGCAAGACTGAGTGCCAAGTGAGGTTTGTTTAATATTTTTAATTTGGTCTTTAGTGCATTGCTGTAGAACAGCAATAGCATAGGCAGTCATGCTGCTTGGCTTTGCCAGTGACTATTAATGCTAGAAGTAAGCTGCAGGCTACTGGGGTTCCCAGTTCTTTTGTCTTGAAGAGAGGCAAGAAGAGAAAACAGATATATCACTGACATGAAAAACAAATGCTTCTTGTTTTATATTCATATAGTACCAAAAAAATTCTCCTGATTTATGTTAGTCTGAAAGAGACAGATTTTATGGTGTCAAAGAGCTTAGTCTTGACCTTGGAGTTCTAGGGAAGCCAAACCTTAACTGGAGTTTAAGTGGAAAGTTTGTCGAGTGATCTGGCTGTAAAAAGTTAGATGTCGGGAAAGAGAATTTAAATTTATGTCGATTAATACGGTGTTAATCTCTGCAGAGCAGATCTTAATGCAAGACTGACAATTTGGGTCATGTTTGAAATTGATTCAGAGGTTGGTCCTTGATCATTTTAGATCCAGTTCCAAAGCTGACTTGTGAGTTGGGATTGAGGATCAAAGCCTAAATGTCACTTTGTTTCAAGCTTGAGGGTCAGGCTGAAGGATCTTGTTTTAAAGTGGGTTTTTGTTGCATACTGTAACTTCAAGTGCAAGATACATCATTGTACCGAAAATCTCCAGTCTTTGAGGCTTAAAAGACTCATTGAAGATGAAGGTGAAGCTGTTTGTGTACTTGTAAGCATTATAAGAAGAGACCTCAGTAAGACTAAAAAAGTGCAAGTGGCACGGAGAACTCTGGCAAAAGAGAAACATTGCGATGGAGTTAAAAGATAAATGTTTGAAGGTGACGGCTTTGCCTGTGTTTGAAGTTGTAGCATTTGTGAGTAAGGACGTGCTGCCCTCTCTCAGGGACGGAGGCTGAGCAGGGTTTGTTAGCCTCGAGAGGACGGCAGCCTCAGTAGGATATAGCCGCTTTTAGCTGCTGCTGCATCAATGCATAGAGCTAATGTGGTTATGGCTAATACAGTGAGGAAAAGCCAGTGCAGAGAATGTTTTTAGAAACATGCTTATAGACACGGCTGTAACTCTGAAGTTACACCTTTAAATCACCCTTACAGACACAGCTTTCAAAACCAAATCATTGGCGGAGCTGAAGGGGCAGAATGGAGTTTTCTGTGCTTCCTGGACGTGGGGAAAACCACTCATCACATATAATCATCTTCTTGCCTTTCCTCACCTGTGTGACGTACTACAGGTACTGCAGCGCGGGTGTACGGCGTAGCAGCCGGGGGGTGAGGACCGATGGAACGGGACCATCAGGAGATCACAAGTGGAGAGCGTAGGGAAACGCCATGGAAAGAATTGAGGGTAAAACAGTTAAGTGCGCATGCAGAGAGGGAATTTGCTGTTCATTTGCTTGAATTCTTTCTGTGTTTCTTACATTATTTATTTGTATTATCATCTATCTACTGCCTGCCTACAACTGCATACAGTTGGCTTTGCCCTGGTCCTCTCTGCTCCCACCCCACTGCTCTGCTAGCTCTGGCACTTGTCTGTTTGATGAGGCGGTTTATCAGAAAACTTTTTTTTGGGGGTGTGTTTGTGTGTGAGTTGTTAGTGAGTTTAATGCCTTGGGCCAGTAGGTCAGCGTGGTGTGGTGAGCTGCTGGGGAGGCGTGGGTGCGAACAGGCGGTTTGGTCGGAGTTGCTGACACCGTGCGCAGTCGCAGCCAGATGTAGCTGTCGGTGAGCTGTCAGTGTGGCCCTACCCTGACTCCATCAGAGCTGAGGAGTTTCAGCAAGAAGCTGGTTTACTGTCTGCTTTTAATAAGCTTCTTCCTTGTATTTTCCCTTTCCAGTATGTCAGTCTTGAGTGGACTGTGACAGAGGCAGTTAGAGATCGGTACAGTGAAGATGCATGTCTGTTTAGAAATTGCAAAGAACAAAACATTTGGCAATAACGGATGTGTCTTTTTTGGCAGGATCCAAAGAGCTTGTAAAGTGTTTTTTCTTCAGTAGCGATCCAAATTTTATCACTGCTACTGTGTTTTGGAAGCTCTCTCAGTGAGGATGAGATGATGTAATTGCGTAAATTCAAGATTTCCTATTTTTTTATGAAGGACAGAAGCTTTGGATGTGGACTTGGTGCTGAAACTGTGGTGGTTCTAGGTCACCTTTACATCTCCCTTGGGCACAGAGAGCGCTGAAAGCCAAGAGGATCTGTGTTGGTCTGAGCTGCTTTGGGTTCTGCTGTCAAGCAGAGACTTCCAGGGAATACTTTATTATGTGGACACAGATGAAGCGGAAAGGGTTTTCTTTTATTTTTATTTAATTTTTTTTATTCCAAGCTCAGTGTAAGCTTTCTGCACCTCCAGTATGCCCCTAACAACATATAATTTTTGGTGGTTCTAGGAAAATGTAAAGGGTTTTGTTTAAAACTGTCTCTGGTGGCTTTGAACTAGCCCCAGAGTCTTAATTAAACATTTTTGGTCAGGCATGACTCCACAGTGAGTCAAATCTTTTGCCTTTGGTATTTTGTTTTATTTGATCACTAGACTATCTCTCTAAATAAAACACTGCAGCATTCCCATTCAACTTCCTTTGTTAGTGTTAGGAGAGCATCAATTAAAAGTTATTTTAACCGACCTTTTTCTGTCTTCATTCAACTTTTCATTCTTGGTGACCTATTCCTTCCTGAATATTTTCTTTTTCCTATCTCCTGCTGCAAACTAGATTGTTTTCAAAGCATATGTTGCTTTTCTGTTTTTTGTCCTTTTCCCCGAACCCTTATTTGTATTCCCTTCACTCTCTCTGGCCTTGCTTTACAGAGAAGTCAGCTATTGCTCAGCCACCCAGCAGTGGTTTTATCACAAGAATAGGCGTGAGTAAACCTTTTTTGAAGAGCGAAAAGTTGCACTTTCAAAGGCAGCTTTGGGGTCCCTGTAAAATATTTCCAAATTCAGTTAGTAGTTTTATCTGAATACATAGAAATAGCTGAACAACATACATAGATCATGGAACCATCTTTCTCCCTTCTCACCAGGTTAGATATGCAAGCTCTGTGCTTTTTGACAACACACACACTAGTTTGCTTGCTTAAGGAAATTGAAACTGAGAGTCCTGTCTGGTTTTTACCCAGTTGAGATGAGGAATTAAGTGTTCCTCATGTGGCTCTCAGTGAGGCAGAGGAATTAAACTTGTGACTCCTCATTTTTCAGAAGGGAGCCCATGGCACTGAGCTGTGGGGTGGCTCAGGATTGGCATCCTCTCTGTCTTGCAAAGCTGTCCTACTTGGCCAAGAGGGTCAGCCAAAGTGGCTTTTTATCCTGGTGGTTATGCCATTTCCCTCCAGCACCTTTAATCACTGTCTTCAATGAACAGTTTAACAACTTCTTGCTTTCATATCTACTTTGTTAGAAAAAGTCAGCAAAATGAGAGAGGATAAAACTTAACAGCTTTTTTTTTTTTTTTTTTTTTTTTTGGAAATCCTGATAAAGTCTTTCTTTAAGAAAAAATAAAAAGAAAATTTCTCATGGTTTTGCCACTGAACTACAACAATCTTTTTTTATAGCATGGCTTTATAGGGTCATTATCAGCTGGCTGACCTACAGCATCTGAAATTGCCAGTTCTCCATGGGAAAGTTCAAAGTGCTTGGCAGCTCTGTTCTGGGCTCTGCCTTTCGGTTCCCTGTTTACTGTCATTAGCCTGGCTTGATTACACTTTTCAGACTCCACAGTTGAGATACTGAGATTGGAATGTGGCCCATTATCTGAGAAATCAGAATTTCATACGTAAAATATTTACAAAATGCTAATGAGTTCTTAGACCTCTAACTGAAAGCTAGTCAGAGATATTATTTACTTCATACAAAATCTGCCCTTCTGGGGTGACAACCAGTCCTCCTGCCCAGGTACCCCTGTTTACTCATCTAGCTACGTGAATCTTGAGGATCACCCACTGAGTCTGTGCTCAGTGCTTCTCAACCCACCCACTTATCTGCATCCTTTGCTGCTCATACGTTGTGCTGCTGGGTATAACTGTGGTTATATTAGGATCTCCATGCAGTGGGAAACCTGCGAACAAAGTGGCACCTAATTTGAACCCTATCTCTGAAGAACGTGTGCAGACTTGAATTCAGGACTCCTCTGTAAGCCAACCAGTTAAATGCAAGATGCCTCCTTGCATGTTTTGTTGCAGACAGGAAAGAGTTTGGGTTTGAATCATTAGAGTAGCATTTGTTTTGGTGTCTGGACCTCATCAGCACTGTCTGATGGTAGGCCCAGGAGGCTGTAAAAATAGTAGTTTAAACTGCTGATTATTCCCAAGATTACTGGGTGAGGGCCTCATGCTGGAAACATTTGCCTGTATTGGTACATTTTGCACTTATGTGCAGTGCCATGATGAATTTTTGTTTATTTTGTTAGTAAGCAACCTGAAACCTCTTTTAAGTTGATGTAAAATACATGACACTGAATGATGTTGAGATGAAGAACTCGAATGTAATCAATGTTAATTTTATTGGTGAATTGTGCACGCAACTTCTGTATCTAATAGAAGTGAACAACACTAAAATAGATTCAGCATGTGCTTCATGTTGGCTGAGGGGATGAAGGGCATTAATGCTAATTTGTGACAATGAGTATGAAGTATTAGTTGGCAAATGAGGGTGTTCCATTTCTAAACATGTTGTTTCAACATGTCGTGCTTTTCGTGCTGCATCTAGTGCTTACAGTGAAGTTTAGGAGGTTATTTGAATATAGGTTAGTGCTAATGTAATGAGCTGGAAGCTTAATTTGTGTTGTCGCTGTTGTATTTAGGAATTTCCTCTTCTGTTCTTTCCCCACCCCTCTCCCTGGGTATGTGATCACAGCGACCAGTTGTAAGTCATCCTTTTTATCCCTTAAGTTTCTATTGTGTGATTTTTGGTTTTGATGTAATTTGGCAATATCTGAGTTCATTTGACGAATGTATCAACACCATGTGGGATCTACAGCGGTGTCTGGTAATAGCTGTTCATGCACAGTGGTTTCCAGCATTGCATTTGTACTTCCCCAAAGCTCTAGGCAACTTCGAAAGAGCCTGAGAAGCAGTTTAAAGTAAGCAAGTATGTATGTACTGTTAGACCAAATGTGAAACTTCTTAAGGGGCTGCATGCTCACTGGAAAACTTCAAGGACTGCATGTGGAAAAACATGAAATTCACTGGTGTTGGCACACTTTGCCCTTTCTTCCACGCTGCAGGAGGAACATGGTACTGAAGCAAGGAACTTCAGTTTTCCACAAATATTTTTTCCTTTACAGACTTCTAATAGTGTTGTGGATGTGAGTGGGGATGGTGAATGGGAGAAGAGAATTTTGAAGGGAAACCCTTTGTGTAAAGCTTTTTGCTCCTAAGAATCATGGTTGCGTTTTGAGCCTCAGGTTTAATAGGTCTTTAGCCGTGCTCACCTTGTGGCAGGTGTCGTATGGCCTTTCTTGCTCAGAAACAAGTGTCACCCTTCTCCCAGGCAGAGGGCCAAAGTGGTTGACTCTGCCTTAGCAGAACTGGAGATTCCAGATGGATACCAGCATCCTGGAAAATGCTCCCTAAAGGAAAAGTATAGAAAGTTGGATTTTAGAGCAATAAGGTGGAGCTGCCCTAAAAAGTTGTGCAGGTCATTAAGAAAAAACAAGTAAGTGTAATTCTTGGAGAAGTTAAGTGTTGATGGCTAGGACCTGATAAAGCGATATAAATAAAAAAATCTGCTTTGTATTATATATTTGGAGAAACGAGGTGGTTACCATGCAGAGGGAGTACCTTTATGTTTTCCACAATAAAAAACATGCAGAGATGGAGAAGAGATGAAGAGCTTATATTGGTCAGCTACATTTCAAATATGATTATGTTCTAGGGCAGATGAGCAGCTCAGTATGACTTTGTACAGACTGTTGTTATTCCCCAACCTAGCCTGTTTCACTCCTGTTGCCCATTACTAGGTGCTGAAGCTCAGCCATGACCCTCAGAGTGAGGTGTGGAAGGTGGTGGGCAGTATAATGGGTGTCAGCCACAGATACTGGAATGCTCTTTGCAAACAAAAGCTTCCAGAAAGCAAGTTCCCCACACAGAGAAGCAGGAACCAGACTGGCCACTTCCAGAAATTTAGACCATCTCTCCAAGACACTCGGCACATTTGTTAATCCTTTTGTAGAGAAGGGTTGCAGCAAGTGAAAATGCTGAAGATAAAAATTTAATGAAAATTACCCTGAAAGGTACCAGGGAAACCAATAGCAAAAGGCTAATAGATATATTGTTAGGGTGGCAATTTAATGCTGAAATGAAGAGTAGATTTCAAATGCTACAAAGCAGAAAAGGCTGCTGGTATACTTCTTTGTTAAGCCAGTTTTGTAGGAATAATAGTTATAGTAAATAGTTTTCAGATGGGCAGATCTTAGTACAGATAAGTGATGACTGTGGATGTGGTGTGAAAGAAGGGAAGTGAGCCAAACTAAACAGGACCTCCTTTAAAAGTCCCCAGAAAAAGTGGCAGTAGAAAATCTGAATAAAGCACAAAGAAGCAGTAAACAGTGTGGGAGGAGATGAGAAGGAAAATATGATAGTCATGTACCCAAAGTCATTGCTGAAAGAGATGCTGAAGTGTTTTACAGATTGGTAAATTTGTACTGGCCAGAGCACTTGCCAGGAGTAAATGAAGAAAGGTTTCGTGGCAAGGAGCGGAGACAGCCTGCCAGAGGTACTTGCTGTAGTTCCGCTTAGACCAGCAGTGGCAGATGTTGGATCCAGATGTGGAGCCTGTAGTGTCTCCTGTTGCAGGGAAAAGCCACATGATAAAAGCCGATTCACCAAGGAACCTTTGGAGACTTGTGGTGATAGGCACAGTCTTTGGCTGTAAGAGTTTGAGCAAATTAAGTGGCTAAGATAAAGCTGTGTAGGTGGAAGAGCAAGGTGAGTTCAAAGGTGTGTCAGCCAGGTATGCACCCTGAGAGGGCTGAATGGTTACAAGAAACACCCCAGAACCAACCCTACTTGTGCTGGACTTTGCAATCTGTAATAAAACACGTGACAGATTTCATCAGGGTTCACTGTAGAACACCCGAAGGGCAATGAAACACCAGTGATTGATGTCTTCAGGGCTGAATTTCAATGTGAAGCATACACCATTAAAATGAATGAAAGCTTGAGGGACTGGCTGAGAGACCTGTTTGTCAAACAAAGGTTCATTCTTTCAGATCTGCTGTGCGTCTGCTTGTAAATAGATAATAGATGCATATGTGAATCAAACCCCTGATAGTAGTATGTTAAAGAGATT
>JANXJC010000023.1:23295392-23331270 GCA_027564655.1 Leptodon cayanensis
CTACACACACCAGCAGTGCCTGGGGGGCAAGACAGCACAGCGGGGGGACCGATCTGCTGCAGAAGTTCCCCGTCTGACCCCCCATTTAGGCTCCATTTGTTTTGAAGTTCTTATCTCTTTTGGGGCACAATTTCCTCTTCTAAAGCTTAATTGGTCTAATTTGCAGATGTACTCTAGACAAATAACACCCATGTGTGCATAGAAGGGGGTGAATGCACCAACATCTTGTCGTGTGTGGTGCTGGAGGGTCCAGCTCGTGGGACTTGTGTGGAGGCCCAAGGAGGTGCCGTTCCCTTGCACCGCTGCCTTTGAGGGACGTGTCTGGGAAGACGTCAAGGCACCTCCCAGATGGTACTAGGAGCAGGTCCTGTGCCGCATGAAGGCAGCTGTGGGGGAACCCCAAAACAGTGCTGGTATGTGTCGTGGTTTAACCCCAGCCAGCAGCTCAGCCCCACACAGCCGCTCGCTCACTCCTCCCTGGTGGGATGGGGGAGAGAATCGGAGGGGTAAAAGTGAGAAAACCCGTGGGTTGAGATAAAGACAGTTTAAAAGGTAAAGCAAAAGCCGCGCATGCAAGCAAAGCGAAACAAGGAATTCATTCCCCACTTCCACGGGCAGGCAGGTGTTCAGCCATCTCCAGGACAGCAGGGCTCCATCATGCCTAACGGTGACTTGGGAAGACAAACACCATAATTCCGAATGTCCCCTCCCTTCTTTCCTTCTTCCCTCAGCTTTACATGCTGAGCATGACGTTATATGGTCTGGAATACTCCTTTGGTCAGTTGGGGTCAGCTGTCCCGGCTGTGTCCCCTCCCAACTTCTTGTGCCCCCCTTGCCTACTCGCTCATGGGTCAGCCTCACCTCTTTAGGAGAGATTTGTACTTTTGCTCCAGACGTAGACTGTTCAGAAAGGACCATCCATTAAGTTTTGCTGGTGATGGGATGATTCCTCTAAAATCCTTTCAACTTGCTTTTACAAAACCTGACATTTTGTCTCACTTTTGTCTTGATGTACTACTGAGTGCAAATATAGGTGCATTAAAACTTGTTGAATTTTTCCTCTTTTTCTGAACACTAACGTTATTGAAGTCTTTTTACACAAAATCACTTCAGTAGCTGTAGGACTTGCGTAACACCACAGCCTAAATTTAAAAAGTGCTGGGGAGGCATCATCTTTGACAGCCCCTCAAGAGCTTAATGCTCTGTGTTTTGCTGCTTGTCTAGGGGAACAATTACAAGCATTGATGTGCCCCGTGAGTGCAAAGATAGGCATAGGGTTTATCGCCTTTCAGCTACTTTCTCTGGAGCTCATAGTTATAATTTTTCTTTCAAACATCCTGGTGAGATACTGGTGGAAATGAAGGAGTTGTTTGGGGTGGTATAGAAGAGGGAATGGTCTCAGAAAGCCAGTGAGGATAAATTGGGCCAAAGGCATATCTACTAAAAATCTCTTTCTATGTGTATAGCTCATGTCGGTCTAATGGAGTAAACTAAAGTAACTGCCTGATCACTTGTAAGTGACGGTTCAGGGTACTTCTTTATACCTTATTTACTCACCCTGGCCTTGAGAGCAAAAATGCTTGGGGCTCCTTGCTGATGTGAGTCTTTCCTTCTTTACTTCTAACAAGTCTCTTGGAAACAAGCATTTTCCTTCAAACTAGCTGATTTTCCTTACTAGTTCTACCTTACGGTCCTTTCTTGTTGAACTCTTCAGCAAGACATTACAAATGCCACAGTGCTTAGGGCATGCTCTGTCATCCTTGTGTTGGACATTTACCCTGTGCAACTCTGCCTTTCACCCGCGATACTAAGAGGAGCAGTGGCTAAGGGAAGATGTAACCCAAATATAAGATTCAAAACTAGTCTTAACAGAAGTACGGGACGAAAAGCATAGAGGAAGATCAGTCTGGATGGCTTGATTACACCGATACAAGCGTGTCTCAGCACTTGCGAATGTAGACAGTCCATTTAATGACAGGACCGTTCAGTCATTGCATTCAGAAGAAAACGATTTGTTTCTGCCTTGTCTACTGAAAGCCCCCATCTTCATTGCCATCTTTGTGGCCTTGTTTTTGTGGAGCACATAGGTACGTGACTCAATTGGAGCATATATGTTATCTGGCTGGAGGCAGTGGGATCGGCGGTGGGCGAAGTCCTGATGCAGTTCTAAGTAATGAGGTGGGAAGAGCCTTTACTTCCACAGGAAGGAGCAGATCTCCTTTTGGGAGCTCTAGTGAAGATGACGTTGGGCATTTCAGAGTCTGCACTGGTGTTAGTGAGGAATTTGATGATGCAGACCCAAGTTTTATGGTCATGCTTACACTGCTTAGCATTTCTTGTGAAAAACCCTACTGAAGTCCACAGGCTGTTTCATGAAGAAGTGCAACTGGGCAGCTGCGGGTTGGTTTGCGAGGTGCGGCGAGCATGTACTGTGCAGTGTGAGTGATGGAGATGTCGGCTCCTGGCAGAGGTAACAAGGTGGGTTCCTGGCGCTGTGGCACAGAGAAATGTTTCATTCCCTCCTGCAGTAGCGCTTAGTGAAATATTTCAGCAATCCAAATTATTTTACTGCGTTGTGTACATTAGGTATTTGCCAATGTTTTACGTAGAAGGAATGGATTTTGACGTTTCCTCCAGGAAGTCGAGATTTATAAGAGCTGGATAAGGTAGGACAGGCTTTTAGGAAACACAGAAAGTGAAAAGTAATGTGACCGTTGCTTCTCCTCTGTTACTAATTCCTGCATTTCTGCAAAAAGGGATGGAAAATTTCTGAAGTTCTGAAGAAACTAATGCAGAGAAATTTGGAAGACTTGTCCCAGGAAAATGACTGTGATTGTGAAGGTACTTGCTATTTTACCATATTGGAATAAAGACAAATCTCACAATTTTCTTTATTATGTGTTTGTTTCCATAGTACTCAATGTCAAGAAATGGGCATATGTAAGACCATATAACACGTACAATGTGAAAACAAAGAAGAAAACACCCAGCAAAATACTACTGAAATATGTTGGATAAACACTCAATTATCTTAAGTTGGTCATGTGGATGTTTATCAATTTCCTTGTTTTTGTGGTGTTGAGGAAATACACCTTTTGGTTTATGCAGCTAATTCTGTGATGTCCAATGGAAGCATCCTCTGTAGGTTTACCAGTCCTTTCCAGCTGTAACAACCCCTGTTCTGTGGCCTGGTTAGGAGCCATAGGAGGCCTCCTTGTTGGTTTTCAGACAGCTGCTGGGTAACTTCGCTGCCTGAGAAAGGCAGCAGCAGAACAAACTTCTTTCAAGAGTACAGATTCATTATAAATTCTAGGAAGTGCCTTCTCTTTCTAACAAAAATTAGTCTACGCTTGAGAAAGCAGTGCATACCAAAACTTTAATGTCAGAGGAAAGATTTGCTAACTTCTTCATGCTAAGCTGCATGGTAGCTGTAAAGAATTTCCTTTTGTTTTGGGGGAATCACGATCTCTTCTGCAATCTGGGTTTGGCAAGGTAATTCACTATCTGTCACGTGCTATGTGCCTGGGCAGCATTTTATGAAAACGTGGCTCTGAACCTACCTGAGAGACCAGTCATACTTGCCAAGCCACAAAACGGGTGACAGATGAACGATGAAATAAAAGCCTGAGCAATACCATCCGTTGTCTGAGAGAGACAGCGCCGAAGGAATCAGGTGTGTGCGTACGAGCCTGCTTTGTTATCTGGGAGCTGCTCTGCCGGGGCAGCAATAGGCTGGTGAGGAAGGAGCATAGATGTGTTGTTTATATTTGAGGAAAAGAGTGTTATAAATCTGTCTGCTGTAGAGTTCCAGCGTGCCATCAGGTGCCATCATTCAACATCATAGCAGGACACTGTATGTAGTAAATGTCGAAGGAGGTTTTCCTGCTTTGGGGAAAGTGGCATCCACAATCTGTTAACCACCTCTTCCTGACACCCTCTGTACAAGGCATCCAGAAGCCCAGGTGAAGGGTAACTTCCTTCTTTTTTTGGGGGAAAAAAAAAATAAAAAAATATATATATATATATATATATATATAAATCAGTTAGTGATTACCAGCTTGACAGATTGAAGTTTTTGTAGTTGCCCTGAACTGTCATAAGATGACCCTCTCCCCCAAAACAAGCAGCAAGAGTAAACAACTGGCCGGCGTGCCAGCTGTGTTCCCTGATATGCCCGCGATAGGCGGAAGGCAGACTGCCTTGGGCTGGCTGTTGCAAGGCAGAACATAAATAGTTCTTCTCAGATTAGCAGTGTCTGAAATGCAGGAGCTCCAAATACATTTACTTGCTTTGAGAGAGGGTGATGGAGAGTAATTGCAAAGGCGCTGCATGTTCCCTGGCTCGGTCGGTATGTCTTGAAATTTCCTTTTCTTGGTAATGTCATCTCTTACACCGGGGGTGCCACCTTTGGGGGACAGTGTGCATCAATGGGGACATGCAGTAAGAGTTACCAGGCACTTTGGCAAAAGGTACCCTCAGATACCACTGTGATTGGAGACTGTAGCTCTACAATATGCACATAGTTCAGTAGGGCAAAGTACTTTAGCTGTAGAAAACCAACAATAACTCTTCTGCCTTTTCTAACTAACAGTTTCAGGAAAACTTGTTTTATGCCCCGTCTTTCACCTCAGATAAGTAGTTTAGTCAAGGCAAAAGAAAATCCTCGTTTTCTTTTATTTGAACTATCCCAAGTTACTGACACTTAGAATTTTATTCATCCGGTATCAAACCACAGCAAAAAGCCAGAACAAAGTGACTTTAGTATTCCAGCCCTCATGTTGTAGCAAAAATATCAAAGTCACAGGAAGGAGAGTATTCTAGTTATTTGTGTGATGTCCTCATATCCTCCAAGCCTCTGTTGCGGGGCTTTACAGCTACAAAGAGCTGCATTTGGGAAGTTTGGAAATTGCAGATTTTTGCAGAGAAGTAGCAAATCCCTCAAGTGAAAGCATGTTCAACCTTCTTTCTAAGTGATGTTTTCAAAATCATTAGAATTCATCTAATTAATGAGCACATTCTTTTTATGCTTTTGTGTCAGCAAGTGCAGTATCCAAATTGGCAGGCACAGTGGAATAAAGTCAATTTTAATATGTCGCCCAGAGGATAAAGTCGGCTTCAGAGTCTTATTGGGCAAGGTTCCTAAGACTGATTCTGTTTCATGGACCACACAACAATTTATTTACTTACACTTTTCCTTACGCCCCCCAAATTAAAATCTCTACTGCAGAAATGTAGTAAGTGCAGTAAACAATAACCACTCTTACTTCCTTTCACTCCAAAAGTAAGGTTAACAAAGCCTGGAAAATTGCTTGAACAAGATGGCAAAGGTTGAATTGCAGAAGCATGTACAAAGCATTCGGAGTATCTTTTTTGAGAAATTAAACCCTTCCCATGTAATGTCTTCCCTTTCCCTGAGCAGACAGTGGCTGCGTGTCCTGCAGTTGTACTTTCAGCACAGAACCATAGTCTGTTCTTAACCATTTCCTAAAAACTAGAGAGCATCCCTTTAAGAACAAAACAAATGTGAAATAAAGGTGGTTGAGTGTGTGCGTGTCAACACCTGTGTTATTCCTCCCATTTAGCATGCCTGAGTGCTGCTTTGGTTCTTTGAGGAAAAAAAAAAAAGAGCAACCTAAAAAAGTGATTAGTCTGGCTTTGCTTGGCATTTGATTACTTCTGTAATAAATATTTATATGTTTCTCCAATACAGGCATATCATCTTTACATTGTATTAAGCAGCAAGACAATCGATATTTAATTTTATGCAAGCCCTAAGCAAAACATGAAGTTAATGAAGTTTACATTCTTGCCAGATAGCCGTTAGGGATTAGCGCTTGTATTTTAGCCAGTGTAATGAATTGGTATCTTGTAGACCTGATTAATTTCTAACAATTTGCTGCAGTTTAAGCAGCTCTTTAAAATGGAGGGACATGGTTTACAGTCCTTTCAATACGTCAGCAGAAGAAATCTAATGGAAGTTTACATTTGTTATTATTTATCATTGTAAGATACATATTTTTTTGAAACAGATGCAATATGCGTTCTTCTGAAAATGGTGATTTTTCCAGAGGATGTATGTTAACTCCCCTCCTCTTCCCCCGCGCGTGGAAATGATTGATGAATATTTCAAACAAGTCCACCCAAATGCATAACAACGTCGCTTATTAATACAAGCGGAACAGGGTGGCTAAGCCTTGGTGATCTTCAGGACAGGGTTTAATCCGTTAATAGACTCCACCTAATCCCCCTTGCCGTAATTCCAGCAGGTGAGCCGACCCTCGGTGTTTACTTTGCTCTCTCCTGATGGAGCATCCATCAGGATGGATGAGCACCTGCGGAGATCGCGCCGGGCGCAGCAGCCGCCCTCTCCCGGTGGGGACCGGCTGTGCTCCCTGTCCTCCGCACGGATTGCAGGATGGAAAAAAGGGGTCCCGTCGTAGGTGCGAGGCCTCCAGATCTGCGGCGGAGGTTTCTGCTGTTCGGCCAACAAGCCGCCTGCATGTGCAAAGAGGGTTCCCGAAAACCAAGGGGCAATGCAGAGATGCTGAACCACACCAGCTGGATATCATTTGGTTTCTTGCAGAAGCCCTTTGCCTCCCCTGCTCACGTTATTCATGTTGGGTAATGAAGAAGTCAGCGTTGGAGAGGTCAGAAGTACAAAAGAGTTTGATGTAAGCATTGGAAGAAGATAAAAAGATGGAGAGAATGTGACAGCTACGGGAGCTGTAAAAGAAAGGCAGTTGAGCTTCTCAGGTGTGATGAGGGAGGGGATATGCTCTGTGTCCAGTGGAACACGAGGGCCTGATAACCTGGTTTTGTTCTTTTCTTCTTCTGAAAAGTACATCAGAAATAGGCTTCGCTTGGCATAATTCTGGGTATGGCTAGATTGTATTTATTACTAAGAATCTGCATCTATAATCATTGGCAATTTAGGGAAAGAAAACAAAAGTTTTCACCATAGCTCAGCCATCTACGCTGGAAAAACAAGGTGTATTTTAGTGACAGTCCAAGCACGAAAATCTGAAACTGTTTCCTTACCTAACATGTTATTTCTCATAGATAAAATATTGTTATATTTTTAAAATTATGTTTCTTCGAACATGCTTGCCAGAGCTAAGCTGCAGCCCTGCTGCGTGCTAACGCCTGAAGGGGGTGAGCAATGCTGCGCAGCCAGGTTCTGCAAGGGTTCCTTTAATCTGCAAAGAATGATCTGAAGAAGCTAACAAAACGGTAAATAAAGGTGACCTGGAGGCTGTAACTAATTTGGATGTTCAAAGTTGAAGCCTTCCTTAAAAGAAGGTGTTCTGGAAAATAAATAAACACAGGGGAAGGAGGCAATTTAGCTAGAAACTAGGAATTAGTTTTGTGATAAGCAGAGCAGAGAGCCAGTGTGAGCACAGAGTAAGTTCTCGAGATGTTAAGTGTGTTATTGCAGGTGGGTAATCCAGGGCCAGGGCTGGCACAGCCTGATCTGAGAGAGATCTGGAAAGATCTTTCTGAAAGAGCCTTGGATATATGGCTGAGCAAGTGTTTAATGAATTGGCACATGCGTGGTGTGTAGGATGTTTTTATCCTGGAAGTAGAAGAGCAGAGATATCTTAATTAAAAAAGAGGAAAAAACCCAAACCATTCTTCAATCTGACCAGTCGCAGTCTTCCTTCTGTCAAAGTGAAATTAAAATATTGTATAACAGAAGTTGTTTGAAGTCAAAAGCGTAAGAGAACTGGTCTGGTATTCTTCCGCACAGCGAGTTCCCTGGTCAAATACCTAAACCTTAGGTTGGTTATGGTAATGATATGATCACCACTAACACTGCGTTGGTGCAGGCTGAGATAATAACCCTCGCTGAAGCTCACAACTTGAAAGACCATGGTGGGGGTTAGGAAATAATTTTCTCTTTTGTGTTCAGCCCAGCACCAGATGTTTAATTGGATACTTTTGCTTTCTGTAGAAACATAGATGGGGCCACAGTGAGTTGCGAGATATCCAGTCAGATGGATTAATTATCTTCTATAGCAAATTTTATATTCCGATCCGAAGTTTTGCATGTGTTGTGTATTCTTGTGTAGGTCTCCTGCCCAGATTATGGTACAGAGATGACGTGAGTGTGCATCTTCCACTTGATTTATTTCCTTCTCAGAAAGCTTCTTTTCAAAGGCCTTTTAGCTCACTAAAGCTTTCTCCTTCATTTCTCCTTTTTAGCCTCTGCCCTGATATATGCTATCGGGTTTCCCAGACAGCTTTGTACTCTGGCAGCGTCGCTTCGCGTGTATCCGCTGCCTGTCGTCTTTTCATCAGTGAATCCAGCCTGTGCTTCCTCCAGTGTTTTGTCCCAACACGTCTTGTCATTCCACCATAATGACAGCCGCTTTTTTTTTGCGTTTCTTTTTTGACTTCTGCCTTTGTTCAGCGCTTGTGATCCAGCCAGTGTGAAAGCACTTGCCCTTTCTTTGATCCCAGTGTGTTCCCTGGAAGTGTCCTTACCTACCTTTGCTGCATGGGATCTCAGTTCACGTCCTTCATTTCGCTGCCGAAAGCCTTGTCCACCACTTACAGAAGTCTGGGCTCACAGCTGTAGCTGTAGCTTGGTGCATTAGCTAGCTGGTTTTTCTCTCTCTTGTTCTCCCTGCCTGCCCTCTGCCTTCCTTGGTTATGGCTGTTCGAGTTGAAAAAAGGAATCCCTTGTCGTGTCTCCCCTGGTCCGTGTCACGGACTCCTGTGTAGCAGTTGAAGTTAAGAAGTCTAGATTTGCAAACTGCAGTACTTTAAGTGCTGTAACTGTTGATTTTTTTTAAATAAAGACTACTATAGAGACTACTTCTTTTGATAGTACTTCTCATCTTTCATGATCCAGTTCTTGGTGTTACTTGTATTTCCTTAGGCTATCTCTGTAGAATAGCTTAAGCCAGCTCAGTTCAGGTGCTAAAGGCAGAATCCTGTATCTTTCCATTTCACAGCTTGTTTTATTTCAGTAGTGGGTTTTAACAAGGCAAATTAAATTAGAAAAATCCAAGTATTTTAATCAGGGTAGCTTTCTTAATTTAGAGTTAGAAATTTGGTAGATAATCCCAGATTTACTCTTACCTTTTTGTGCTGTTATTTGCTTTATTTTTATTACATAGAGAAAGAAATGTCAGTATTTTTCTAGTTATGCCCTGAATCAGGAGCGGAGACAGAACTCAACCCATTGAACATGTTTTTCAATGCTATCCTAGCTTAAAGCTGTAGTGAGTTCCATTTCAGATCTTGTGCGTATCCCTAGCTCGATTGCATAGGCTGCAGGAAAGTGTGCTGCTAAAAAATGAAATTAATATTTTTCACCTGTTTTTGGCATAGGTTTAGGAGGAATTAGTCCGAGATTCAGATTTTCTGTGTATGATTTTGAATTGTAAGGATCACTTTAATCATATCTACATAATTCTGATTGTTTGTGTATGGCCTCTACTCAGCTTGCTTTTGACAGTATCTGCGGTCATTATGGCCCATGTTAAATACAGCCACAGTGACCTAGCTCTCATTTTGTTTTGAGTCTTGGATCAAGACCCCATGTGGGAGCAAGCCCAGACCCTTCCCCGCTGGGATGGAAGTGCAGCTATGTTGCAGCTCAGCCTCCAGCTTGATGGCAGGAGCTGGCTGCGACGAGGGGAGCTGGCTCCAGGCTGCAACCCAGATCCTTCCCTGTTCACCCCAAAACCCCAAGTTGGGGTGTTTCTGCAGGAGTTTCTGTGCCGGCAGGCTTCTCTGTGCTGTCAGAATAACGTCCCACCACGCTTATTTACCTCCTTGCTCCGTGGAGCTCCGGTATTTGCCTTGAGCAACTGTGGGGTCTGCCTTGGCAGAGAGGATTTTGCTCTAACACATTCTGCATTCACTTGTACACATGCAACCTTATTGATTCACCCTTGTTTGTGATGCTATGTCCCGTTAAAAATATATCATCTACGTGTGGTTGAGTTGTCCAGGGAAGCTGTAGTTAGACGTTTTACAACACATCCCTGGGAGGCTTTATTTCTGTCAGGTTTTTTGGTGCTATTTTAGGGTCTTTGTGCTATTTTTGGTGGTTTTTCATTTACTGTGGGAATCCTATTTTGGAATTAACTAGATGTTTCAGCAGTTTGTGGGATTTCCAAGAAAAATTGTATTATCTTTTTTTGTATCAGATGTCTTTCCTGCAATTGTGATTTCATAGCCTTCCAAATTAATTACATATGGACTTTATATAAGTTTTTTTTTAGAAAAGTTACACATTTTGGCTACTGTCTGTGGTACATTGCTATTCTATATTAGTAATAATGAGTCAGTAACAGTTTTGAGGGAATCGACATGACTAATATTTAACTTAAATAGCTCAATATTTTTTTTTGTTTTAAATATTTTGTTCTTATATGACAGCTGTTTCATTTTGTTTGTTATGGGTTTGTCCAGAAAACTTAAGCACAATGACTGCTTGCTTACAGTAATGGAAGGTAGCTGTAGGAGTGGAGGCTGCAGTCAGTGGTAGCTGTTATTCTAAGTGGCATTTAAGTGGTTCTTTTTGTTAGATATGAGAAGAGCACATTTTTGTTTTTGCCTAGGTGAGTAGAAAGTGAAGTCAGTATTTTCAGTTTTATTGGGGGCAGTCAGTGGGTTTTTAAATAGGAACCAAAATTTAGGGTGTTACTTTTTTATTTGTAATAGTTAAGGCTTTGGAACCAAAATCTCAGTTGCTTTAGATGCATGTAGTGTTGTCAAATTTGGTGGATTTGCTGAGATTTGTACCAGCTGTAGATGTGGCTGTCTTTTGATAGCACTGCAAATCATTAAAAAGAACAAGGAAAAAGCCTTGGGGTTTTTTTCCTGCAGAAACCAGCAGTTCTCTCAATTGGAAAGAAACCTCTGCTTGTTGGCTCTGAGTGCTAGCATGTGTGTATATTGAGTGATCTCAGACCGTTCCTTGCTTCCTCCAGCAAAGAGTTTAATCACCCTCCCAGGGTGGTACTTGGCTGCTCTCTTTAATGAGTTGGTCAGAAGAGACTTAGCAAAAGAGCTCATGGGCACTTGCATAGGTTAGTTGGTCAAGTTCAGCTCAATAAGAGGTTGATTAAATAAACCTTTATTATTCACCAGCTTGCTGACCCCACACTGTCTTTTGCTCCTCACCCAGTGGGACAATGCATGACTTAAAAAGAAATTCAGCAAGAAGGGCAAAGGATTGGAAACCCACTGGGATCCACTACTTGTGCTATGCTCTTGGCTGGAAAGGACATGAGTTAGGGCAGGTTAAGAGGTCATTTCCATGATGGGCTTATGCAGTAGACACATAACCAACACTACTTTGATAAATGTAAAATACTGCTCTTTGTGGTACGGCTTTGATATCTGTGTTGTATCAATGTGGCATCAATCTCTGCATCTGTATCCCCGATATCTGAGTCTGTAGGGTGGGCAAGAGGTTTAAGAATTAGTGCATATTTAAATGAAAGGTTAAAACTCTTGAAAAGAGTCGTTTTACCCAGGCCTGTTGGCTTGCAACTGGTCCTCTGAGAGGTTCAATCAATGTGGCTGAGGGCTTTCTCTCCCAGCAAATCAGCGGACGTTGTCTTTGTGGGCAACGGGGATGGAGGAGGGCACCTGGGGAAGTCATGAGGACCCAGCAGAGAGAATTGCCAGGAAGGGTGGCTGCCTCCCTGGTGTGTCTCTGGTGTTGAGGAGAGCAGGGACAGGGCAGCGGAACAGTTTTGTGGATGCACAGGGAAGGCTGCATCTGGCTCATTCTCATCTGTTTCTCACCCAAACTGAAATGGTTCAGGAGGACCCAAGTAGTGGGTAGTCCCTTGTGTTGGAGAGGCAACCTAGCGTTGCTGTTCATGCTTCCTTGATGAAGACCAGTCCCATAGCTCTGCTTGACTCTCATCACGCACGTTACCAAGGTCATGGGCATGGCCATAGTGCTTGTGGCATTTTGGTAGCTGGGATTTTAATGAAGTTTAGTTTTAAAAAAACCCAAACATGACTCTCTCTTTAAATCCCACGATGTGGCAGTTGTCATCCTGCAACAGTGCCTTTCACCTTGCCTGTCTCTCTTTACGGGAAGCCAACTGACCCATGGAGTCATTGTGTAGGTATTGCTGGCAGTAATTTATCCTGTCACACATGCAGGGAGGAATTCATCATCAGAAATGCGAACTCTTACATATTTGTGAAGTGTCAGTTTGACAGAAGTACTGACAGCTGGCGTCCTTCCAACAGACCAGTAATTGCTTAACTGTGAAAAATGGCAGAAGATAGACAAATGTATTGGAAAAAGAAAATATCTAAAATACAGAAGTGGTGCTAATGTGATATAATTCATAACTGGTTGCTGTTACAAAGAGTCACCTTCAAGCATTTGGGTCTATTCTCTTTTCTTCTCTAGCAAGTGATTTACTTGCTTGATGACAGGTAGCTCAGCAAAGCTATCTGACTGAAATCAGATGGTTTATTACCTTGTTTGGTCTTTGTCCACCTTCTCTTGCCCACATTTTGAGAGCAGGATGGGGCTGACTGGGCTAAATGCTTTTTACAGATGCTTTTGTCAGGTTATGGAAGAGCAGATATTAAACATTCATTTCTACTGAGGTTGAAGTGGGATTTTAAATATTTAAAGGAGTAATTTATGTAAAGGGAATTCCTACAGCTTCCTAAAACGATCTTTTCTCATAATTTGGGTTTGGGTATCCATATTGAATTAATCTAAAATTTCTATTGCTTTAGTCTTGCTCCCTTCACATTAGCTCTTTATATTAAAATGTGTTCCCAATACATGCCAGCAGGCCTGTATTTTAAGCTAATTATGATTGTCATCCTTATCATACTTGATTACTTTTTCCCAAGGACACAAATTGTTGGGCAAGTGGCATGGGGGTGGAAATTGGAGCTCTGAGCCAACAAATGTAACAATGACAGAACTGGGACACATTACCTGATCACTAAAATGGTTCAGACCACTTGCAGATGAATTCTTTCCCTTGTTAATTCATGCAAACGTGGCCTGGAGGTTAAAGGAATTGATCTTGAGATTGGGAGGTCTCTGTTTTATTTCCAGCTCCGTCACCAGTTTGCTTTCTGACCTTCAGCAAGTCATGACTGTGTCAATATACTTGCATTGATTTTCGACTCATGCATGATGTGAAGCGAGTACTTCAGTATACTGCTGAATCTGGGCTGAAGTGGTACCCCCAAGGTTACACAGGAAGACTGTGAGGGAACCAAAAGTCGAGTCCAGAAGTAAACCCCAGTGGGAGGTATAAGCTGTGGGGCACCTTTGATTCTTGGGGAAGAATTTTGGCCCAAGACTCAAGCCCATTGACTTTGAGAAGGGCATGTTCAGACTTAAGAACGGGGCACAAGGTATACGATAATGATGATGATGATGTGAAGGAAAACTGTAATGGGATTAGGCACTTCTCAACCTGGAATGGTTAGCTCTTGCTAAATGAGCAAGAGCTGTTCTACAGGAATTTTAAATGCAGACAAATAATAATAGAGAGGTGGATTTTTTCAGTAGGGAATCTAAAGTCTGAGTATTTTTTGCTGAAGCTGTTCTTGAATGCTCAATTTCAGATGTGGTATGTTTTATCATCAGCTGTATTCTTTTAAATGCTGGCTGTTTTCCAGTTTAGTAACTCAAAAATTCTTGGGGCCGAGAGTAGGGGCTGTTGAAGTCACTCATAGTGGAGGGAAAGAAGGTGAGAGGTGGGCAGTGCTGAGTAACATGAGTAGTTGTTTGGTGTATAAATTTGAGAAGGACAATAGAGCTGCTGCTTTTGCTGCTAGCTGAAAAAATTCTGAAGTTTCATACGTGGATTTCATACATGGAAAATTAATCCTGCCTGCCAGTGACTAGTTTGCTTCTGTCTTCCATGCAGATGTAATCCTCAATAGCATCTTTTACCCTAGTGACATTGTTAACTCAATTCTGGGTCTTCCCCCATGTTTTTTTGGCCCAGCCCTTTGCTGTAAGGGGGTATTTTTCTCGCCATTGCTGAGAGCAGGCTGGTCGATATCAACAGAGAAGACGACGCAGCGTGACGGTGGTGGTACCAGCAGTCTTGGCTTGCCTCATCCTGCCTGGCAGAGCATCCTGTGCTCCCTGCTCTCCCCTCCCGACACCTCGCTGTGTAAGGCGACTTCTCCGCGCCCTGCCGCACGACCTGGGAAGTCCAGTTCGGCCTGAAGCCAGCCGCCTCAGAGCTGTCATCGCTGCACGGAAGGTGACGGCGAAGTTGGCTCGTGGCCGTGCTCTCCTTGCCTCAGAACCCTCCATCGCTTTCCCCTGGAAGGTCTCTGCAGCGTGCGCGGTGGCAGAGGGACCCGGCTGGGTGTCTGTCTGACCTGGGTCTCTGTTCCCTCGCGCCCGGGGCTGGGGTCGGCAGGCTGTGTCTGCCCCTGCGGGACCCCCGCACGGCTTCTCCTCATGCATCCCTTCAGCTGGGCGCTCCTTCTCGCGGCAGAGCACGGGCAGCGCTTTGCGTCAGGATAGGCGCGTGGCTCGTGAAGGACCGTGCTTTTATTTTTATCCAGTGTAGCCGAGGCGTTGGTAGTGTAACTCAAAAGAACAACCTAATAATAAACCTGTGCTTGCATTCAAAATCTGGGCTCAGTGTCCCTGCTTGGCAGTCTCTTCTTGCTGCTGCTCGCTCTTTTGAAGCGGTTTGGATAGACATGGGTTGGTCAGGCGTTTGGCTACAGTTAGCAACGTGGTACCAGCCCGTATTTTGGGAAACAGCTGTAATTCAGGAAAGCTGTTGTGTTCGGTGCTGGATTGTGTAATTTGTATTATGAATAACCTTCTGGGTGTGACTCTGTGTAAATTCAGTAACACTAGTGCCTATGTAGTGACAGCAGTGAATTACGGAATCTGGTAAGAAAGTGGACAAATCTCTCCTGTAAAGGCTGTCATTGAAAGTAGAATTTCATTAGGTTTTTTTAAAGAAACTTAAGAAACTGAAGCTTTATTAATTTTTTTTTTATTTGTGCCACATAGATGCAGCTTTTTGTAAGTCCTGTTTTTGCTTTGTCGTTTTCTCCCCATTTTCTTCAGTTTTTTAAAACTAACTTTTACTCCATTGCAGAGGAGAAAGGTCATGGGGGGAAGGGGAAAGAGGTGATTTAGGGAGGAAGAAGTGTTTGTTCTTGCTGTGTTCTACACTTCTCAAGTCAAGCAGTAATGCCGGTTGCTGCGATGTCATCTCTGTTAGAAATAAATTGCATCATTAGTGACCATTGCGGGTGGCCTGCAGTTCATCCCGATCGTCCCCTCTCAGTGTGATTTGAGGAGCGAGATGTATTTAAGTGCTTGTTTGAGGCGTTAGCATGTAGACAGTGATTTCACCAAGTGACAAGTGATGGGGCTGGCTGTCACCCTGTGCATGGTTAGCTCGGTGCCTGGCCTTGATGACTGCTTTTAATGGCTACTTTTTGCTGGGAAGATGAAAGTCTTCCTTTGGCTTATATCATTTCTGTCTCGTGTATTGTACTTGATGTGGCCAGTGAAATACCTTTTGTGTTTCAGATTAATCTCTTTAATCCTGACCTAAGCTTTGCTGTGAGGAGGAAAAATGGCATTGCTGGGAGGGAGCTGCTGCTGTGGAAGGAGACTGCGGAGCCTGGGTGACTGGTGTGACCATGTTGTGTCTGGATGGTGGGGAAGAAAAATGCTGTTTGGGTTTGAAAGAACCATTTTGGCCCCTTGCTTCTCAATATTAAAGTCAATCGGAGTATCTTAATCTCTAGTTTAAAGGGAGGGAAGAAGCCTGTGTTTTGTTTTGTCTGCGGTGAGCAAACAGATGCTGTTTGAAAAACATGGGAGAAAGGAAATGAAGTCTTGCGGTTTCTTCCTCAGTGTTGTCCTTGCAATAAAAATCCACAATGTAGCTTGTTGACTTTTTGATTAGACAAATAGCGTTGGGAAACCCCTGGTGCTGGAAACCCTTAGTCATGTGCATAGCTTAACTCTGTGTTTTGGCTGTAGCAAGAGCTAACAAATGAAGGAGAGAAACCCTTACATTTGGTTGGGACTCACTGTATTTTTGTTTTCTTTCCCCTTTCCTCTCCCTGCCCTGTGTGTTTTATTTGGGATTGACTTGAGGATAGGGATGACTTGACCGCCAGCTGTTTTTTGGGACAAGCAGGTTGGGATGAGCCTCATCCTGCCCCTAGCCCTGACCACCATCCGGAGGGAGACCAGAAGATTCAGCTCCCACTTGGCCATGAGGAGGCATCTCCAAGGCTTCTTTGTGTGGAATAGGTTGGGAATGCAACTGGAGGTTGCATTCCCAACCTATTCCACGCAAAGAAGCCACAATGCAAAGAACCAGCTCCAGCAGGGACTTTTTGAAGCAAAACAGGTCTGGAAAAGAGGTGGTTGATGTTGCGTTGTCCAACGGGAGACTGGTGTCTAGCAGTAGCTGTCATGGGGGTGTTATTTGGAAAATTGGATGATTCCATCAGGGTGTTTTGAAGAAAGCCGCAAGTAGAAGCTTACAGAGGAGCTTGCGCCAAATCCCCAAGCACGTATGATACCTAAGAGCTTGGAACTGTAGCCTAAGACAGTTTATTTCAATTCCAGTACTTAGTAGTGTTACTAGTATGGCAAGATGACGGCAAAGAGAGCCTCATACTTAAAAGGACATTCCTCAGTGAGGCAGGAATTGAACAAGGTCCTCGGTGCTGGGGCTGGGGTGGGCTGATGGAGGGTGTAGGCATTAGGGCTGTTGTCCTCTCTTTGCAGGGAAGTAGCACAGCTGCAATAGAAACAGTTAAATTGTCTTGACATTGTAAGCAGAGTATACAGCAAACCACCCTGTATTTTAATTTCCCCATAGGATAAGGAGGACACAAATGAACATCTGCAGAGTGTGGAATTAATCCTGTTCATGTGGGAGGATCTAAATAAAATCACTGGTTACCTTCACCCTGCACTCTTTTTTTTTATATTGCAATTACCTCAGGGTGATTAGAAGCTCTGATTTTTCAGATTCACTCATATCCTCATCTACAGCCTTTGTATCCCTTGTTATATTGTGGGCAATGCAAAACAACAACAACAAAAAGAATATAGCTGCGCTCTTGAGCAGCAAAATTAGTCGGCGCTAGTGGTTTGGATTTGTTTTTTTTAAATACGCACAGTCAGCTCTCCTTTGAAATTAGCACACATTTGGTGGTAGCCACAAACACAATATAGCAAATGCAGTTCCCGCAAGGTTAATAACAGTGGGGTTATCAACTTGGGGTTTTCTCATTTTCTTTTCTATTCGGGGTTCTCATTTCAAGAAAACATTCATCGCTGAGGTGGAGGTAATAGGCAGTCTTAATTTCTAAGGCCCTTTGTATTTGCCCGAAATCCTTGTTTTTCCAACACTGATTTTAGCTGCAGCGCAGCCTTGGTGGAAAGAGTAAATTTCTTGTGTATCCTGCCATAAAGTAACATGCAAAGTCTGCGACTATTTTCCATACTCACGGCCTTTAATTGTTTGAGGAGATGGCTGCTTTTTGTTTAAACATGTAGGATAGAGAATTGAAAGCGAGTGTGTAAAATGGAAAGGAAAAACTACTGTTTGTCGAGAAACGGGAAAGCACGCAGCGGCGTCGCTGCCGAACCTCTCGTCTGATCGTGCCTTTGTGTGCCTGTGACAATGCTCCCGACCTCGAACTCTGTCATCTTTCTTAAGTGCTTTAACTGCAGGAAGAACAAAGCGCCAAGTAAAAACTATAAATAAAACCAGGCGTGCCTCCTGGCCTCCCTGCGCTGTAGCTCTTGGCCTTGTAATCAGCCTGCCTCTCAAAGCCTCTTGTTCATTATTTTGCGTTTTGTGTGTTTTCGCTAATGTAGGACCTCTGGGTGGACGGGGTCTCCTGGGAATAGAGAAGGGGAGTGCGTGGAGTGACGGCGCTGAGCTGGGAGTGGGCCGCCGAGATGGTGGAAAAGGCTTGCCAGGCTCAGGGATGGGCTTAAAGCCCCCAAAACCTTGGGGGAGGACGACACACGGGAGGGGGCTGTTTTCTGGTTCTTCTTGAGCAACTGAAGCCAAGTCCCCATGCCTTCAGGACCCCCTGTCCCCGACACCCCTTGCCACCTCCTCTGCCCCCGTTGCCACCCCTTCCTCTGGGTTGAGCGGGACCCGCGTTCCTGGCATGGTGGCCAGGTCAGGGAGCGAGATTTTTTTTTTTTTTTTTTTGTTGGCCCCTTGCTTTGGGAGTGCGGTGGGAGGGAGCTGGGTAGTGGTGGAAGAGTAGAAGAGGTGAGGGAAGAGAAATGGTTAGCAGGGAATGAGCCTAAAAGGTTGGTAGGGGTGTGTAGGGGCAGCAGCAGAGAGCCAAAGGGAATAATAGTTTGGGGGGGGGCGGGGAAGAAAAGGTCAGGGAGGAGAGGATAAAGATTTCAGAAGAAGAGAATAGGTTTTGACAGGAAAATATTATGTCAAGAGCTTGATTAAATAGAATAGTTGAAAAGTGGTGTGTTCTGGAAAAAAAAGGTTATTAAATAAGAGACTACTATGAGATGAAAAATTCACATTGCCTTCTTCTCGGAATATTACTTAAGCTTTCAGCCTGGAAACCCTGTAATGAAATAGATAGGAGCAAAATACAGAGAATGGAAAGGAGAAACGGGAATAAACTGCCATTTAGTTGTTGGGTTTGAACAGTAAAATATGATGCAGCATGTTACAACTCTTGAAAATGAAGTAATGACAAAATAAAAAAATAAACAGCATCTGGTGGTAGGTAAAACACTGTTGTGCGATGTCAACATCAATAATGCATGTGTATATTCACTCATGTATGGATGTAACACAGTCACTCATATCATACCTGCATGAATAGCTCCATACATGCACGCAAATGGTGTCCTTCCCAGCTGAGTAAAATGCTTTGACTGCTTTGACTGCTGAGGACTCCAGCAGTTGATCTCAGTAAATCTTCCTTTTGCTGTAGACAGTTCAGATGCGATTCCCAGCCATGGAAAAGGACAGACATCCGCTTGAGTTCATGGAGCTGAGATGATTTATCTCAGCTTGGAAAGGGGTAATATGTGATAACCCCTTATTGTAAATTTGAAATCAAATCAGTTTTTTTCACTTGTTGGGTTCTATTATTTAACACAGCTTTTCTATATACCTCCTTGGTAATGGCTGATTAATATTTAATGAAGACAAATGGAGTTTTCGGTTTAGAATGTTAAGGATTACCCCAAAAAGCAGGAGCCTTCTGAGATTGTTCCCTCCAGGTCAGTCCTATCTGCCATTCAACTCTGTGGCTTGAGAAAGCATCACTTAAACTGTGATTTTTATTCTGCTTTATTTTTTTAAGCTGAAAGTGTAAACTATTTTCAATTAAAATCAGTTTCACTGTTTCAGCTTTCAAGAACTTGTGATAAAATTAACCCACGCAGACTTGAGAGCAAAGCAAGACTGTAATACATTACAGAAGCATTCTCTGCAGCCTTAGAAGCTTAATGACAGAAAACTAACCTAAACTTTTTTCACAAATAAATGTTTTAATATGAATTCTCCAAGCTGATGACCCCCTTTGTTTTAATTATACAATATTTGAATATCGGAATCACTTCTATACAGGTGCATGTGGGAATGAATAAACCAAAAGTTAAATTGGCAAGTGAATGCATATCAATCTGGCACACGTAATACTGATTTAAAAAATGTTTGACAGTTTGTAAAAATAGCTGTAACTGGGAAGTCATCACTAAGCAGATACATTTCCCATGGGATCGTTGAGGGGGACTAGATTTTGGGCTGACTCTAGTTGCATGTTCTAATTTATGATCCAGAACATAGCAATTTATTGATCAGGTTTACAGAGGATGCAAAGATTAGGGCAATGGTAAATGGAGAGGAGGAAAACTGCAAGTTATTAGTACAGAGCCGTGAATACCTAGTGACTTGGGTGGCAGCAGATAGCGTGAATTTTAGTCAGGGTGAGTGTGTAGAGGAATAAAACCTAAGTGATGCTTACTGAGTCGAGGACACTTTTCTGTTGAAAGGGAGGTTTGGAAAGGGTTTGAGGATGATGGATGGTTCGCTAGCTGGCCTGCCTGCTCCCTCGGCCCCAGGAGAGCTAGTGATGCCCGGATACATGTAAGAGGAGTCCGGGCCGGAGAGGGAAGGTTATACTTGCTCATCGTACGGATCCTGCCGCAGCCTTTGCTGTGGTGCTGTGTGAGGTGGGGGCACCCTGCTTTCAGAACATTGTGGTGTTATCTTTGAACGTGTGCAGAAGAAAGCAAGAGAAGTGAGGAATTGCTGAGAAAACTTGCACGGAACGATGGGAAGTTAAGGGGTGCCTTGATCACAATGTATAGGTTCTTGCATAGAGAGGAGAGCTATGGCCATGGGGAGCAGAGAGCTGCACCGCACGATCCAGTGGCTGGAAGGTGAGTCAATTCAGCTCAGCAAGAGGGTCTGTTTGGAGATGAGGGTTTGACATCAAACCAGTTTCCCAAGGTGAATTTTCTGCTCCTGGCAAATTTAGAAAGAAGATGAGTTGTCTTTCTGAAAGATGAACTACAGCTTCATTGGGCATTATTTTAAGGAAGTCTTCTGGAAAGAATGCTTTCTTTTTTTGCCTCTCTCTCCTGTGCTTTCTATCCCTCTCTGCATGAGACCTCACAAGTGCGAGAACAGAATTTGTTTCCTGTGGAAAAACATTTTAAGTCCATGGCTCTGCCTAGCAGTTTTGGTGTCCATCTCCTTCCGAGTCATACTGTCAGAGTGATCCTGTGTTTTAGATACTTAGCGGTCACCAGCTGCAACATTACTAGAAATTTCACAATGCATTTGGCAGGTTATTGGTGACTGAAACCAAAGCTTATTATTTTGCATGCTAATTATGAAATGTTATTACCAATAAAGGTCAGATAGGTATCCAGTATTGTGAAGCCTTGAAATAATGTGAAATTCCTTCATTCCTGTTTATTCCACTTGCACAGTGGCCTCATATATATTACTGTCCCGTGCTTTATAGCATATCCATAATATTTGGAGGAAGAGTCTCAATCAATTTAAGATTTTTAGTCTGTCGAGCATCCTGTTCAGTAGTGATACCAGAAGACATGTCATTTGCAACTGCTGCCTGGTTTGGTTCTCCTTTAAATGCTCTCCTTGGAAGTAAAATCACAGAAAGATCTTTCCTCATTCACTCCTTTTTCCTCTTGGATGTGGAGTTGGTGTGCTTGGCCCATCCACCCGAGTATGGGTGAGGGATGACTGCATTTCCTCGCTGTAGACAAACTGCATTGCAAGGTTTTAATTGAACTCATTGAAATGATGGGAGCAATGGAAGGAGGTAGAGGAAGGGAGTAGAACTGCTGAAAGATAAGCGGGCAGTGAAAGCTCATACATTCACCGCTCTGAATGGTTTTCTTGTGTTTGGGGAATTTCTCCTTGGAGAAAGACAGATCCAGAGTGCTCAGTACATCACCCGAGGTTGGCTGTAAAGCTGGGCTCTATAATGGAAATACAGATTATGCTAATTGAGATGAAGTTTTATAGTGCTAATGTGTATTTTACTCTTCTGTGTGCTGAAGTGCCGTCTGGGTCTGAGGGAGCTGACAATGTCCTATTCATATGTAAAATGTTTTGAAGGACCTGTGGTTTGGAATATTTCAAAACTTCTGCATGAGGGGATTCTTATATCTGAACGCAATATTATCTGTGCACAGCTCGTTGCTAACAGAGAAAGAGTGTGTGAAAGCAGCTTCCCAGCCTCTGTGTATAGACGTACAGATCCTGCTGGAAGAAGTCAGGAGCGCTGGAGAGCTTCCATGGCTCGATGGGGCTGGACATGGCCCAGCAGTGCTCCGCAGACCTGGACCTGCCCTGATCCCGGTCAGCTGAGGCGATAAGCAGCTGCTGGAAAAGTAAAAGGTCTTGTAAAGAGGCCGATTGCATCTCTGTGTCTTGGGATTACTTGGAGTTTAGAAGTATTAAACAGAATAAACTCTTGGAATAAGACAGTAAAGCCTGGCTGTGTATTAATTATTAGTCCGGACATTTTGCAAATCACAGAATCAGGCCTTTACTGCCTGTGGTATTTTTTTCCTTTTAATACCAGCTTTTGGCCTTCGTATTGCCAGGGAAGTAGCATCCTTAATTTGTAAGAGCTCATCTGCTTATCCAACAAGCTGCAGTCATAATCCTCTTCGGCATAATGAATGACTGCTCTGGAAGTGATTACTGCAGGATTTCATACTTTCTTTGCGATTATCGAATTGTTTAGTGCTTCTTTTTTGTAAAGAAAATTATTGTTCATAAATCACAGTGAAGTATCAGGAGGATGTGATTGCACTAAAAATATCAGGGGCACTGCTTCAGACATGGTAAATCTTGGTCCATCTAGACTTGTCGCTAAGACAGAAATGGCTTGTGTCCCTTGATTTCTGTTTGTGTCAGGTCAGGTGGGCATACGTGTGTGTGCAATACTTCTGCCTGAAGTTCAGAGACCAAAAGTTTGAGCCTTTCATTGCTCCTAGTTAAAATGACTGCTGCAGCTCTATTTTCTATTCTGCTTGGCTTGTGAGAAGACTTGCTGTGCGTTTGAGTATATCCATAGCAAATATGATTTTGTGTTTCATCTTCAATGCACATCTGTTGAAGAGCAGCAAGGAAACAGTAGCTCAAATAGACTGCAGCTGCAGCAGCCGTCGTTTTCATTTTGACCGTGATTCAAGATAAATGCTTTTAAAATTACAGCTTTCTAAAGAAACCTTCCTCCTTTAAAGGTTTTTCTCTCACTCCCTCTTTTTTTTTTTTGAGCGAGCTCATACATCATGTTTGTTAAGTAGGCTGGTCCTGACAGTGTAATGGAAGTAGTGGGAAATACAGAAAAAGAAATCTAGCTTCTCATTTTTTTAGGACAATGCAAATGTAGCTTTTTTTCCCCTGGACCTACATTTACACAGTTTTCGTTTGAACTTGCATCAGAGAGATGGGATATAGCCAACTATCTACAGGCTTGAAAACTAGGCTGATAAGAAGAACAGAGCAGAGCATTCAACTCTTTGCTATAAAGAGAACCCAGCAGCAGATGTGCCTGCTGATGTTGTTACAGCCAGTATCTAGAAATTGGAGGCAGGCATGTTTGGAAACCTGTAAGCTTCACTAGAAATTTTCCAACCTTCCCAGATTATTGCAGTCTCATTTTGCAAAACACATGGCTAACTTGTAGTGCAAAAGTAGGAAAAAGTGTAACGTCCAGAAAGAGAGTTTTTCTTTGCATTTTGATATACTGGATTCACAGCGTTTGTTCGTGCAAATGCATAATACGCATTTGTTTGTGAAATACATATAGTTAAAGTTGGTCCCAGTTCCTTAGTTTCTTACTTCCTTTGTAGAAAATTGCATTTGAGACAAATAAAAAGAAGAAAAAAGGAAACAA
This sequence comes from Leptodon cayanensis, assembly GCA_027564655.1. NCBI lineage: Eukaryota > Metazoa > Chordata > Aves > Accipitriformes > Accipitridae > Leptodon > Leptodon cayanensis. Next base: position 23,318,805 of record JANXJC010000023.1, read on the forward strand.
AGAACTTCTTCTTAAGTTGATGTGGATGGTAATTTTTTTTTTTTTTTTTATTTCTGAAGACTTAGACATAGTTCTGGGAGGAAAGAAATAGAGCATTTTGATCAACATTTTGGGACATCTGGCTTTGCTAATGGATGGTGTAAGCCAGGGCATACACAGAGGTGGGCAGGCAGCTGAGGTGGTCAGCGAGCCATCCAGAATTGACCTACGAAAGATGGTGATGCCCCTGAATCTGCATTTCATGCCAGAGAAAACAAGGTTGTGTCAGAAAAGTTCTGACCAAGTCTAATATAGTTTGTAGTTTGCACCCACAGAAACTTACTGCATTAAAAGCAGTGTATGCCTGTGTGTGACAGAGATAAACAAAACAGAGCTCTCTCTCCTCGTGTGAGAAGTAAAGCCTATGAAAAAGTCTCTTGGTTTAGGTTTGTGGATAATTTCTTGAGACTTCTAAAGAAATTCCGTGTAGATTAACATTTTAAAAAAATTACTGGAAAAAAGTTGCTCATTGTTCATTAACAGGAAAGATGTTGTGCTAATTTATGCCACATGCAATGTCTGTAGGGTGGCCAAGGATCTAAGTCTCTGCATAATTTCACCCAAGGATATTAACTTCCCCACTGTGCCCAATTAAACCCATCCCCATGCTAATCTGAGAACAAACAGGATAAAATACAAATTTATTTCTGGAAATCTGTCTAAAGCAAAAAGTAATTAAATATCTCTCTGTTCTTTGGAGGGCATTTACAACCTTTGTAATTAGTGATTAGAGCTCAGAAACAAATGTTAAGATTCATTTCCTTGGTGTGCCAGGATTTATTTCATGTAACTTCAACCATCAATGCGTCTAGGATTGCTGGTCAGTGGAAAGGAGGGGAGCCGCCTCCAGAGGCGCGTGGGGTGACCCACCTCTGCAGCTGCGGCTCTCTGTTAATTGTAGGAGCTTAAATGAGTAGTTCAGAATAGACATCTTGCTTCCTAAAATGAATTCGATCTGTAGCAACTGATTTGCTTTGTGGAGGTCTTTAACCTTTTTGCCTCTGTTTTTCTGATCTGTGAACTGAGGACTGTTACTTTGCTGGTCCCGTAACTAGCAGCTTTGCTGCTTGTCTCAGCCGTAATCATTTCACTAAGGTGTGACCTCTTCTTTGTTTTTCATCCTTCACTTTTGTCGTATCCGTCCACAGTCTTACTTCAGTAAGTCCCTCTGGTATATGAGTGGGAGTGGAAACATCAGGGGAGGGGAGGGTGGACATGTTGAATCCATGAACGGGTATTGCTAAACTAAAATAGAGCATCCCTGTTCCTCAGGTGGAGCTCTAAAACATCGAGCTTTTGGGGTTGCTTCTTTGCTATGTACATATAGCAGCCAGTTCAGTAAGGTCTCTGGTTTGTCCGTGAGGCACAGTGGTGGTACATGGGGTAAGGTGCTCCGGTCGCTGATTTTTACTTGTTTCTCACGCTGAGTAAAACCCCGTGTTTCTAGTTGCTGTCTGGTATAAGGCCAAATCTGGTTCTCCATTAACGTAGTGAATAAGAATCATCTCATACTCTGCATTTAAGACTTTGGCATGCTCCTATACAATACCTAATCTGACTTTTACTTTTTAAAAATAGATCTCCCAAACTCCAGCAAAGAAAGCTGCAGTTTTGCCTTAAGAAAATGGAAGAGGCCAGACAAGAGTTTAGTCATAAATCCTTGTACCTGTGGTCTCCGGATGAAGGACCGATAATTTACTCTAAACTCCTGAGCTGAACGCAGCAAAGCACAAGGCCCCAGATGTCACAAGACGTTGCTATCAATCCGTCGATCTTTGTGAACCGCTGCTGAAGGATTAGTGTTCGTAAATCATTGCCGGGAGAGCTATCTAAAAGTCTCCTTACTCAGGCTCCGGAGCCAGTGCTGGGTGACAGCATTTGCATTCACTCCTCATGCTCCTGGTTGCTGATTAAAAATTAACCCTTTCATACTGTTTGGTGTCCTTAGCCTGATTAGTCTGTAGAAGGGAGCATAGGAATTTTAATGAAGTTTGAAATGAGGTAGTCTTTTTGTCGCTGAGTTTCTGATTTTGCCTGTGGTTTGGACTTGGCTGAAGTCTTGCAGAGCAGATTGTTGTAAATTATTATGGAAGCGTCGTTTTTTTGAAGCAGAACGAGCTGGTTACTAATGACAAGCTTGTTCAGCATGATTTTAGCTAAGTGTCTGAAAGAATGGAATATGTGGACAGGATGTTCCAAATAGCAAAAAATTCCCTCCAAGAGCCTCTGATGAACTCTGGAAAAGGGCTGCTTCCTAGGGTCACTTACTTCAACTTTGCCCTGAGTATTTTCATGCTTCACGAGTGTTATATGTGCAAAATATTGTTGGATTGAGCCTTGCTTGTTTTGTATTCAGATGTGACCAGTTTGCCTCGAGCATAATTCTTGCCGGTACAGATGGAGCAGTAGTTTTATAATATCTTTTATGGACATATACTTATGATTGAGCTATGAATGTCTCAGTGCCTCTGAGTAGTATTTGGATGTGTATTTCAATGCTCTGTCCTATGTACCCAATAGAAGTAATTTTTTGTGCTGCTTTGGGGTCATAGCAGAAATCTATGCAAGAGTTTGGTAGACAGACCATGTCCAAATCTTTAGCTGCAGAGAATCTCTAAACTTTCAGTATGGGTATAATTAATTATTCTTGCTTTGCTTTAAAAATTCAGGAAGTTTGAGGGCAGTAGCTTATTTAAACATGGCTAGAGACACCAAAGATGTAAGTAAGTGTTTTGATGCTGCTATCTTGCCTGGGCCAAGTGGCACTGATATTTCTGTCTAGGTTGGGTAGGGAATGTTTAGGTGAATGTTAAGCCCTAACCCAGTTGTTTACAGCTCTCAAAGGAGGTACTAGGTTATGTACCTGTTCTTTGCTGGCAGTAAGATGCTCCATGGAAAGCATTAACCCTGGCCTGAAATGAGGGGCAATTGGACAGCAGTGTTAGCTGGAAAGCAGCGTTCCTCAGGCAAAAGAAGCAAGCAGACTGCTGTCACTTTTCAGCCTTTCATACAGAAATCAGACCAAAAAAAGAAGTCAGACCAAAAAAAAGGAATATATTTGACTTTTTTCTTTAAAACAAGAACAGGATCCCATCTTCAACCAGAGTCTCACTATATTGCTTCCAATGCATACTTTTTCCTCAGCAAGACAACTCGTATCCCAAATAGGTGGAATGAATTATGTATATCAGCTTTAAGCAATGCTGTGTTAGGGAATTTTGTCTTTGTACTTTAGACCAACGTAATGAAAAGTTAAATATTAATATGTCCTCAGAACTTTTCTCAAATATTTGTAACACGAGTCAGTTAATTTAAGAGGCAGTGAACAGAGGTAAAGCTTCTACATTTGGTTTTTGTTATTGTGCAAGTAATTAGAATAGTCCAAGCAATGTAAATTAAATGTTACCAAGTAGGAAAATGGTTGCTAAATAGCAGTTGGGGAACTTTTATTCTACAGAAGTCTTGGAAATGGGAACCTCTGACATTTACGGGATTGTAGGATGGTAGTGATACAGGTGGCTGCTGAGTGCACGTACCCAGCGTTCGAAATGTCACTTGTTTGTCTCTGTAAGTCCAGTGGAAGAAGTGACAATTATTTTGTGTGTCTCTGCCGGCAGAGTCTCCTCTGTGACTTGCTCCCACACAGCTTGTGAGAATTGGTTTCATTTGCCCTTCTGACACTTTGTGAGAAGGTGACCTTTATGGTTTTAAGTCTCCAAGAGTCTTGGTTCCCATGGTTTTTTCCCCCCTTTCTCTTCTGTCCAGATAGTCCAGTGTTCACATACCTTTTCAGGCTAGTAATCTCCCAAGAGAAGTGCTACCATGTCCCCTCTCTCAGTTTCTCTGTAGCTCCTGATAGGGAGAGGCACAAATTGCATTGATGTGGCTTCTTATTGTAAGTCTTTTCTCCTGTCACTGGTCATCCTGTGGGAATACCGGAGGTCTCCCATTCTGGGACAGGGTCTTCATAGGTTACTAAGCGCATTATAAATGCCCTCTGCCAAGTCAAGGTGACAGCTTAAGCCTGGTTCATGTGTTTCTGTGTAAATGATCTTCAGTCTCTGAAACGTCACATCAAAAAATGAAGGCTTCGTACCCCATGTGCCCGCCCGCGCGTTCCCCCTCCCCGCATGTGCCCGTTATTCTAGGCACTGTTGTCTTGCATTTTTTGGCTAGATGCAACCTGCAGGTGACATCCCCTCTCGTAGATGCCAAGATCTAGTAGATGCCTTGCCACGTGCATTTACTCTTGTCACTTGTAACCCTGCCTCTGCCATCGCGGGTTCAGGACCTGGGGGACCTGGGGAGGAGATGCTTGTGAACACCTCGATCGCTGGACCACGGTGGGAGGTTCAGAGGTCCTGGATGATGATCTGCAGGCTCTCAGCATGCTCCCAAACCGTGCCTTTCCAAAGGGTGTCTTTAATTGGAGGGTTCTACATTGTAATTTGTAGTCATCTAATGGAGCAAGACTGTGGCAAAACTTCTGGACTCTGTTTCTGCACAGACACTAGAAGAAGGTTTGACTGAGGAGGGCTGTGGTCTTCTGCTCAGTGCACTGTAATTCACAGGTCAAATTCCTGCTCTTGGTACTAGTGAGTCTAAATCGAGTTTTCGAGAAGCTGTGCACGGATTCTTCTGTTCGGAGCTAATTTAAGGCCTGCACATGGAGCTTCCTTCTATGTATATATACGCAGATGATTGTTATGTTGATAAGCTTTCAATTCAGCAAGGCTGTTTATCTTTCTCTCTTGAGAAGCTGACATTTGGTGCCTAGCTAACATGCTCTCCACACTTGCCATTAAAGTAATGACTAGTGATTCCACAGATTTTAACAGATGGGCCAAGATTGCATTTTGGACAAGTCATTCCTGGAGATGGAAAAAAGGTCTTGTTCTTATAGCTCTTGCATTTAAGTAACAAACTAACAATTCATTCAGTTGCTCGCAGTCCTGGCTAAACTCGGGGGATTGCTGATTTTGCTGCTGTTGCAGTATTAACACTACTCTTTAATCATTAAAGGCATTCAGTGCTGCTGTCAGCTGCTTCATACAGTTAGTCTACATGAACGTGATCTTTTAATCAGTTCTTGGAGCCATGCATATGCAATACTTATCATTAGATTATAATTAACTGTAATTATGTATGGAGATCAGTGCAAGCCATAAAATGTAAATTTAGATATTTACTATGTTAATAAGAAGATTTGGTGAAGATAAAGGGCTTGATTTTTTAATTTTCACTACCACAATAGCGTGTCTATTAGGAGTCTTAGCGAAAGCGTTGTTAAAATTAGTATAGCTGTAGTTAACATCCTACTACGTCTTTCTTACTGCAGACTGCTATAGATGAGATTCAGGCCAAAAAGGTCACGTCAATCACATAATGAAACAGTGCCTCAGAGAAGCTGAGACAGTAGAAAACAGGTTGCAGGAGCCCTGAGAGGTGAGTTTTTCCACAGGCGCGCCAGCAAGTGTTTTGAACTATATATAAACATTCCTGATAGTTATTCACCTAAGGACAATTTTGCAAAAGATGCGAGTGGGATTTCTGCTGAGGGAAGGGGAGCAGTCCCCTGTATTTCAATACTGGCGTTAAATTCCAGGCAGAAGTATTTTCCAGGTGTGCACAGATGTGCTGTGTACAGCTGCGTCAGGGTGTGCCGTTCCTGACACCGAGAAATGGGGAAGCGAGTGCTGCGTTGAGCTGCTGTGTTGCTATGCTAACTCTGCAGTCTTCTTCTAAAGGCTTTATTGAAAAAACAAACCAATTAAGTAATATTGGGAATCATAAAAAAGATTTAATGGTTTCAGTGACTGAGGTTCTACATTAGCATTTAGCTTTTGCTGGGGAGACAGTTGCTTTGTTTGTTTGTTTGTTTACATCTGGGAATCAAATCTTGCATGTTGTGCAAATAATTTAATCTTTATGGCTGTTACTGCTGCATATAAAGTGTCGCTGTGTTTATACCTGCTGGCTAAGTGAAGCAAGAAGGGATACATTTATGGACGTTGCTCTTTACTGTATTTAATGGAAATGAAAAGTGAAGTAATAAATTAAGGAACACCACACTAGAATTCTTCTTCATTTTGGAACAAAGCATCAGTGTTTCAAGATCCTGGTTAATCACAGTCTAATGACCTGGATACACTGAAATGTTCCCCTCTCCCTTCCCCACTGCTCTGGTGTTTTAAATGGAAATGAAGTGGTTTGCTGTTGACTGGATGGCTCAATTTTAGAAAGATTTCTTGTAATGGTGAAGGGGCTACCAAATGATTTTCAAAGCATCCCTGGACACAGTTCCTGGTACAAGAATATGGAGGGGGACGATGGACAGGGAGGGGACAGACAGGAGCTCTGTAGTTAGAACGACTGCTGGATGTCTCACGCTCTCGCTTTAGTGTTTTCTTCCTAAAACCACTTCCAGACCCTGGAAGCTGGCATTACTCATGCAAAAACTTTCTAAAGTTTTAACTGTTTTAAGCACTTTCTAAGTCAGCTTTTTAAAAGGCACATTAGCGCAAAAACAAAGGAATCACAATACTTGGCTGCTTGACTAAAAATACTTGGAAGTTAATCAGGTATTTAAACATGTAAATTAAAGTTATAGCCTCTAATAACATTACTGTCCTAATTGTGAAGAAAATCAAAATATTTAGCCAGTTTATTTACTAAGCATGTATGTCTGACTCCTGCCACAAGACCTGTGGAATCTCTCTTTGCTCAGGGGAAAAGTGACACGGCACGTTATTAGATAATTACCTTCAACTGAAAAATAGATAGGAATTGAGCGAAGGAATCTATTATGTTTCCAGATTGGAACCGTATACATTTTTCTATGGTTCATACTACTTGATGTATCAATTATGATTGCGTATTAGCCCTCTCTATTAAAAGATGACTTGACTGTATTCTCTGACTCTTGGCTTGAAGCCTGCAATATCGCGTCTGCAAGTGGTGCAGCTCAGAACCGTTGCTGAAGGACACTTCAGTAGTTTCTGGTTACAAAACATGGCAAGCGGTGGTAAAAACGTGCCTGACGCTGCTTAATGCCTTCAGATTCCCAGCAGGAACATCTCTTCTTTCCTTTTGGTTGTGTCTTAATTAAACCTTGGCTGCGACGCCTGATGCTGGCGTCTGATAGCCTGATGCTCCTTCCGTAGCTAGCAGAGCAAGCTGGGGCAGAGGAGTGTTTGCGGAGGATGATGTGGGCCACGTGAAATTAGAAGGGCAGGCAAGCTCTTGTTCTCTTCGTGACTCTAGAGGGTGATCGGAGCCGAATGGCTTCTTAGGTAGACTTTTATGGCCACAAAGGTCGAACTTGAAACGGATGATCTCTGCACCTGCTGGGGCTCAGGTCAAGGTCTCTCCTGGAAAACACTTTATCATCCAAAATGCTCCTCAGTCAGACGTTTGACAAAGCCTTTGGTTTGAAAACCTGCTGGTTTCCAGCTGAGATGACATAGCATATGTTGGGTTTTGGATCAAATATTCAGTTGCAACATATAGAGCAAAATATAGTTTGTAGCAAGAAGTGCAGCAGTGATTGACTGTATCCGTGTCTTGTACTGCCAAGTGTCTGTTCGAGGAGAAACCAAAGAGTTAGGCCAAAAGCTTTAAAATTAGATGTTTCAATATTAGGTTCCTGTGTACTTATGTATTTAGGCTGAGAGAGGCTCAAACATTGCCTCTTGGAAATGCTGATTATAGGAATCCATCCGACTCCTCCCTGACGATCAGAGGAGCAGGTACCTAGCACTGCTAAAATTGTGTCACTTTGGTCCCTATACTTGAATTTTTGTGCACCCAAGCTGGAATTTGTTGGATAACAGCTTTTGTGAGAGGGGAACCAGAGAGCTTTTTTTTTTTAGTAACTTCCACAATAGATAAAGGATTTAGCTCTTGGGCAATTTCTCAGGAAAGTAAAATTAAGAATTAAGACACAACACTGTCTAGAATCCCCATATCAGTCAGAAAATCTCTTCTTGCTGCAGGTATTGCAATAGGTTATGGCTAACCAATGTTGCTAACCTGTATTCATTTCAATTTCCCCTTGCAGTAATGCGTAGAAATCCATTTGGGATGGACATTTGCTGCCGGAAAGGATCCAGAAGCCCGCTCCAGGAACTGTATAATCCCACCCAGGTGAGTGTCTTGTGGCTATGATCAAACTTCCCAGCCCAGTGTACAAATACAGTCTCTCTGGAAGGTATTTTGGTCTGGTTTTTCTCATTTATATGTGGTAGCTGCCTTCAGCTTGGAGAACTGATCCTGGGATCTGCAGAGTTTAGGCATGAAGTTCTACAGTTTGAGCTAAGGGCCTGATTTTTAAAGGTTTTTAGTCATCTAATGATGTGGACTCCACTAAAATTTTTTCTCTAGGTACCTAAAAGCCTTAAAAGAGTACCTTTTTGATCTCCTAGCTAGAAGCTGAGGCATCGTAATCGAATCTGTCGATCAACAGACAGAGTGGCAGGGTGGGGTGAGAGAATGCAACATGATATACGTGAAAAAAAGAGTGCGGTAAGACTAAATAGCAATAATAATACATGAATATTATTTATATGGCTTTCAGGTAGACAACTGCCCTTCCTGTCCTGGTTCATTGCTTGTACGGAGTCTAGACAAACGCGGTAGCTCATACTCTTCCTTACACTGTGGGCTATTTAACACCTGACGGTCTTGATGGGAGTTTAGGATAATCTTACCTGGAGTTCTTCATGTGACAACCAGCATGGGAAAGCTACCTGAAATTCGTGCTCCTCTGGATCAATTTATTCCCTGCATGTGGGCTGAATTGGCACATTCAGGAGCAGCATTTCCTGTTGGCAGCTGAGAGGAAGTGCTGCCATTGAGAGAAAATGCCAGCTGACTATTAAACATATTTATTAAAGTTTAACAACCGCCTATTATATATTTATCCATCAATGAATACATTGAGTTTTACTAAATTGGCTATTAAGGAAAGTGACTATCCCAATAAATCTGACTTGTTAGATTTAACAAGGCAATAAATGTTTTAAATACTATTTGATTATGAAGAGACTCACTATATAGTGTGCAAAATGAAGTCTAAGTGATTTGAAGTATTTATATGAAGAATTGACAACAACCCAAAGATATGTGATATCTGTTACGTAGTGCAGTAAAGCTCCGTTTGCTCCATAGTGTTGTTTTTATGAACATAGGCTGACTTTCTAATTCAATTTGAATTCTGTGCATGGCTGGGAACATGAGTTTATCATACTAATATACTGGCCTTTATCGACCATTATGGGAGTTAGCATTGGGTAAATGGAAAGTGCACGTAAAAGCCCTGAAGAGGAACAATCCAGTGCTACAAAGGGAAAATACTAGCATTTGTAGGTTAAGTTTAAAGACTCTTTGCAGATGCTCAAGAAGGGTGGGTAGGGGAAAAGAGACTGCCTGAGTAATTAGTCTCTCTGGGCTCTGCCCTGTGTCGGTCAAAACCTCCTTGCCCTTTAACATTGTTAGAGGCCATCCCGTAAGAAAGAAACAACCCCATCCACTGAAGGGCCGTAATCCCAGAGCCCGTGCAAGCTTGGTCAACTGAAAAGATTTCCTGAGCTTCCTGAAGCAGGGGATGCAGCTGGCAGCTCCTTCACTGCCTCTCCTTCCTTTCTGCATGCCCTGACCAAGCAAACCATTAGCATCCCTTTCCGGGCTCGCCTATGAGCCAGCCAGAAAAGTTGATGTTTGAGGAAGCGCGGCAGTTCTTGCAGCTGATGTTAAACTAAGCAGATGACGTTTTTTACGCTGAAGTGTTTCCATCAACTCGCTGACATCCGTTCTTACCGAGCATTTAGTTTTTGTCACTTTCTTTGTTCTTAGTTGGTGTTTTCGGATGGGGCTTTGCATGCTGCACCCAGTCCTAGAGGGACTGGCAATGTCAGGCAAGCAAGTGCACTCATTTTGGGAAAACAGTAGCAAGAGAAGGCAGTGAGTAGAGACCGCCATAGAAGAAAACAGACTGGAGATGACCCCCTAGAATATTTCTTCAAATATGTGGGTAATCTTTCTTTTTCCATTTTTGCCCCCAAATATGTCTGTCTCTAAGTGGCAGATTAGACACTGGTCTATATTTTGGCAGTTGCATTCTTGTCGTCAAGAATTCACCAGTGTTTCTGAGACTGGGGGAATGGAGATCAGACCCCTGATCTTTCTCACGAGTTTCTTGCTGAAGCAGTTACGATTGGCCATTTGTAAAGTCAAGTCAGAAGTCAGTATATAACGAATATGCAAGAAGATATTTTTGGCGAAAATCTCTTACTGATCAAGATAATTGAAAAAATTGGTTAGATCTTAAAGATGACCCTTGACCATCAGAAACTTTTGGACTCCTGGTGCCGTGATCCCATGTTTTTTTCCTGGATGCTGATGGCTGCGTGTGCTGTCACAGGAACTCTTTGGCACTCAGTTTAGCTGCCTCAGAGGAACGATGGAGCTAATCAAGCAGATATTTGTAGTTCTAAGGAATCTGTATAATTCAAACACCAGGCTTAGGCCGCTGAAAGATGCCCTGCAGCTATGGCTTTGGATTACTATAAGCTAGGTACAGTGGTGATTTTTTTAAGGGCAGGAAACTTTAAATATTTAATGTGCCCATGTGCATGTTTTTTTACATGACTTAGTATAACAGGAGAACCCACCTATGGCTCGCCATCCTCTGCTATAAGAGTGCACCGTACATTTCACGTGCTTCAGGTTTCCTCGCGTAGGCAGCGGTGTGCAACCGTGACTGCTGCTGCTGCCATTCATGGGAATGTCTTGAGGACCCCCAAGAGAGGTGGGCAAGGGAGGGGGCCCTATGGGGCTTTGAGATGGGCATCTGCTTTGAGATGGAATTAAGGGTCGGAGCACGGAGTGTGCTCCTGGCTGCTCCCTATCAGGGGAGATAAGAGTTTGGCCGTCGACTGAAATAGGTGCCAGATAGGGTCAATACTCTCTCAGGTTTAAAACGTTGTAGTTTAACAGGAATAAGGTTTTTTCTGCTGTGTATTCAGCATCAGGTTGCACTGCCCTCATAAAACCAGATGGAGACAGGTTGATTTACACCAGCTGAGAATTTGGCTGTGGGTATTTACTATGTTGACATATAACAGACTCTGATCCTGCTCCATTTTGTTTCCTTCTATGGATTTGAGTTGTTTGCAGATGCCATCATTTGCCTCTTGAATCTCTTTTTGGTTTGGTAAATGGTTGTGAAAAGAAAAGGAAAGGGAAAGGAAAGGAAGAAAGAAAAGAAGAAAAGAAAACAGAAAAAGGAAAAAGAAAAAAACTCAGAACCAGAAAGGAAGATTTGGCTTGAGTAAATTCAAATGTTGCAATGATCTGGAGGTGACTGAAAGGGTGGTCTGGTGGCTTGTAGGAGCTGAACGTTAGAATTGCAGTCAGATTTTCAGTGGGCTGATCATAATAGTTTATACGTTTGATGGAGAAGGAGAGGATAAATGGATGGAGATAGCACTGAATTAGGGCTAGAGAAAGTGTCCATGACAAAGCCCATGTGTTATTTATGTCTTAGTTGAGTGTGTGGCCTTATGATTCTTGTAAAAGTAGGAACAACGCTTTTGCTCTTTTGCCTTTTGTAATAGAGCAGAATGTGGGAAGTGCATTTGTCTGTGGACAAGAGATTTCTACTCTAGGGCTTTCACTGCAAGATTTTTCATGAGCACTAATATACCGTGAGGGAAAGAAAAGTCAATATAACTGAACTGGATTTACACTGAGTAAGTGGATTTCTAGGCTGTGGTCTCTGCATATATGGCAGGCAGTGTGTAGCATGTCTTTGAGTCCCTATTATCTTTTTTTCTTTCGTTTTCAGGTAGAGGTTTAGTAATAAGCTGCAGAGGTTCCTGTGGCAAATTTTGAAGGCTGAAATGGACCGTTTCTTTAATGGTTTATTAGAAAGCCAATTTGGATCTGTATTAAGCAGAACTATTTTCCTTCTGCCACATAGTTGTAAATAGAAAGAGAAAGAGGATTCAATATACAGCAAGTAGCAAAGGAGGAAATCTAGACGTAACTGAACTCAGATGAAGAGCCTTGCAGGAATGTGACATAAGCTTGCATTGTACCTTGGGTAGGTTTTTATTTTTTTGTATATGAAACCCCAGGAATTTAAGAATATGGGCAAACAAATATTTGCAAGACATATTCTTAGAAGGCAACATATACAACTGTGTCTTGTAATTTGCATGACTGTGTAAAGCCCCACTGCTCCAAAAATAACAGATAATTGTGGATCAGCCCACGAGCTGGAGTCACCAGAAGTTGAGAATTGGGCAACATCATACTTGAGGCTTGCATACTTTAGTGGTTAACATTGATCTGTGTATTGGCTTTGAGTGGCAAGGTTTTGGTAGCGGGGGGGGATTACAGGGGTGGCTTCTGTAAGAAGCTGCTG
>JANXJC010000023.1:23331370-23382600 GCA_027564655.1 Leptodon cayanensis
GCAGCTGAGGAGGGGGGAGTGATAGAACGGCTTTGGTGGGCACCTGGCGTCTAGCTAAGGGTCAACCCACCACAATCTGTTTGGTGCAATGAATGTGCTACTGGATTACAAGAAATTGCAAACCAAAATAGACCAAATGTTAAAGGAATGGGAAATAATTGCATCTTTAAAGTTAGAATTTGTCTTCTAGTTATCAAGATTAACATTTAATTCTCATTAAATACAGGCTGCATCATTGTTTGATCTAACTATCTAGACTGCTGAGAGAAGCATAGCAGAGATCCAGTCCTGTATCCATTAGGATCCAAATCCAAGGATGAGTTTGTTTCAATTTCTAGTTTGTCATTGCCTGACTAATTCACAAATCCCCATGACTATTTCGCTAAAGGTCACACTGTTTGTCATTTGTTTCTTGCCTTTTCAAACATGTTTCTTTTTGTTGAGGAGATGGATTTCCAGGTGGCTGCTTTTGGTGTAGCTGGAGCCAGGATGTCTAGCGATTTGCTAAACCTGGTGAGTCAGAGCTGTGGACCTTGCATTGCCTTTGTGTTATGAAATTGTATTGGACTGGTTTGGAGCAGTCATTCTGAAATGACCCATTTCTTTTATTACATCCGCTTTTTTAATCCCCTCCTTCCCACCAAGTGAAAGGAAGAAGGCGAGCTGTTGCCTTCCAGACAGTATTTATACATTCTCAGTCACCTCACGCCACAAATACTCCTTTTTTGGGGCTGCTGTGTGATTATCTGTGGCTTACGCTGCCTGGATAACATCAGCAAACATCAACCTAGTTCAGCCCACATCACTCAACTTTCATCTGGGTTCGTAATTTCCTATCTTCAGTTGATTTCCACTCACTAGGATGACTCCGTGGGCAACTGTACCGGTTCCTGGACAGAGGTCAGCTCAGTCAGGTCCTGGTCAGCTTTGTGGTCTGAGCTCTATGTACGCATTGTCCACAGCACTTTGAATCAAAGGTTTGAACGCTTGAAACCTGATATTTCTGCCCTTGGTGACCCTGAGGCGCTGAGCACTGTGCAGTTTGTTTCTGCGCTACAGCTTCTCCTTCTTAGAAACACAAGAGCCGAAGGGCAGGTCACTGAGTAGGATGAAAGGTCCAGTTCGCCTGGTGTTTTGTCTCTGGCAGCAGGTGACCAGGACAGACGACAAGAAGGATAAAGAACTCATGATACTCTGCTGGTGCACAACAACCTGTAGGGCATGAGCTTCCTAAGCCAGACATGTGTCTTCATGAGCTACATCATGCAAGAAGAGCCTGAGATGCCAGACAGTTACTATATCAGTCAAAAGGGGTGAAAAAACCATAGGTCTCCAAAGTTACCTGCTAATTTCAGTAAGACAAGAAGATTATACCAGCACTATACACCAGTGCTATACACTAATTTTTCTCCTGTTTTCATAGGAGAAAATGTATGTTCTGGGTGCCAAATTTCCTTCTAGAGACAGCAATACAGATATCCCGATGTGAACTTCAGAGTGTGAGAAATAGTGCAGTTTTGGTAAAGAACAATACATGAGAATTTATTGATGCTTTGCAACTGAGATGAATAGTCATAAATACGTATGTGTCCTTCTTGAGGGCAAGAAGTGGCCCAAAAGTTTTATCAATACTGAAAACGTATGCTGTGCTGATCTTTGTAGGCAAATCTGTGCAGATAATAACAGTGTGGTAAGTGCAGCTCGTAATCACAGTATTTGGCTGATCATAGATTAAAAACTCCTTAATGGAAAAGATGCAGAATGGAGACATAGGGAAGAAAAGTCAACGTACAATGACAAACTTTAGGTACATACTCCTGTTGATAAACAACAACTTTCTATGTAATTAGCCTCGCTTGCTGCAGCAAAATGCCTGCTGATGAAAGAGGAGCTAATTGATTTACTCCGTGGATGACTTCTTATGCAAAGACATTACTTACTGTCATGCTTGGAAGTTGTAAAAGAGCAGCTGGCCTGGAATGAAATATTACATTAACCTTAGCAGAAAAATTACACTAGTGAGAATGCTTTGTTATTAATTACTGATTACAAATGATAAGAGCCTGTTTTAGATGCTGGGGAAATGACTTGGGGAGGCGAGGGTTTCAGGTACAGTTGCTTCATAGATCATTCGTTGTGACATGATGGATGCCTTTGTAAGTCAAGAGGAATTAATCAAACAAGTATGTACAGTAACTACCAGCACTCAAGGCCAGAATTATCCCCAGAACATGCTCATTCAAGTTACTGCAGTGCATTGGGATGAATTTTTGGGCACCTGTGTTTAATAAAAGACTTGTTACCTGCATGAGATGAAAAAATAGTCGTCCCTCAAAATAGCTCAGATTTCCCTGATAGAAAAAAAGCAGCAGAGACACCTCTCTCTAATTTCTTCAGTCCTTGACTCATATTTTATTATTTTGAGAGCATATGGGTTTTAATATAAAGGCTTAAAAGTATGAGAAGAAAGATCTCGTAATACAGGAGATGGCCAAAACCAAAAGGGTTGTATGTGTTGGAGGGGAAAGAGGATAACACAGCTTTCAAAACTGGCTATCTGTATGTAATGTGTGGGCTCCCTGTCAGACAAGCACTTGGGCAGCTGGGTAGAGAGAAGACCTGGGCTCCAGCACTCTGACCCGGTGCCATTGAACAGCTTTTTGTGTTTAATTGTCCCCAAGTTGGGCCTCTGGTGACCTGAACCGCATTGGTTCAGTCAGATGCTTGCTCTGAACTAAGTAATGTTCAAATGGGGCACCTGCCTCTTTCTCTGCATTAAGTTCCTTTTTTTTTTTTCCTCTTCACTTGAAAGTTATATACCAGAAAACTTGGATAATCATACCTCAAAATGCAGGAGGATGTGGCGGTTTGGAGGATTAGGAAGCAAAGGGCAGTGGGAGAATATCAGTGTTTGCAAATAGGTGTAACGAGCACGGATTTCTGCCCCCGGCTCCTGCAGAGGCAGAGTGCATCCTTCCTGTCTGCGCTTTAACAAGTGCTCCAGCATCACTGGCTAAGCACCTGTATCCCAATATTCTTGTATCCCAATATTCTCAGCCTAGACCTTGTAAACTGTAGGCTCTCTTGCTTATTTCTGGTGCAGGTAGTTTTGGGGCAGCTTTCTGCATTGTGTGAAGGGTAGCAACTGTGTTTGTTTAAATATCTGCCTTTTTTTTCCCCTGTGTTTTTTGTTATCAAAGAGGTTTCTTAAGTCTATGCAGCAGAATTGTAGCCCACTTGCAACAAGGCCAGATGATCTCTTTAAATCCAGAGAGCCCAGCTGCAACCTCTCTCTCCCTGAGGGACTGTAATGTAGCCCAATAGACATATTTATGAAAATGAGAGAACACAGACGTAAAACATATCTACTGGTGCTTGTAATTGTCATATATTATCTAACTGTAATATTAAGGAGGGGCAGAAGAAGTTGTTAAATTTGCAATTGTTTTCAGGAGATTAGATTCCCCAAGTCCCATTTTTACAGACTTAACTGTATCTGTTGTAGCACCCCACGTCCTACAAACTGACTTGTAATATTTATTGATATTGTATGTAATATCGATATGTATTATTCATTCATTTTTTAGCTCTGTACAATATAAATTAACCTCAGTAATGTAACAAGTTGCACCTTACCAAAGCTTTCTTCAGTAAGACTGCAATAATCTGCTTGTCCGTTGTCGTGGTTTAACCCCAGCCAGCAACTCAGCCCCGTGCAGCCGCTTGTTCACTACCCCCCGCTGCGGTGGGGGAGAGAATCAGAAGGGTAAAAGTGAGAAAACCCGTGGGTTGAGATAAAGACGGTTTACTAGGCAAAGCAAAAGCTGCGCGCATAAGCAAAACAAACCAAGGAATTCCTCCACCACTTCCACGGGCAGGCAGGTGTTCGGCCATCTCCAGGACAGCAGGGCTCCAGCACGCCTGACGGGGACTTGGGAAGACAAACGCCATCGCTCCGAACGTCCCCCCAGTTTATATACTGGGCATGACGTAATATGGTATGGAATACATCTTTGGCTCGTTTGGGTCAGCTGTCCTTGCTGTTTCTCTTCCTTCCCACCTTCTTGTTGCACTCCCAGCCTCCGCTGGCAGGCCAGTATGAGAAGCTGAGAAGTCCTTGACTTTTAGTATAAACACTGCTGAGAAACATCCAAAACATCCATGTGTTATAAAAATTATTCTCATCCTAAATTCAAAACATGGCACTATACCAGCTACTAGGAAGAAAGTTAACTTTATTCCAGATGAAACCAGGACATCCGTTTATGTAGAAAGTTTCAGGAATGCTTCTCTGTAAATACCACAGACAAAGCAAGATTAAATACTACCTCTTGAAAGATGTGGCTGCAGAAGCCAGCATCCTTTTGGGACTCGTGGGCTAAGGAGATTCATGGCACTGCGGGGAGGCAGCCTGTAGAGTTTTTGTACAAGCGTGTAGATCGTTAAATCAAGCACAGATTATTTAAGGGTGCCTTCCAAGTAAGTTTTCTCTTTGCTGAAGTTTGTGGGGAGGCGTAAGGTGGGTCGAGCCGGGCGCCGCAGTCTCATCCGTACTGCTCGGTTGGCATGCTGGAGAAGCACGCTTCCCCTCCCATGGGGCTGCACCGCATGGTTATGGACAGGGCTGAGCAAAAAGGTCAGCTGGAAAATACGCGGTTTGGGGATGGCTGCAACTCGCTGTGAATTTGGGCTGAGTACTTCCAGTAGTAGTAGCTGGGAAACACTTGGGTTGACTTGAGGTTAATCTCACAGGTACGTGTGGGGTAGTGATGGACTTCGGGGGGTTCGGCTGCGCATCCCACGCTTGGCAGCGGGTGCTCAAATCATGTACGTGGGTGACAGTGCACTGAGTGCCTTTGGTCTCTCCTGTTGATGCTGCCTTGCGTTCTGAAACTAAACAGAAGAAATGAGCAGGATTTCAGGCCAACAGGCTCTTTATTAAGCCTCTTGTCATGATGATCTGAGGCTACAATAGAGTAAGAGCCATGGTTGTTTTAAGACATGGTGTGCTCATCTGTTGGCCTAGTAAAACAAGGAGAAAATTGTGCCTTGCTCTGTTAATCTTGTTTGTCTGACATCGTTGGACCCTCGTGACAGCAGTAATTAACAGTTCACTGAATCTAAAGTATGAACTGGAGGGGCCCGGGCTGTCACTGTCGCTGTCGCTGCCGATGGTCAGGGCACTCTCCCAGAACCGGAGCACCGGGAGCCGAATCCCCGCAAGCAGAGAACGTGTGCCCCACGTGTGGGAGACACCCTCGCTGCTGGTTGTTGGAGTTGTTCTTATGTTTGCTTGTTTAATCATCAGGCTGAAAGATTGGTTGTGCTGCTAATCATCACCCGGGTCAGCTACACTTAAGCTGCTTTTATTCACTAGTTTCAGACCTTGCTTCTTATTCATATGGAAGAGGTGTGGAAAGAAAAGGAAAAAAAGTGTTTTTACAAGGTAATACCTATACAGCATTTGAACACGGCAAAACCAGCATTTATATTGTGTATGTCTTTTTTTTCCTCTATAAAATTAACATAGCAGCAGTCATACTGGGGCCACTCAAGTAGATCTTTGTTGCTCAACCAACCTGTAGCAGTTGTATATCCTGGTGCAGACGGGGTCTTATGTTTGAACCATCCCTACATTCGTGGGGCTACGGCAAAATGTGGGGGGCGGAATGAAAACACAATTTTATTTCCTTCACACTGAGACTTTTGTGTAGTTAGTTGCACTGGTGTGTGTGTGGGAATGGCTTTGTATTCTAGGTTTTCCAGCATGCTGTAGATTTTTCTGTTCATTCATAACCTTGGGAGAAAAGTGAAACCTGGCCTCTCGAAAATTGATGGCAAACCTCCTAAGCTCTAGAGCCCAGACTTCTAGTTAAAAGATCTGATCCAGGGGATCAGAAAGGGGCTATAATTGCAACCATTGTTTTAACTCCCTTTTCATCATTCCACACATTCTATTGCACTAGAAAATGCTGAAGAATGTAAGTTTGATGCTGAAAAGATTTCCTTTTTTTTTTTTTTTTTTTTTTCTGGCAGTGACATAATAACTATAGCCAAACCAAAGACAGTTGGCAAACTTACAGTGCACTGAAGTTTATATGTATTTCTGCTGCCTGGAAAATTCAGGAAGAAGTGTTCCTTTCTTTTCAATCTTAAATCACTTCTGAACAGTATTCTGAGTGTGGTTCCAGCACAGGGCTAAAAGCAAAACATTACATCCCAGCTGTAGAGGAACAGTAAAAAATCACAATATTCCTGCAGTCAGATCGCTTGGCTGCACGGCAAATTAGCAAACCTCTGTAGCTACCAAATTGATGCCCTAATATAAATCTTTTCTCCCTGTAAACGTGGGCTGTGTCTTAGATCATTTCAGACAAGCATCTGGGGATTAGTAAGAGGAAGTGAATATTAATTCAATTAGAGGACAGAAGACGAACGTGCAAGCTGGCGCAGGGAATTGACATCAAGATCTGAAGTAACAAAGACATCTCTAGCTGGGAGAGGACAGTTTCATCTATTCAGGTCAGGCTTGGCTTCTGCCTTGCATATATTTTACTTATGAAATGGTAGTTGAAGGCGTTGTATTTACATAGCAATATAGTTAATGTCATATTTTGGGAACTAAGCCTTGATGTCAATAGATGGATGGAGAGCTGGAGAGCAGATGCACAGTGGTAGCTTTCAGTTCATTTTGATACGCTAAATATTCGTAATAAGCTCAGCTGAAGGAGAAAAATGTTTCGTTGAACTGGTAAGGAGAAACTGAAATCGTTGGTACTTCTCCAAAGTGTAATGTCTTACTAATGTAAATTGAATGAAAGTTCCTGTGGTGAAGGTGAGATGCAATATTAGGTACTTCCACAATTGCTGCTTTCTTTCTGGAAGAGATTGTTGTGCCGGTGACATCACTCTATGAACTAATAGCCAAGAATGACTATTCTGAGCAGTTTGTGTAGGCACAGCAGAGGCTTTTCCCTTCTTTTTTTCCATAGCTTTGGACCTGCAAAAGCCTGTATATGGACTTTCTTACATTTAAATGCCACATATTTACAGCCTGGAAACAAATCCTTCCACGCTGCGCTTTCCAGGCACGGGCACACTGTCACTAAGTGGGTAAGTCCCGTGTCTGGAGGCTTCTCTCACCCCCTCTACGCACGCTCCCGTTTGTGCGTGGTTTTCTGCTAATCTGAGTCTCCATCGGAAGAACGTGGGTGCTCTGCTCAGCCCGCTGCCTGACGCACGGATGCGAGTCTGCAGAGACGCTTTCGCCTCTGTTTCTGCGCAGTTTCTAGCCCAGGTAGGGCTTGGCCCCTGGCAAGGACTCAGGGGCTCTGGGATAACGTTAAAAACTAATGCACCCTGCATATACAAATATGCGGTTGTGTATGTTTGGGAGTAAATTTTACGCCATCAAAAGCTTTGCATTGACAGTATGATGGTGGAGCGCGATGCACACAGCTGAGTCGTGTCCAGCTCCCAAACAGCCTCGTAGGGCTCCGTTACGCCGCACGCAGGGTGGCTAGCTGTAGAGATGGGAGTGATTCCGCTGCTTTCTCTGCAGCTGTTTTTATCTTCTTTATTTCGTGTAAACTTGGATTAATAAACTGTTGCTGAATTTGCAGGGGGTAAGGTTGTCTCCTTGCCAAGACCTACTTCTCTGTTCTTGCCATTCCTCCTCCCCATTTCCTCCCACCCTGAGGTCTCCTCCTCAGCCTGACGTCTTCAGCTCTGCTCAGTCTCCCTCTCCCATTCCTACCTTTTATCTTACAAAAATGAGAATATTTTTACATGAGTTACTGTACAGGCTTATGGTTACGGCTTTATCAGAAGGTGGTGGAGCCAGACAGTGAGAGAACAAGGGTGAACGGTTGATGGCAAAGCGGATAGAGAGGAGTGACTTGTCCCTCTGAAAATTACACTTTCATATATGTGTTTATTTTTAGTCAACTAGTGCAAAAACAAACCAGGCAAAAGAAAAGATTTTTGTCTGTGTGCTGGTAAAGAGAGCTCAATGTCTTCTTTTGAGTTTATAAGAAGTAGTATTGCTTTTAATGGGAATGTAGGAAAATTCTTTTGTGTCAAGAAAGTAATGGCAGGCCAGGTGTTGTGTTTTTTAAAAATGGAGGGAGCTAGAAAACAGGCAGTGCAAGATCTGTGGTTTCACCTCCAACAACCTCTAAAGAAGTCATCTGTCACTGAGATGTAAATGCATCAAAGGGCTTTGTTTTCAAAAGAGATGTAACAGATCGCTCCATGCATCCTGCTTGCGATCCCTGAATGACACAGCTGCTGATATGTAGCAGATGGATCGGTGGAGTTTTCAAGCATCACCTTCATGCCTTGCACAGAGTATCATGTCCTGGTCCTCTTTGACAGACCCACTTCCATTTTCACTTGGGCTGTTAACTGAGTTACTGTATAAAATATTGACGCTGAAGGAAGAAAACTGCCTTTTTACCCAAGTGTAAATGATCTTGAAACAAAATACATGGGATAAAAGAATGATTTCTTAGGCAGGTTTAATGAATAATTGATTTCTGCTTCTCATGACATTATCAGTGTAATTAAATCGGTGGCTAAAGAAGTAAGACAGAAGGCATCATCTGCTAAGACACCGAACCTCTCTATCCGACCATTGGCAAAGTACTGCCATCTGTTATTAAAGGCTGTCCTGCAGTCGTGCAGGTTCAAGATCTGTCTTGTCACTAGCAAGTCAGTGTTGTGTAAGTACCAACATGATAAAAATCCATGTATTCGGTCAGTTATCTGCATCCAAAAATAACCTAAATAAGCTTCCTTCCTTCCCTGCCAAACCTGCTCCTGTCTTTGGAAGCTGTACATCGAAATGATTCTCGCTTTGTGCAAATTGGCTTTGCCCAGCGTATGTGGGTGTTGGCGCGCGTTTCCAATGGATCTGTCACAGAACTACTGGTGGTCACTGACTTGGGTCACTCACCAAGCCCAAGAAAATGGTTGCCGTTGTGATTCCTTTTGCTCCATTAGAAGTATGTTGAAAAATCGAGAGCCTTGAGGAATAAGAATAGGGGATAGGAAAGCAGTCTGGATGCAACTGGCCTTGGCCAACATGTGTATCTTTAGAAAACATACTTATATGGGACTGGTTTTTCTTCACATGGGTTCTGTGGAGCAATGGGACACAGAGCATAATTGCAGAGGCCAAGCAAAGATGGAACTAAAGGGGAGACCTCAGCCTGCAGCTGCAGGCACTGTTAGCAAACCATTCATTTAGAAATCAGAGTTAAAAATTTATTACAATTAACAGCTACTGTTGCTTTATTCTGCAAAATTAATTCCAAGAAGCAGCTTCTGACTTTCCTCTAAGCAGCATCTCCTGGACATCGCGAGGGTCTCTCGGAATAATACGCTCCCTTGTGCGTCCTCGCTGTCGCACACACCAGCCTCAGATCCCTCGTACAATGAAGTGCTAGAGTACATTTGTCGTGGTTTAACAGGACAACATTCCACTGCAAAGCTGCAAGTCCACACGGAATAGGAAATCTAAATCTGTACTGCTTGGTAAGTCAGTGTGTAGGCGATGAAATGGTCTGATGTCCTTTGAAAGTCAGCGGAGGTCTTGCCGGCTCTTGCAGAGGTTGGAGCAGCCCCTTGTATCGCGCATAAGAGGAATCTTATCCAGCGGCTACTGAAGTCAGCAGAAAGACTCCCTCGTTGCTTACTTTGCCCTGGGGTCAGTCCCTTAGTTGCACAGACTTAGGGAAATGCTCCATTCACGTTGTTAGCAGCTGTGATTTTGTTATAAATACTACGTAGAGCAACTGGTCCCAGAGAACTAATGTCTGTTCAGTGATACTCAACCGTGCAGTTGTAGTCTGTGTCTCTAAGTGTGGCAACATTAGTGCTTTCACTGAGTCACCATAATGATAATACAGTAATCATCACCACATCAAAGTCGCAGCGGTAGTAGCCTGGCAAGGTGCAGTTCTTGCATCCTGCTGGGCTGCAGGTATGTTCAGCCGATGCCGCCGTCTGCGCTGGTTTGCACAATGAGCACACCCTACATCTTAATACTGGTTTTGCCATTAGTATTTTTTGTCGTCAGATCGTTATGTCTCTGATTCCACACTTATAAAATGAGTTATGCCTGTTCGTCTAGTTCTCAGGGGCATGTTGGTGGTATAATTATTGTCTGCACAGTGTTTTGATTGTAGAAAATGACAAATATAATTACCGGTTACAAGTAAAATTGTGCACCTACCAAAACTGTGCAGCTGCCATGAGATGTATCTCTTAAAATTCCTCACTTACTTGATGGCAAGCCAAGTATTTGCTCCTAACTATAATTAATCTAAATCAAAATGTACCCGTTTGATTTTCTGACATATAACATTGTCACTGCAGCATCCACCTATATATACCAAGACTGAAACGTTCATCTAAATGACATCAGGGAGAGCCAGTGTTTGTGTGGAGGCCTTTATAGACCAAGGGCAAATGGTTTCTCATGCACAAATATGAACATGCATGTGTGCATACCCCAGCTGCTGCTGAAATCTATGAATTAGGGATGTGCTCAGTCCTGCCAACAGATTTTGCACCAGTCTTGAAAAGTGAGGTTTTTGTATGCCCAGTGCTTTATTGTGCATACATAATACGTATTAGTAAACCTGAATTTTGATTCCACAAGATGAATTTGCATGACTGGGTATGGTTGGCTTTCTGTACTCCAGCTGCCGAGCTTTGAGCTGAAACAAGTAATTCTCAATGGGAAGAGTAATTGTTTCAGCTCAGAATTAAGTGGCTAATCATTAGGAATTCAATTGGCATGAAGTGCACAACATTAATCATGATACGCTAATGTGTCGTCAACGTGGATGTAGCGTGTACTCCACTGAAATTCTCTAATTAATACAGGTAGGTTTTATTGGAAAGGGTTAACGTGTGCTCTGTTGTTAAGCAGGCTATGGGAGTGTCAGACCCGGAGAATCAAGGGGTTTTAAAGAGACTGCCCTGCTGTTCAGAGGACACTTTAGTGAGGGCTGAAGCCCTTAGAAAGGTACCTTTTTTCCTGAAATCTGATACTAAAGATGTAACTTGAACAAAGTACTGTACGTGCCCTGAATGTCCCTCATGCCATGACAAGTGAGTCCCATCTTGCACCAGCAGGGCAGCTGGGTTGCACAGAGCTGGGACATCTCAAGCAGCATCTCATCATCAAGAGATGCTCGTGCTTGAGGTAGATCTGGTCCATTGGGGCGGGGGGACGGACATCGCCACCTGCCCGACAACTTCCACCAGCACCCTCAGACCCCAGAGGCATGGACCGGCTGTGCTCTGCATCCCAACAGCCTGCGCTGGACCTCTGCATCGCAGTCCCGATGCTGGAGAGCCAGTCCTGCACCTGGGGCAGTCTCTGCACGGTCTTGCTACCACCTATGTTACCCTGAAATATGTTTGATCTCTGTTCTGAAACTACTGAAAGTGTGATACTATAACATAATGAATGATGATGAATATTAAACTGAATAGCACCTGGCTTATTTAGAATAACTTCAGAAAAAATGTTGCTAGTTCCCTGTATTGCAGAAAATTCCCTACTTGCTGACCAGCAGTAACTGCATGTCTCTGAAACAAAATTATTCATTGTATTCATTTGCTTCGCAGCAATGCAAACTCCCGTGTTGAGAATTAAAAACAGTCTCCTATGTTTAATGCCTGAGGGCACAAATATAACCTGTTTAAATATCATTCTTCAATTATCCTTTGAATCATCTGCCTTCCAACTCTTCCCAGACTCTGTAAAATACCCTTCTGACTACCTATCAAAAAAATAGTACATCTGTTCTTTCAGTTCATTTCCCTAAACTGTAATCAAGCACTGTCTGTGTAATAAAAATGAAAAGAAATGTCTGGCTGGAACAGCATTCTTCGCTTTTATTATTGAAAAATGAATTAATGTTCCCTTATCAAATATAGCCATTTAAAAAATCATTCCATTTCCTTCCACCTTCAGGTTTTGTTTTTTTTTAAAAAATGCACAGAGCGCCATTCTTTCCTGATGGTAAAGGCCAGGCTTGAGTTGTTTCTTATGCTATAATTTCATGAAACCTAAAAATGTATTATGGTAAGTAGCCTATTGACCTCTCTTTTGTTTAAACATAGCTGAAAGATTATAGACCCTTACTATATCTGGTCTAAGTTGCCATTTACATTAAAGCAGCATAGCGCAGGCTGTTAGTGGAAATTATATTTAGGCCTAAATTATATTTAACCTTGTGTGTCTTAGGTTGAAGCCTATTTCCAGCCTGACTTCGGCAATTAGAAAAGCGAGTGATTCATTCAGGTTTCTGCTTGTTAAATCTCAGGGACAGGCACTCAAGCACTTTTGAAAGTGCTTCCTTTTCTGTCTCCATTCAGAGGAAAAGAAGCGGAGGGAGCACTTCAGTTGCTCAACTTGGAGGCTTATTTTTTTTCCATTCACTGGAGAGGTTTTACGAAGTTCCTTGAATTGGCAAAGGAATGCAGACCAGGTGCCTTAGTCCGCCGAATCCAAACAGCGTCATTCTGCATCCACTCTTTGCTCGCTTCCCACTGCCGTGAGGGTTACACCAGGTTCGGGGCAGCGGAGCGTTGGCCTGAAACAGCCGCGGCCGGGTGCCTTCTGGCAGGTCCTCGCGAGGCAGCAGCAATATCTAGGCAGGTATCGGAGTGAGATTTGCTTTTGGGCAGATTCCAGCCGCACCTTTCCAGGTGGGATCTATCCGGCTGCAGGAAGCGGCACTCGGTGGTCGGGCTCTCTAAAGTACGAAGAGAAACGGTGAGCACCCAACTTCCCCAGCAGCAAAGCGCGGGCTCCCCAGTGCTCTGCGAGCTGATGCTCGGGAGCCGCTGGTTTGCTGCACCGAAAGGAGCCGAACGGACCAAATGGACCGGAGGATCTCCTTCAGTGGTGGCCGAGCACCGTTAAAAAGCTGGGTATAATGCCTGAGGTCTCTTTAGCTCAGGAAGAGGGGAAAAATGTATTGGTTTTAAGAACTGTAATTAGAGATAGTGGTTTGGTGGTGGTTTTCCCGAAAGACTGAGATACTGTGGATTTCTGAGACTCCCAAGTGTCTAGGATGTAGGCACTCTGAAAATCTCACTCGGGGACTCCAGAAGGCAGTTAAATCACACATTAACGTTAGTCTCGGCGGGCACCCCGCAATGTCAAAAGCTAGGCCTGGGGTTTAGAGCAAATCAGCAGCTTCCAGGGTGGGAAAGGCCCCTAAGCAGCAGAGCTGTTGCGTGCTAGCGCGTGAGATGCTCCGTCAGATCAGTGCCAAAACACTTGGCTCCTGCTCGGTCATGGCGTATATACTTTCGATAAAGTGGAGACAATTGTATGTGCGTGTTCAAGGTGGTACTCATCTTCGTGCAGGATTTGGCTCTAGTAATTATCAGCATTTGGCTGTTCTTACAAGGGCTGAAATCCTGAGGAAAACACAAGGTCCATTAAGACTCGCTGCTTCTCCGGGCATACAGATAGCACACAATGTGCAAGCGTTAGGATTTCCAAGCTGTTTTTTTTAATCTCGAAGCACCACACATGTACTTATTTTAATGTGTCTGTTAAAAAAATCACGCAAAAAGACAACAGTCGTGGGAAAAATAATGTTGTGGGGAAATTAATATGTTTTTTGGACCACTAGCTTCTGGTAAAATTTAAAGTCCATGATATAGCTAAGGACAATAAAGCCATGGCAGGAAAAAAAAAAATCCTGCTGATATGCCCTTTTAGAACAGAGCTAACATCAATAATTCTTGCTTTGTGCATTAAGTTTTAATGTGTAGACAGGCACTCTGTGCATAGCAGGGTGTCTGTGGAGTCATCAGTGAGAGCTAATAAATGCCTGTCATATGAAGAATACATTACAGAGAGAGCCAAGTTAAGTGAATCATTTAGTTACCATTAGTCATTTTTCATTAACATTTTTAACTGTAGTATTATCCACTATGCATTAGGTAGGATAGAAGGGATAATGCCTGTGACGTGCTTTATCCTGAAAACAAAGGTTTCTTCCAAAATGTGTGCTGGTGGTGGGGATCAGGATGAATGTTTCAATGATGATCTCACCAGTGTCCTTTTTTTTTTATTTAAGACTGTAGAAACCCAGATGGGAAAGGAAATAATTTCGTCACATGGCTTGGCATTAACCAGCACCCACCATTTACATTAATGGCAATTGAATAGTAATAACTGTGCTGGAAATGGAATATCCATAAGCATGTTTAATACTGGGTATTAAAAATAGCATCTAGAAAGGAATTTCCACGATACCAAATGCGTTGTTCCAAGCCGGTGTGTCCCATTTTGGTATATGCATCTGTTGCTGCGATCCTCTTCAGCAGTAACCATTGAAGCACAACCAAACTGGGACCAGTGGGGACGGAGGTGGGAGAGCACCGGGGAACTGGCCGTGACCCTGCATGCAGGTCCCGCTCCGGTCTCGAGTTGCCGCTCGGCAGGACTCCCTCTTCTGACACGTCGCTCGCTTCAGGGCTGGATGAGGCTGGGTTCCTGGTGGTCTATCAGCATGAACGAGTTACAAGGATAAATATGTTTGATCTTACTTGCTCTCGTAAATTTTTCCCCAGGATAATGTGCCTCTGCCAGCTTACACTTTTTCCTTTTAATCTGTTATTTTTCATCACTTTCTGTTCTAAACTCCCAGATTCTGAATTATATATCCCAAAATAATGGCGTGGTTGGGCATACTTGTGAAGATGTATCCTTCCCAAGATGCTGAGCAGTTAACAGGTAGAGCAAGAAGTACACACTTCGTTTGTATGATATAAAGGCTTGTCAGCATGGATTTAGGATTACTCTCAACTTTGCATCATTCTCGACTGACATCAATACTGTTCCACTTGTAAAACTACTCTCCAGTAACCACAGAGGCTCCAAGGAGAGAGGGAAGAAATTAAAAGAAAATTTTAGAAACTCTTACAAATGTCTTTACACAGTTTTTTCTCAACTGTAACAAAATTGGAAATAAGGTTTGATGGTTCAGTATCTCTGAAAGCTAGAAAGCAACATTGTAATTCTCTCTGGAAAAATGAGACATTGCCTTTTAAAGCATCAAAAGCTTCCGTCTCTGCTTTTGATGAGTTGTGAAATATCAGCTCCAAAACATGTAATTGTCTTGGAACTAAAATTTGCACATATTCCAACTCAGGCTAATATTATCCAATGGGAAATGAATTCACACTGTAGGAGGAAATATATACATTTTTTTTTTCTTTGTGAAGCAAATTACCCTTGCTACAATTATCTATGTAAACTGTCCCCAAATTATTTTATTATATATGTTCCAAAAGTAATTTACGCGTATGTAGGGACATGAATTTTTTATTTTCTGAAGGATGCTGAATGTCAGATGTGGATTTAACCACAAATCAGATACGTTACAGCTTCTGCTGCTGTTCTCTGGGGACGGTCACCCGGGCAAAAAGAACAGTATCCAGCCATCAGTTCCCTGCAACGTTTTCTGGGACTGCCAAGTAATGCTGTGCCTTCAGGATCAGAACGTGTGTCCGTGGTGAGTGGGACTGCAATCACGACATTTGTTTCTATGCACCACTAAACGACTCCTGAATTTTAACACTCTATCTGGTGCAGAAATAACCTTTGTCTTTACCGCTTGATTTTAGAGTAAGGTTCGTGGGGGTGACCCAGAGGGCCCCAGTCAGCTACTGAGATGTCTTATGAGCACTGTGGCCCTGTGGTGCAGAGCCGTGATTAGGACATGGCTGTAAATCTTTGGGGGAAATAAAATTTAAGGGATGCTATCAAGCTGGAGACAATTTGCATACCAGATGAATCTCAGGAAAAGTGATTGGGGCACATAAATATTCCACCTTTCTGGGCTGTGTCTGTATGCTGATTATCTAGCACCAATAGCTTCTTTAACGAGTAGAAATATTTCACTGTTTCACATTCTCCAGGGCTTAATTTTTGTAAGTGAACTGCTGATTCAGTTCTACCTCACAAAATAACTCAGTTTGGCAATAATTGAGGGCTAAAAATGTGAGCTGTAACTGCCTGCTATTTATCAAACAAGCAATTACATGGAACAGTGCATCATTCCATCGAACAATGTTTAAATTCTTCTAATTGTGTTTTACAAAGTAACGTCTCCTGGTTCTGCTTTTGTTGCTCAGCGGCTCCCGATACTCTGGCTGTAGGCAGCCCGGGACTCATCAGAAACTTCTAGCAGCCCACTGCCATGGCTCTTCGTGATAGCGTTTTCTCCGTGCCAGTGCAGGTTTTGAAGGGTCAGGGTTGGTGAAGAAATGCTGATGTGTTGTTGTTGCTGCTGAGCTTATCGATCCTGCAGCTGGATTGAATCATCCGGCTGGGTCTTGGTCTGCTCTGCCCTTTCCCTCACTCAGCAGCCACTTGGCACCAAGTGTTTTACCGGAGTATTGCTGGCACAAGGTCCCTTGTATATCGTGTCTGTACATCATCTATATATCGTCTGTGCTTCTTCAGATCTTATACAGAGAGCTTCAGGGATTTACGCTAGAGCTTAGGTTTTGACCTTAAGGCTTGGATGGATGGCTTTGTCCTCAAAGACTGCTTTAGCGTCTCTGCGCCTTAAATTTGAAGGCCAGCATATGTCTTCATTCAGCCCCGTCTTTTGGTGGTGCTGATGTTATTCACTATATTCACATAGCCAAGCCTGCCCTCCTCTTGGCTCTGATAAGGTAAGCGGGCCGTTGAGTTCATCGGTGTTCGGATGGGATCGTCGTGCTGTGGAGGTGGCGAGAGGAGCCTGCGCTTCCCTCGTGCGCTCGTTTCTGAAGCCGTGGTCCCAGGACAGAGGTGGAGCAGGATTGCTGTCAATAGTGCTCCAGGCAGCCAGCACCATGGAGAATTTGAAAGCATAACCCTGGCATAAAACAGCTCCTGTATAAAAATGTTAAATACACAGGTCGTGTGCTCTCAGCTGACACTGGGAAGAGCTTCTCGAGCTTCTCCTTCTGAAGCTGGGTTCGGGCTCTGAAAATTGGACACATTCTTCTCTCCTCTTCTTCTCCCCTCCCTTGCCATGTAATGAGAAACAAATGCTCAGCAGCCCAAGTAACATCCACAGGGAGGCTGGTGCAGGCACCGTAGTTTCCAGTTTAGCCTCTTTCTGCCCCCGTTGTCAGTGTCTCAAAGGATGAACGCAATAACTTTGCTGAACTCCTTGCCTTTGGTGTGGCGGTAATTGTCTGAGTCTGAAATACTCTCATTGTTTGGTGGTGGAAAAGGAGAAACAGGATGTAAGCTGGGCTTTTTTTTATCAGGACTGATTCTGGAGGGTTGAAAGCAGTAAAATCCAGGAGAAATTTGGGTGGCGAGGCTTGGGCTTTATTTTTAATCACTTACCATTGTGTATAAATAAGCAGGTTTGTGGAGTAGCATGGTGCTATTTTTGCATTAGTGCTTTTCAGAGCTAAGGCGTGTTTTGAAGGAGGGAAATTCTCCTTGTTTTTAACTTCTGTAAATGCCTCAAGATGGTTTCCTGATTTCGGTAGATATACAGTGATCACCATTAAAATATTGAACATTTACTACCAATTTAAGGCTAAACCTGGATTTCCCTGAATTTGGAATATGTAATGCTTCTGTCAGTTGAGACACTGTGATCTGATAAATAATGATCTCTGTAGATAGCCATATAAATCAGTATCTAAGCTCATGCGGAAAATATGGCCTTCATAGATAATTCTTTATCTTTTGATAAAAGCCTTGAAAAACACTGGCAGAATACCATTTCTCTTGCTCAGTTATTTTTCCCCGGTATTGCAGACATCCTAGCGAACCCAAAATTGAAGTCCTAAAAATTGTATTATGCTGTCAACCCTTGTCACAAGAATACAATGGTTGTTTTAGCATTGGCAGCTGCTACTCTAAGTAATGACTGCTAAGCTATACCCCTAAATTTGAGCAGTGTGCAGTAAGTCATATATCCTAAATCAGTTTAAAATAGAACAGAGATAAGATTCCTGCCTGTTAACATGAGACTAGAAAGGGATTAATAAAACCTAAAAAAAAGAAGTCCATTATGGTCGCTGCAGTCATAAATAAGCTTTACAGTTATGTCTCACCACCAAATGTCAAGGAACCTCTGGTACTGCAATGGAGTAATTTTCAGTCTTGTTCCTTCGCATTATGGAGATGGAATTGGATTTGCCAGGTGTTGTTTCTGCTGTCTGCTTCCTGAACTCTCTTTTGACCCTTTTTTGGATGAGTTGACTGCTTGTGAGACACCTGCCAATTACTGCCCTTTAAAGAGCCTGGGCTCTTATGAACAGGTTAGGAGCCTTGGTGGCATGCCACGAGCTGATTAGGTGCGTGCACTAAATATTGTGATAGAAGGAAAGCTCAAGTGAAAACCAACAGAGAAACCCCTGCTACCTTCTAGCAGCACAGAGCACATTTTAATGCATTCTTCAATACATGAAAGGGCTCATACATCACCAGGGTGCTGTTCACCTGTGAAGCTCTTCAGGGTGTTTTGAGTGAGGCTCTCGGTCAGTGTTTTAAGGATTTTTATTGCACCCTTCATCGTAATTTCTGGGCTCTGCTGCCTTCTGTGTTCCCCTGGCTTCATGCGCTGCTGGATGCTGAGACCTTCATTCTTAGGCAAGTGCCAAGCTTCAAGAGTGAACTTGGATAAATTGCCAAATTGAGGCTTGTATGGGGAATGCTGTATTACTAAATCTCCGTCCTTTTTACAGAAGATATTAGCTGCAGTTGCCGTCTGCCAGTCTGACTGTGTGGGTGAATACTGAAGAGGCAGTGATTAGGGAAACTGAACTATGTGGTTGTTCTTCCTGTGCTTTCTTCATTATTCATAAATTCACAGTTAGTGTCTCTGTAGTTAATAATTCTCTATACTTCTGTACAGCCTTCAATCAGAGGATCTCTAGTACTGTGTGAACATCAATGAATTAGCATCCTCTCACCTTGCTGTGGGCACTTTTGATCCTGGTGTAATGTCTTGCCCAGTGTGCAAGTGTGCTCTGTGCTGGCCTCGGAGCACTCAGCTTTTATTTTTTAAGGTCATAAAAGCAGCCATGTAACCTTAAAATCAAACTCATGAGCTAGAGTACAATTTAGACTTGTTTCTTACTACTTTATGGGCCCATTTAGAATCAAATCCAAAGGAATATATATATATTTATGTATTTTACAAACCTAAGATTCAAAGAGAGGAATAGCAGAAAAAGTGATTAACTCTCAAGTTTTAAATAATTGCAAAACCAAAAAAGGAAATCTGAGTTAAATCTTTAATGTACGCCCTCTCTCTCTCTCTCTCCCACTCAATGTCTAAATGACACCAATTCGAGTCCTCTTTGGGCTGCATGGCCCAGCAGAGGCTAACAGAGACGATTTGTTAGAAGAGATACTTGGATTTGTAGGATGCTGTTTGAGACTAGTACGGACTCTGCCTGTTGTTGTCCCTTGCTTCTCCCCCATCCAGGGGGCAGAAGGGATTACGTGAGTGCTTGCTAATCTGCAGCAGGCATCGTTAGCTGGGGTTTAGGTTAATTTGGTGATGAAGGTAGGAGGGGAATGCCTTCTCACCTTGCCTGAAATGGCTTAGAGAGACCAACCCACCAGAGTTGCCGGAGCTTCTGGCTGGTGCAGACGGGAGCAAATGAAGGGTGCTGTTTGCTGTGTCTGTGCTCTGGAAGTAAATCCCAGTGACTTTTTGTCCTGTATAATACACAATGCATTTACCAACCAAACTTGTTTTTCAGGGTTAGATTCACAAGACTGGCAGAAGGAGAATTACTGGTGGGTTTCTCTTACCTGATAGCTTGGTGGATGTAGCTGATGTCTCTCAATGCGAAGGACATAGCATCAGGTCTGTGACTTAGGACACTAGTTTTTGGAGTCAAGGCACCTTAGATCTTCTTTCCACTAGAATGGATGTTAATTATTTGTACAAAATTATATTGACCACAGAGACTGAGCAGGCTACAACCATATTGCCTGATAGCTAAGCAGTAAGAGTGAGTGGGAGAGAGACAGTACCATGGATTATCCCACATATTGCTCTCTGCCCTTTGGAGTGAAATGGCAACCCTCATTTTCTTGACTACTTTGAATTTCTCACGCATGACCAAAATTGTTCCAACTTTGTGTTGGGAAAAAAAAAAAGACATCTGGTTTGGTTGAAAACTTCACATTTTGCACTGGGCAGTAATTTCTACAGATGTGTTTCAACAACTCTGGCTGTTTGTTGTTAATGTAGTGTTATACATAAAGCAAAGGGTGTTTGTAATAAATATAGCAGAAAAGTTTTGGTCTAAGAGATGGAAATAAATGAAGCATTACTTAAGAGAGAATGAACAAATTAGGCCACCTCAGTCTCCTTAAATTCATGGAAACGTTCATTCTGGATTTGCCTCTGGTCTCCTGATTCAATCAGTATCCCAGCAGCCATCCTAATGAAGTTATGTCTTATCTAATAAGCTTTCTAGGCTTATTAGGCAACGCCTAAGTTTTAAGATAAGATTTGCAACTAAGAAGGAGAAAACTCTAACGATTAGAAATCTCTCCAGCAAAGTAAGTTTTCTATAGCACAGAGCAGCCTCACAGTTGGCAGGATTTGAAGCGGTCACAGTGTTAAACACTGAAAATTGTAGTTTGCAAAGAAGGATCAGTTTAGTCATTGATTAGAGAGGAGCTACAGTTTTGGCTGTCTGTACAAAGGTTTAATTTCCAGCTTTAGAGGACTTTCACTTCTCCCTCATGTTTGATTTTCTTCATCAGCCTTTGCCTGGTGCCCTTTAGTGGGATTGTTTAAATGCTGCTCTAACATGAACCTACCCGTGCCTTCATCAAGTAAGGTGTTTCTGATGTCATCTTCATTGAAATCTATCCCCATTTGCCTGATCTTGATTGCACTCAGTTCGCAGGTGATGTGTTGCGTGATTCATTAAATGCCTGATACATGCTAGGCCTTTTCAAGACTGACAAAATAGGCATGGTGAAAATGTCAGTAATCTTCCCCATAAATGCCAGTCATTTTCTTATCAGCACGCTGCTGTACAGCTATTGTGTTTCAGTTTTTTCACTTTCTTCCTGCTCAGCTTTCTTAACATAAAAAAGTCACAGCCGTAGCTAGAGGTGAGTCTGCTGTTTCCACCCTGGAAATCACAGCGTCACGGGATCTTTGCTCTCTCCTCCGCTTCTTGCTCCCTCTTTCCCTTTTTCTCTCCCTCTCTCTCTCAGCACAGCGGAGAGCTGGATGCTACTGGGCCAACAGGATTTTGTATATAAAGAGATGGAAGGATGGGGCTGCTGAGGTCAAATCTGTGCTGAAACGGGCTTGCTGAAGTTTGCTGAGTGGCTCAACTGGTACCTCTGCCTCGAAACTGGGGTGTTTACCAGCAAGAGTCAACTCTTGCAGCAGTTTCCGCGCAGAAGACGTGAGTGCTGCAGAAGCTGCACAGCGTGGTTTGCTGTCTCCTAAGCAGTTCTTTGTGTCAAAGGAAAATTCATTTATCAGCATAACAGCTGAAACAAAACCTATTTGTAACCTGCACAGGGCTCTGAAGGAAACAGCAATAACATTTGGTGACAAACCTTAATGTAAAATATGCCGTTCGCCAGAGTCCTCCTTTCAAATCATTAGCTTTGCATAAATCTGTTACTAAGAAAAACATGCAGGTGGAATAAAATGACTATTAATAAAAGCTCCAAAGGTAGGGTGTAGATTTTTACAGCAAAAGCAGACAGTGCCTGGAGGGATATAATTCTTCCTTTTGTACATACACATTGTTTCTGTTTAAAACCCTGAGTTTATATTCTAATGGAAACAGAGCTAGCCCTGCCTTTGCAGGGGCTTTATAGGCTCCTTAAAGTCAGTGGAAGCATTCATGGGGGAGCAGAACTGGACCCCCTGTGTTTCCTGCTTCTGTAGCAACCACACTAATACGTATTTGTCCAGAGGTGAGTATTAAAGGCACCAATTCTTCCAGAAATGGGAGAATAAATACAGAGCATGCTGCTGTACCTGTAATACGTGTTGGTGGCACCTGCAAAGTTTAATGTTGTATTATCTGTCATCAGTGCACGGCAACCGGGAAGTTTAAGGAAGTGGAAACCTTTGACTACAAAGTAAATTTCTTGTTACTTAATTTGTGTGGTGTTCACCCTGTTAATGCCTCCAGCAGTTTGGAGAGCAAAGAGAGGATTCGCGGCTGCCAGGCTGGGGAGGCGCAGGGACTCGCTCCTTCCATGCTCCCCGTTGGCAGCCTTTACAATGTGCCGCCTTTTCCTGCTGTTTAGGTTGGGGAGGGAAGAAAAAGCTGCTTTCTAGGAAAGGATCTGGAAATATGTTTTCAGACTGTTTTTTTCTGAAGGATGGTCATGTTCTTAGTTACTACCCCAGGCATAGCTTTGGAGCGGGCAGGTTGCATGGAAGGGACGTTGGAGCTGAAGGCACCTCCCTCGAGCTGCAGCTGAAGACAGTGAGGCTGCTCCTCGGTGGACATAGGCAGAGTAAGTTGGTATTATTCAGGCTTGAAATGTAGGAGGAAAAAAGACAGCTTGAGGAAAAAAAAAAACTGGCTTATTAGGCTAGGTTGAATGTAGCAGCTCATTATGGCTGGAGTGCTTTACCTGTGACAGCCACAGTCTCTGCGTTGCTCCAGGGGACTCCCGATTCCCCATTTGTCAGGATTATGGACGTCCTGCTTGGAAACACCATCACTGAGTGTGCTTCCCCCATTGGCTTATTAAGAACTGCAAAAGCTCTTCCAGACGTGCTCCCCATGTAGTCTCAAACTTTTTTGTTCTTTGTGCTGTCCAGATAAGATACTCCATGGTTACGTTTGCCAAATTGGTATTAAAATGAGAAAAATATCAGTATGGTGCTGGGTAAAGAAATCCTTTTTTTCTTTTTCCTTTATGTGTCCTAATCTATTTCAGAAAAAAATCATACTTTAAAGTCAGGACCCCACCTTGTGGGGCTTGACTTACTCTACCTCTTAATGAAGGGACGAATGAAGCTTAGAATAATATATAAATCTCCAGTCAGCATTTTGTCTGTACAATGTCACTGTTCTCTTTTGCCTCATCCTACTTCAATTTCTACTCTCTGTCAACAGCAATCTTCATCTCTTCCCCACCTAAATAGAGGATAGAGAAATTAAGACCTCCCAGCCTAGCCTGTATGCTTTAACCCTTCTCCAGCATGATCAATTCTTGTAAAATAAAGAAAATTATATTAGGCAAACATTGCTAGCTTATTCCAATTGGATGATAAAAGTATTAAGAACAAAAGGTCATTTACTTAGCTGATATAAATAGACATAGCAGTACTGAATGCTTCTACACATGATAGTTGATATAGAATTTGACCTCTGCTTTTATGTTAATATTTGCTTATCTCCTGCTGCTTCTGGGAAGATAAGTTACTTTCTTCCAGCCCTGTAATTGACATCTTAGCATTATCTGTCTTCCCAATTATTATTGTTAATGTTATGCACTTAGAATAGTGCACAAAAGGTGCAAATTGGGTAAAAATTGTGCTTAGTCAAGAAAAACTCTGCATTGCTCTAATGGATCAGAGATAAAATTCCACAGTCAACTGAGACGAGTAGTCTTGGAGGCTACTTTGACATTTCAACTTTAACTGTTCCTCCAAACTTTATATTTGCATGGAATATTTAATCCAAACACATGAGTTGGTTTTGAAATGACAGCTGTTTCCTTTTAATGTGTGTGCACAAAGATATTGCAAAAGCCACAGGAATTTCTGTAATGAACTTTTAAAGTCTCCTCTCTTTTTTTCCCTGGATCTCCTGGTGAGGATAACAGTTACTGCCCTTCAGTGTTACTATGTAAGAAAACCAGATGACAACATTACCCAGAGCGCGCCGTAGAAAATGTATGATTTAGTCTAAAACGTGCGTTTGAAGAAAAGGTTGCTTTTAGGTCTCCACTCATGCATTTAAACACTTGTTTAGCAGCCTCCGGAGCTGAGGTCTGCAGCCGTTCCCTGGCTGGAGGCACCCTCCTGGGCAGGACGGGAGTCCTCTTAGGGACTTCACTGGGGCCAAAACGGGGCTCCAGTGATCAAACGGGCTGCAGACCTGGGGGGCAAACTGGGCTGAGGCTCAGGGAATGACCACACGGGTTACTTTCTTGTGGTCTGTCTTCCCATCGCTGTGTTTGTAGTCTGCTGCTCCCTGTGCAAGAACAGTGGATTTGCAAAGTCGCTGTGCAATAGCTGTGCCGCTGCTGGAGGTGCCGGCGAGGAGACTCGTGTTGACCAAAAGGCTTGGGTTTGCCCTATGTCTTTGTTAAACCACGCATACGTTACAGGGCTGTTTGGGAATCAGTTGAAACCGCAGCCCGTTGTGCAAGGATCTCATCTCGTAAGTAGGTGAGATGGATAAGAGGTTCCCATCCCCGTTTTACAGGTGGGGAAATGAAGCGTAGAGAGATTACATCGCTTGGTGGAGATCACAGAGGAAGCCAAGGGGAGAGTAACAATTGAATGGAGGTCTCGGGAAGGCTGTTCTTCGCCTTTAATTAGTCTGTCAGAAACATGCTATAGTTTCTTATACACTGTATCAGTAATTACAAAAGCACACACAGCAGCCTTTGTTTGGAGGGATGCCCAGGCAGGAAAACACAACTGTTTGTTGAGCAAGTAATGGGATTCGTATGAAGGCATAATATATGAAATTTATTTTAGGGTAGCTTAGTAGATAGATGTTGGTGCAGGGAGGCAAGGTGTACTCTGTACTGTGAGAAAATGCAATGGTTACCATTTTATTAAATTACAGTATGAACATCCCTACTAATTTATTAACAAGTCTTTTAGTGGTTTTTTATGTCTGGAAACATAATTAATGTTGCTGGCAACAAATGCCACATCTGGCAGTGGAGAAGAACGTAGCACCTCTTATTACTGTGTTCAAGCAGAAGCGGAGCGTGCCGCATGTGGCTTTGCTGCACAGTGAGGTGCAGAGTGGTAGGTAGTGTCTAGCACTGGGGACGTGCTCATCTCACCCTTTTGAGGCCAAAAAAATTAAAAAGCAAAGAACCCTTATAGATCTTGCACCTTCTGGTAAGGAGAGTGATAAAAACTTGGACTGATACCTGTTCCTCTCGGTGCCTTAGGTAGCCGAGAAGAGTTTATTTCTGTTAACCCTCTAGAGGGGATTGCCTGACTGGAGGTCTCTGAATTGGCAGCATTATTTAGCACTCTGTATTTTGTAAAGATGATCCTATAAAAGGTGAGGGAGACCAGCTGGTGGCTTTTTGGTGTGTCTGGATGGCAAACACTAAAGATTTTGGCAGATTAAATGGCTGTCTTAATAGTTTCTCTACTAATGCTGGCTGAAGTTGTGATGGCAATGACAGACCTGTCCAGATGATCTGAAGGACGTACTGAAGTATGGGTGGGTTGGAACTAGTCCCCTTAAGCTGTCCCTTGCCGTGCCCCTGGTAAGTCTGGCCACGAGGACCATTCCGCAGTAATGACGCTTTGCTCAGGACCCGCCACGGCTGCTCTTGGCTCCCCCGTCCTTCAGCAGTGCCGTGTTGTAGCTCTGCTCAGTGAAATTTGAAAAAACAATCTTGCAAGACCTGTACGCAGAGCTGAGCCATCTCTTAGCTGCAGGGAGAAGTCGACTTTGGTGCAGTCTGCTGAGGGTTTTCAATAGAAATTTCCTGAGAGTTCTCCAGAAGCCATTTTCCCATTCAGTGTCATTTCCATACTTGACAGCAGCCTTTTCTGAAGGAACGCCCTAAATTACTAGGAACGTTGACTCATCTGTTGCCTTACTGAGGAATAATCTTTAATTCATCATCTGTTTGCAGTGGGCAGGGCGCTACTTAGCCATGGATTTGAGGGGGAGTTTGGCTTGTTTAAACGCTTCAGCATTAAGCCCACTAGCTTTAGTTGAGTCTTTCTTGACACATAAAAGCTTGGGAGGCTAATAAGGCACGCACGTTCTGTTATTAATGAATTATTTCTTCTAAAACTTACTTTTGTACGTGATGCAGTTGTTGAAGAACAAAAACGGTTTAGAAGAATAACCAGGAGAAACAGAAAACTAAAGACAAGCTACAAGCTGCCCCGTGCGCCTCTAGAGATTGTTGGCATTTTGCGAAGTCAGACACTTAAAGGATTAAATAGTTAATATACAGCTGATGACAAGAAGCAGAGCTTGAT
Organism: Leptodon cayanensis; assembly: GCA_027564655.1. Lineage (NCBI taxonomy): Eukaryota > Metazoa > Chordata > Aves > Accipitriformes > Accipitridae > Leptodon > Leptodon cayanensis. The sequence continues at coordinate 23,357,584 of JANXJC010000023.1, forward strand.
TTAAATCACCATTAGTGTCGATAGAAGTAATTCTTGTTGACTTTAGGGGTGAACTTTCGATCTGTCTGTACGCTCCTGATGCAAGGCAGGGTATGTATTTGAAGTAACCGGAGTGGACAGTCCTACACGGGGGTTGTCTACTGCGGACAGCAAAAGTGCTGGAGCGTCACTTGGAGAATTTCTCCGTTGCTTGGGAGAATGACGGGTGCAAGCTGAAGGGCTGGAGGTGAAAGGTTATTTTCTCTAATAAAAGCTCTCAAAGTAGCAAAACTGTCTCTCCAGTTTGTACTAACTTCCTGGACTGTTTGTTTTGCAGAAAATAATATTGGGAAACTTCTTGGATGTGTTGTTTCGATATATTTTTTCCTTCCCAGTCCTAGAGGAAGTTGTTATTGATAATGTGTTCCAGCAGCTTAGGAGACTGCACTGCAATAGGCTTACGAGAATCTTTCATGTCATTAAATCTCCATGAAAAATCACAAATTGGATTAAAAAAATCCAGTTTATTCAAACGCTTACATTGTTGAAATAACCTTTTTTTAAAAAAATCTGTTGTAGTGTGTGGTAGTTAAGAATCTCTCTCCTAAGTGAACAAAGATGAACTTTACCATGAATTTAAACTAAAATATTTTAATTATTTTCCTTCCTACTTCTACATCTGGTTAGAAGTCTGCAAGGGATAAGGACAGCTCTCATGATCTCATCCTCTGTGGGATACCTCAGGAAGCGATGTAGCCCTGGTCTGGATAAAAGGGAAAGGACGAGGGTGTCTGCAAATGAACATATGTTCAAGTCTGTGCCCTGTAACCGTATCTCATACGTCTGGCTTGTGTAACTGCGGGGTGAATACCTGCATACAAAGCAGCTGGGAAGTTCAGACCTCTGTCCTAAACCTAGATTTGGATTCATTAAGTCATGCTCCTTCTCCTGTATCCTGTACATTGGGACTCGCCAAAGTTAGGGGTTTTATGATCACTGCAAGACCACCCAGTGCCACACGCGGCTGCACCAACATGAGTGGCTGTTTGTTCATCCCACAGCCTGAAAAAGGAGAAAGCAAATTCTCCTGAATGAACCCCCAAATCTCTTTTCATCCTAAAGAGCTCAACATGGGCGGAAAAATTTCCTTTTTTATTATGTCTGTGGTGAAATGTGCTGTTAAAACCAATTTCCCCAGAACCAGCACAGTTTAGTGGTGATTTATGCACTGAAGCAGGTCTGACATTTAGATCCCTACTTGGTTCTTTATTATAATGTTATCACCCAGGCCACCTCTAAATTCAGGGGGGAAATGGCTTTTTGACTAGAAGTAAATTTTTGCAAAGGTGTTTCATTTTTCATTAGTGATGCTTAGGATTTTGTTAAAACCAAATAGCTGATTAAAAATCCTCAGCCCAACACAGCAGTCAGCCGGTGAAAAACAGAGCTGTGTGTTTGCAAGCCTTTATGTTTTCAGCCCTAGAAGGGAAAATATATACAGCAAGTAAAGCACAGCACTGCGATCCATGCAACAGCTTCACATTTGGCTGATGGTAATAGTCTAATGATGGCGATACCAATCTCAGAGCAGGTCAATTTATTCTGCCCAGCAGCAGGGAATGTGTTGTAGATACACCAATAACTGACATCTATCAGAACAACTCCAATGTACGTGGGGAAGAGAAAGCTATACACGGCCGAAACAAATTTCAACAGGGTATGCCAGGCACCTCCTAAATGGGGGCTGGGTGTCCAAATTGCTCATGCTAAGCCTTGAAGGTTGCCCCCTTGACATGTGAGAAAGGATCTTTTAAATGTGAATGCAAAAGACTATGGAGATAGTGTTTAGTTAAGCAGCTGGATGCTGTGGAAATTATTAGCATGAGTACATTCAAGTTCTAGTGTCTTTGGCAATTTTCAGTAACCCAGCGCACGACAAAGTGAAACGCTGGTAGAAATGTGTTAACGGTGAGAGCTGAGCATAATAGCAGGCATTGTGTTCTCATCATGCATTCAGCAACACGCTGTAAAAATTATCGGAGGAATATGTCAGCAGGATGCAAGTACTTGCTAGTCATCTGTCTTTTGGGATTTCAGCCTAGCAAAGGCCCTCAGCGACGTATCTTCTTACTTCTCAGTATCAATACAACAAGTATTTGAGTATTTCCATATAATTTGTTCCGAGGGGAATATAGAGGATGTGAGAGAGGGAAAAGAGACTGAGATTCCTGTTTTAGTCAGAATAGGTTTTTTTCCCTCCTCTCCGTTAGTAAATTGAAAAACACCCTCAGTTTTGGGGAACGTTTGATATGAAACAAGTAGCGAAGATGTCATTACAGCATTTTTCTTCTTCAGAGCTCTGCCCACGGGGGGCCGTAATCCCAGCGCGGAGGGATGCTAGCTTCTTTGCTCCAGCTGTCTTAACGTCAACCACTTGGTTAGGGATTTTCAATAATGGTTTCAGCGCCTGGTTCACAACCTGCTTCAGAAAAACTAGAGATGAGACCCTGGTCTATCGTGAAACACCACCCGAAGGTGTGTCCCTGTCTTCCCCTGTTGAGAGGGGTTTCCTATCAGCAAACGCGGGGCACAGCTCCCGGCGCTGACGGTGTGTCGTGGTACCGTCGGGCAACGAACTCCATCGGGGGGGGGGGGGCCGTCTCACAGTGTTGCAAAGGCCCCTTTCAGCCCTCCAGCACGGCTTTTGTTGCCGAAGCTCGCAGTGCACGCCGGGCTCCTTGGGAGAGCAGCGGCCAGTGATAAACACGGAGCTAATAAGGAAGTATCTCATGAAGGTCCTTAGTGACTTGCTGATGGAGGAGAGCTACCCCCGGCACTCTTAAATAAAGAGTAGTTTTTTGTAACCCAGGACCTCTTGGGGAGAGGAGGAATAGGAGTGTTTGGGATCGGATGATCTCTTGACCCGGTATTGTTTGCTCAAGTTTGGAAACTTGGCAGCCTCCAGCTTTCATTAAATTTTGATTCTTGTGTATTTAGAAAAGGCTACAGGAGCAGGTACAGCAGTTTTGGCAGAGTTTTCCTGCTGATCGTTAACTGTAAATTTTAATAGGTGCTTTATGTTTTATGTAAGGTAGAAAAACTTAGTAGCTCTTCTTTAAGTCTTTTGCTTTCTGTGCCCTTTGAGGCAGCTGTTGAGTTTGTTGCCGTTGAAGTGGTTTTTGCCTCGAAGAGCACGTGCTCTGGCACTGCAAATGGGCAGCGGGCTCAAACTCTCACTGATGTTTTGGGGAACAGATGAATGTTTTAGTTTAGCTGCCACAGTGATCCTTCACTGATTGGCCTTTGTGTCGGTCCTTGTGTGGAAGGAAGCCTTAGCTTTACCATAAGCAACTTAGCAGCTGCTCTGCTCAGATACTTTGCTTTTAAAAACACACACTTTCATCTCTCTGTGTACCATTTTTCACCTTGCAAAACATCTTTTCATCCTTTCCTGGTTTCCACAGTGCCAGTTTCTTGATCATCCGTTGCGTACGGTAGTGTTTTCCTTGACTGCTAATGAATTCCCATCTCATGGTGAGTCTTCTTGTCCTGGAAAGCTGTCAGCCGTCTTCACCTCGCCAGGCAGGCTTTGCAAGTTAAGAAGTAGTAGATAGAGAGGAATTGAAGTGAGGTCACTCAGCTTTGCCTTTTCGTTCATTCCTCTGATTCCCTCACACTTTAGGAGTCGCAAGTGGTAACATATTTTTGTTGAGACCAATCATAATGAGATTTTTTTAGAAATCTCTGCAGCTGGATGTTTATATTGGCACAGAGGTATGCTTAATGCATATTTTACAGGCCAAAGAGCTAATTTTGAGAATCCGCTAGCAGCATTTGAATGCCCCATTATAATGCCTGCATTTGTAAATTGAGGCTTTGAATAGGTTTGGTTTAAAAGCTGAGGGAATTAGATGATCTTTAGACCAGTGCTGCAAGTTTAGGCCCTAATACCAAGTCAGTGGAAAATCAATTCGTCTTTCCATTTGCCTTAATGGACTTTTGGATCAAACCCATATTCTTAAAAGCATTTGAGTGCATGAATAGTGTCAGGTTTTTAGACAGGTTTTTAATTTGTGAGCCTGAGTGGTTGCTAGTGGAACCCCAGGTATGTAGACATCTGCAGATGGGGACTTGTGCCTCCGACTGACTGAACCAGAGCCCATGTACACTTGTATCTGAAAAAGGGCAAGCCCTCTTCAGCCCGGTCTAAAAAATCAAATGCTTTTCTAAGTAGTTTATTAAAGAAATTATACTTTATAAATACTAGTGTAAAAAGACAGTCCACGCTCCTTCCTTAAGGAATGCTGGCAGTTTGGGAAAAAAAGGGGTTTCCTTTGTGTGGTGGTTCGGTGCTCTGAAGGTTTAGCTGTGAGATAGCGCTCCGAGTCTACCACTACAGTCATACAGAAACTGCCTTTACTGGAGTGCCGCAGAGGCTGAAAGAGTATGAGCAGAGCCCTGTGAAAGATAACAATAAGTTTCCCTGTGTTAAAAAAAAAATAAAAATCAACAGAAGCACTACTAATCTACATCATTATGCTATAGATCCTTCAAATGCAAATGGTTTATTACTTTGCCTGTACTATAAATTCACTGCAAAAACAACCCCTCACATTCCTTATGTTTTTAACCTTGGCCTTGACTGCTGAAAATGTTCTTTATTTAATGCTTCAGCATTCCTACTGCTTGGCAAGCTTATGGTTCAGCACATAAGGGGAATTTGATTGAAAGGCTGCGCTACATTTAGGAACAAATTCTCGGTGGCCAATTCACGAAGGGTGCAGCACAGCTCAGTGAAGGAACTGCTAAGGTTTGTGGAAGCTGAGGTTCGTTCTGCTGAAAAGCAGTTGCCTTTTTAGTTAGTGCAAATTGGCAGAAGGCTTCTCCAGCAGGTGCCTTGTTGATCTTGTCCTCCGTTTGTGTGAAACCATCTCCAAGAGTGGCGGTGCCTCTCAGATGTGTGGAGCAGCCTCCAGGAGCTGGGATCTGCCATAAGGTGTGGGAGGGCAGCTCTGCACGCTGCATCATGCACCTCCTATATATGGATCAAGGCAAATATGAGAAAATACGGTTCTGCAAAAAATGGCATAGAAGTTTGAGTGCCCTCCACAGCGCATGTGTGCATGACCACAATGTGAGCAACTACCTATAAAATACTTTGTAAAGGGTCTTCTGAGTTGCAGTCTTAGATGTGATTTGGGTTAAGTGCAGTCTGACTGCTGCTGGATACTTGATGGTGCTCTCTTTTTTCCTTTTCCCCCCTCATTTGTATGAGCTTTACATCAGAAATCAGAAGTAATGAAACAAAAAGAAGATAAGATACTTGCATGAAGAAAGTCAAGGCCGTTTGAAGCTTCTGGTATGCCTTTCGTATCTCCTTTTGTTGCATTTGATTGTTTGGCTGGAGGCAGGAAATTTGCATGAAGATGGAATTACTTCCACTCTTTCCTCTTTGAATTTACATGGGCTACTCAATTTTTTACTGATGCCTAAGGGGTAATTTCATCAAGGTCTACTTAGGCAGGAGATAGCACATGAGATCAGCCTTCCTGGCCCAGCCAGGTGCTACATGTGGCTTCGGTGCCACGCAGGGCAAGGACGGAAAAAACCCCAGGCTCGCCTGCACGAATGCAAGAGATGTTGTTTGTCTGGGACGTTGACAAGGTCCTGGCAAAATGCGCTTGCAGTCTGGCTCCTGAGGAGGGTCTACCCTACGTGTAGCCCTTGGATAGCCTAAAGGAAGCCTGAGGAAGTCTTGGGAGTCTTCTCAGTTCTGCCGTGATGAAATATTACCTTGGCCCCCATCCTGGAGTGCTTATGTGCTTTGCCAAATTTGAGCTATAAGCAAATAATGAACCTGTATCGCAGGCATGTTCCTCATCTTTAATCATTCTTGTATATAAAGAGCTTTGGTATTATTTGGATGGAAAGTTCCAGCTGTAAAGAGTAATGCTTGCTCTTATCAAGAGAGTGTTTGCAAATCCTGTCCAACTTTTATTTTAGGGGAGTTCGAAACTACCTCATTGTCCTCATTTGAAATCCAAAGAAATGAAGTGTTCCAGCACTTTTGCAAATGCCTTGCTGGACACAGAAATGCTTATAAATTTCTAACTGGCTGCCCAAGTCTGTACGAAATGATCATAGTAGAATAACGAATTTCACCAGGTTTTTCCCCATCCCAGATTGTGTCCCGAGAGCTGCATTACTCTGCCTGTAACTGTTCAGCCACCGGGGATGATAAAGCAAGCCCTATGTTATTTTAAAAGTAACTTGTAACCTTTCACAATTATTCTGTTACTTCTTTTCAAGTTAATTACAATCTAATTTTCAGTGAAAACAAGGGCTCAGGGAAAGGTGCACAAGGGAGATTGATGGCCAAATTACCTTGAAATTCAATAGAAATGGGGTACTTGAACTCCTTCCGTTTCTTCTGAAAATCTCAGCCTTAGTCCCTCCATTGCAGTGGGCTTTTCTGCAGTCCGGTGAAAAATTGTTCCTTTTCAGAGATAAGTAAATTCTGATGCTTTAAATCCCATCTTTTACATGTGTTTGGGGGCAGGGGGGGATGTTTGTTTATTTATCGTGGGATACACTAGCTAGCTGTCTGGCTTCCACTGGCCCAGAGAAACGCGATGAGAGACCCTATTCAAAACCAATATTAGCAGTGGATTGAGGCTGCAGGGAGCAGCCTGCAAATTTCATAAAATATAGAAGGGAAGGTTGCCCAGATTACCCTTCCCTACTCTTTTTTTTTTTTTCTTCTTTTTTTTGCATACACCTTCAATGTAATTTTCAACAATTACATATGGGTTTTGTTTGATTTTTTTAGTTTTCTTTTTTCCTGCAAGGCACTGTCTTTGCTTCAGAGCGGGGATTGAGACGTTTGCTGACGCAATGCACCAGGACTGAACATTGAGGACAAATCTGTGTGTTAAAGAGCTGCTTCGCGTTTCATTTTATCTTGTTCCTGAGTCAAACTGTATCTGGGTCGTTCGAGAAGAAAAACTGAATGATCACCAGCAGCATCAATGTTCAGTTCACTTGATTTTTGCACATTTCACTTTGCAGCCCAGCTTACCTTCTGATAAAGGCTTTCTATGAAGGGTTGTGTGGACACCCTGTCGTACAGTCCGTGTCTAGCTTGCATGCCTTCATAGGGTTTCTCTGGAAAAGCCATATTTTGATTAGGGGTTTTCCCCCAGTTTTTGTTAAAAGCTCTTTAATCTTGCAGAAAGCTTTGTTTTTAGCTGCTGACAATTAAGACGGCTAGTTAAAAACCACTTCTGGAACAGATTTTGGCTTACTTTGAGGTATTATCTCTGCAGAGAAAGCAGGAGCAGATCCTGCTGGGCACAGCACCGCTCATAGACCATTAGGATTGAGCGGCGAGGCTGCCTGTTGCGATCGAAGCACCGCAGCCCCGGCCCCACGGGACTAACATGGCTCTAAGCCGTCTCCGCGTCCTGCTGGTTTCGGATTAGTCGACTACTGACCGAGCGTATGTCAGCCTTCCCAAGCTGAATTGCTAGGAGCAGCTGTAGGGCAAAGAGAGAAAATTAGGGAGCAGTTTGTCTGCGTGGATTAATACCGACTTGTCACGTCTCATTTGCTCGCTTCTTGGTGCTTCGTGCGGCATGGTGCCTGCCTGGGCCATCTTGGCACCTCGGGGGCACGGGGTGTCTCAGGTGGCAGAGCGATGTGGCGCTGAGCTAGGGCTGAATCTGTGCCTTCGGTGCGGAGCCCAAGGAGCAGATGAGACGGTTTTCCCAAAAGCCGTCCTCCTGCCACGTGGTCCCGCATGCAGCTACAATGTGCCCTTATAGTCTTAAGGTCATTTGACTCATTGCGGAGAATTTCACTCATTTGAGTTGAGTGGGCTGTAAGTAAACTCTGCGGGGCTCCTTCCTTCACTGTCGATAGCTTTTTTTTTTTTTCTCCTTCCTGAAATTACAAGTAACTCAGTGGCACTTTTTTCTTACCTCAAGTCATTTTCTCCAGCAAAAGTCAGGGGACAACCCTTTTGGATGGAGAAAACAGCTCTGAGGTCCAAGAAGCCCAGGGCAGTGCTTCATGCCACCTCGTGTCTTTGAGGTCAGCTCACCTCCCTCCTGTCCTCTGGCCCCCAGAGAGGGAACCTTTGCACGTTGCAATTCCCACCAAAGCCTCTTTGCTTCTGCTTCCATTTTAATCATTAATTTACAGAAATTGTCTTTTCAGAAAAAATCTGCAGGATGTGCTCTGAGTGCCCCTATGTATTTTTAAAGAGCTTTTAGCTGATTCCCCTGGTGTGAGCGATGAGATTGATTAGGGGAATAAAGACCTGTTAAAACAGAGAAGTAAGAGGTCATTCATTACCCTGTACCACCGCATACTGCTTGGTTTCCAGCTATTAAGAATACATGAGATACGGGGCTGTTGGAAGTGGACACACAATCCTTACTTTTTTACTAACGTAGACTCTAGCCCATTTAATTTAACAGTGTCCTAAAAGTCCTGCTTATATTTTACAGCTTTGAAGCGTGATACCGTTAGCACTCGAGATACAATGGGCATTAAATTTCAGCACTTGTTAAATTACAAATAACTGTCTCCCCACTGCTCAGTTTTGTGTAAGGAAAGAGCCAAGCAAGATTTCCACGTTAAGCATCCGAGCTCGGTTGTGCCCATGCCTGTCGAGTAGTGGAACGTGCTCAAGTTCCCCACTACATTTCCACCGCTTTTTGGGATTTGTAGGTATTTATTCCCAGCTAAGGAAGTTTGAGGACTTCAGAGTAACCTGTGGGAACGTCTCTCAATAAGCAATCTGTGACTGCTTTGGCTTAAGGTAAAATTTAGCATCCAGGCGAGCCTGTAGAGAAATAAAGACGTGCTTTCTTTCCCCCTGCAGCGCGCAAAGCCGGGGCTGGGAGGTGAGGGTGGAACAACACCGACAGTGTTCCCGGACACCCGGCTGCCTGCCCTGCCGTAGTTTTCCACAGTGGCAGAGGGAGTTGAGCAATCTGCAGAGGCAAGGCAAGCCTTTAAAGGAAAATTATGTGCATAGAGAAAAAGAAAATAAGGCAGGGTAGTGACTCCCAAGCCGGTATCTTTGCTGTGTGCCTTCAGTCTCCAAGCAACCGGCAACGTAACAAGGACACAATGATTCAGACTCAAACAGTGCCATTTCTGCACCTTCTTAGAGAGGTCTGTATATAATCAGTCTCTACGAGCCCAACCTTAGCTTCCTTATCCACGCTAATTTATTAAACGTGAAGAGCTGGCAGGCTCCTGGCCACCCTGCGCGCTCGGCACAGGCTCCCCAGCCAGATCTCCAGCTGGAGCGGCTGCGTTGCGGCTCATCATCCCCGCTTCTGCCAGGCCCCTCTGCAGCCATCCTCAAAGCTTACAGCTTATTTCCCCAAGACTCCTTTCATTTGACAGCTTTTCCAAGGCTTTGTGCCGAGTCCGTTCGTCTTCCTCCCGTAGATGTGCGGCTTGCCTGGGCTTTGAAAGACAGAGGTACTCGGACGTGGGTAATGACCCGTCTGTGAAAAGAGGTCCCTGAGCTTTTTGGGTGCACGTGGGGGAGTACAGGCGAGAGATGCTCGGATTTATTGGCCCCGTCTTGGTGGCGATGTTGGCAGTACCTGTGCTTGGCACAGGTAAGCGCTTTGCTGAATGCCTGGTCTTGATGCCGGCGCTGCTGCCGCAGACAGCACAGCTCGCTGTTCGGCCGTAGGAAAACACACTGGGGTAGTTTCATCTATTTTAGGTGCGTCATTGGAACCGGCTCAACGCAGATATAATAAAAGCACACTTTATAGCAGAGAGGAAACTACTGAAAGAGAATACTGTTGCAAAAAAAGCGTGAAGGAAATTTCCACTGGTCGCAGAAGCCCAGCTAGGTACGGCCTCCGGTGGGTTGGTCAGTCCCCAGTACTATTCTTTCAGAAAACATCAATATTTATGAAAAATTTTTTTTCTTTACGATCAGGACACTCTGGAGGTGATTGATAAATGTAAGAAATCAGAGGTACAGTTTACGTTGTTTTGGGTCTGAAAAACGTTAATGGGCACGTTTGGAGCCACCGACCGGCCCGGAGCCGGGGTCCTGCAGGGAGGCCGCCGGACGTGGGGATCTCCACGTCGCCTCAGGCCTGGCCGTTGGCTCGGCCACCGCTGGCTCTTGTAGCCCCCGTCCTGTCAAAACACTCCAGCAAAAAAGAGCAGGGGGAAAGAAGAAAATGAAAACCCAGCATTTATTGTTTGCTTCCACTCATTAGCCCCTTTCTGTTGGCAGTAACCTTGGCGGGCTGGTAACGAAAGCCAACCCAAACCAACAGCACTGTGGAACTGGTGATTTTTAATAAAGATGGCAATCCAAGCACTCGGGATCCCTGCAGTATTTTTACTGTTAAAAAAAAAAAAAACCAAACAGCTCCCCTTCACAGTAAGCGTTGGCCTTCAGCTAATGAGTGGAACCAAGAAGCCCGGGGGAGAGCCCTCCCCTGCCAGCAGTACAGGCAGTGCCCACTTCATGGCACCCTCCCAAGAGCTTCTTGGTGGAAAAACCGTGCAAAGTCACAAACTCCTTTCCTCTTGCAAGGGGAGGCGGGAATACCTCGCCAAAACCTCAGGATTTTGGCATGGGTAAAACCCAAGCCTGGGCTCTCTGTGGAACACACCACCGTTGCTCTGTTAGCTTTTAATGGGAATTAAATCGTCAGGCTCTTGTGGTAAAGGCAGAGGTATGTGGCCTCTCCTTGCCAGTGCTGGACTGCCATGACAGTTACAGCATAGCACCCCTTCCGCAGAGAAATGCCCCCTTTTCATCTGGGGTTGTAGCAGCCGAGACCCCGATCTTAATTCAGGTAATCTCGAAGTCTGTTCATCTTCATGTATTACGTTTTCACCTGTCTGGCCAAGATTTGTCATTTTCTTTTCTTGAATGATGCAAACTTTTTCCCCTCCTCTTGGGTGTCAGCTAAAAAAAAAGGCTTTTCTGGAAAATAAAAATGCCTTTTGAAGAAAGCAACAAAAAAAGAAGTTTATGTATTAAAATAGAAAACTTCACTTACTTTAAAACACCCGGCTGTGAGGTTGACTGCAAATAGATTTGTTAACCATACAGTCTGTATCCAAACCAAAAGATTACACTTCATGGATAAAGATTCACATTTATTTTGTAAAGTCTGGTACATGTTCTTTTAGTCTGGTGGAAAAAAAAAATCACTGTAATTTGTTTTACCTTTTCACTACTTCTTTCCCCTCCCCCATTTTTTACATTCACTTTTAGTCTCCATGATCTATAAAAATAACCCTAATTCTCTTCTGCTCTGGATAAACCAGTAGCTATTATAAACTAGAAGAAAAAGCCCCTTTCATATTGTTGATATTGGATGTTTGTTTAATTTCAGTAGGGCTTTCTAAAGGTGTAATGCAAGTAGAGTTTATTACTATTTGAGTCTTTAATTGCTGTAGTAATATTTTTTTACAGCTCCTTATTTTTATGTTTAAGAGTCCCCAGACACTTTGATTTATTGGCATTGGTGACTGATTGATAAATGATTGAGGTTAAATAGAAAAACTGAAGGCATTGTATGAAATAGAAACGGTGCCAGAATGACCATGCAGGACCCACCGGTGTATTTAATGTGATGCATACTACACAGCTGCTACAAGCTACAGCCAAAGCTACGACAAATATCAACTGTTCCCTGGGAAGGGACTAAAAAATATAATAACAATAAGAGTGGGTTTTTTCCTGCTGATCAGGAGAAGTGTGGTTTGTTCTGTTGCAGTCTCGCTTTTCATTTCAGTGTCTTGGGGTGTTTATTTCTGGAATATCATAACCACAAAAAAAAAAAAAGGTCACAGACAGGGTTTTTACAGGCGCCTAAAGCAGTTAGGCACCTAATTTCTGTGATGCTTCGATGGGAGTTGGTTATTTTTGTATTTTATGCTCCTTTGAAATAGCAAACAAGGGTTTCTGTTACAGGCTTGTTGAGCGCACACAGCTTCCTCTGCCGTCAGTTGCTATTCTGCTTACAGACAGATTTTGGGCTTAGGTGCCTGGCAGCACCTGTATTTTTATATTACTCATATTTTTAACCTAAATTCTGAAGAGTTTACACTTCACAGAGTAAGAAGTAATGGGTATTTATTCCTGGGGGAACGCAGAAGACACTTTCTTTAACAAAACACTTCTGCTGGTAGCGCTCTCCATACGTAAGGCAGCACACATGAAGTCACTTCAGGTTGCTTTTCTTTCTTGATGTCGCTTTTCTTTCTTGATGTTGCTTTTCTTTCTTGATGTCACTTTTCTTTCTTGATGTCTTATAATATATTGAAAAGTTGGTGCTTTAGGAGGAAAAGCACAGGGATAAGCGCGCGATGCCTGTGTTGGAGAGGGAACGGTCAAACACCACAAAAGCTGAATGACGAGCATTGATTGTCAACTTTACACGTGCCCTTGGCTTGTTACTTAATTCCTAACTTTCGAAGCTCCCGCTGTCCTTCCCTCCGGTGTACGTTTAGGCAGGCGACAGCTCCTGGGGCAGGCGGTGGGTGCTCCTGCGGGGCTGAGCCCCCCCGGCGCGGTGCAGAGCCAGCCCCGACGGCTTTGCGTTCGTGGCAGTGTTTCGTGGAGACACGTGGGTACCGTGGAGATGTGTGGGTAGCTGTCCCCACCAGTGCGTCTGTCCGATCGATGAGCAGATGTGATTCAGGCAATGCTGGGCAGGGCAGGGAAACTGGGGCTACCTGCCTCAGTGGGAGTCCCGCGTTAAAACCGAACGAAGCGTGACACAGAGCTGCACCCTGACGGGCTCCAGCTGACTTCGGCTGGGATCTGGAGCAAGCCCAGCTACGGCATATGTTCACAATCAAAAAGTCATTAAAAATTCACATTGACAAGTTACTCAGCTTGGAGCCTGTCTGTGAAACTGTGCGCTCTGGCCGATGCAGTAGCTCAGGCTTGATGTTCCTGGTAATCTTTCCTAATCCTATGAATCTGCAGGAGCTGGGAGAAGGGTACTTGCTTTGGTTGGATTTTCATTTTCTTAAGCTTTAGGGAATGATTTCCCTTCCACCAGGCTTGGCACAGATATCTTCTGAAGGGCTTAGCTCTGAACATCATCTTTCTTGGCATGCGTTCTGATGAAACTCGGTGTGGGGAAAAAAAGAAGAGTAATTAATTTTGTCCCTACATTAATCGTATGGGCCAATGCAATCATCTGGTCTGGAGTCTGACTTTGGCTGATAAATATAAAGGTCATTAAAAGGGTTGTATGTAAGCCCCCCACACCGGGATGCAGCCATAGGAAATCCATAGGAAGCAGGTCGTCCGTAGGCACCTTAGAAATGGAGTGAGGCACATGGTAACATGTGATGAGTTAGATCAAAACAAGTTTATTATGGGTTTATACAGCACTCTGGCAATGAAAAATAATTTGATACCGAAAAAGCAACAAATTAGAGGTTGCGGTAATTTGCTGTTGGCAACCACACTTGCGCTTGGGTGCGGCGTGATTGACAGGTACTGCAGGCTTTCCGTGAACGCCGGTGCCACTTGAAAGCACGGTGGGCTTCACCCTCCTCTGTGGGGAGCTTGACATTTCCCGCTAAATATTTCTTTTGGTCCTGCCCTTCTCTTACAGATCGTGTCAGCGGCGCCTGCTTCCCGAGGGACGGGGCTCTCTCTGGTGGTCTCCCATAACAAATCAGTGGGGATTCCCTTCTGGTTTCCTACACGGTGGCTTTCAATGAGGTGGAGATGTTACTGAAGTTTGTGCTGTTTTACTTAACAAAATCTCTGCGCCACCCTTCTGTCACTGCTATTCCAAAGGTGCAGACAGCCCTTGAAGGAAGCAGAGGAGAGAAGTGGGAGAAGGTGATCGAGAAGTCCACTTTTAGTGCACCCTAGGGAGAAATCCAGCCCTGGAGCAGTTACTTAAGAAACCAAATTCTTAGCAACTGCTCTGTGGTATGACAGTCTTTGGAAAAATGAAAATCATTAAGTAGTCAACCCTTGCTCAGAGTCGAGCTTTGGATAAATTAGCAACTCTTCAAGGCACAATTTTGTTAATCGCTGACAATTACATACTTTGTTTTTACATTAGGCCAGCTGTGCCGAGAGTTCCTGTGCCTCTGGTGCATTTTCCATTTTTTAATGGGCTTCGTATTAAACCTCAACAATCAGGAGCTTGTTTTTATGTTGGAAAAAGTTCCTTGTGTGATTTTTAAAATTAACTGGGTAATTTTGGCTCTTCGGTATTAGTATTATTTGCAGAGGTTTGTTTGTTTGTTTATGAATCCCTTCTTCCCTCATGCTGGTTGTTCAAGTACAGCCTTTTTGACTTTGAGGTTATTTTTACGTGACAAACACTTAATTGATCCCAGAAAGAGATGCTTCTAGTTTGGATTAATGCAGGTCTGAAAAACTTGGCTGCGTACTTTTAGAATATTAAATGGTTTGATAAGGTGTGAAAATATGGGTTTTTATGTTTATTTGCAGATCAGTTAAATGCAGTGTAAACCAATTTCTGAGTTTATTTACTCGCATGCATTCGCTCCAGCACACCGACTAACCTCACTTTTGGGATGTGGGACAAGGACAAACACAGGACTGTGTAAATGAAATGGGTGTGTTTGCCACAGCTGAACATGCAGTTCCCAAAGTTCGGGATGTGTAAAAATATGCAGTAAAAACACTGATGGCCTGTGCCAGGCAGACAGTGCCTCTGAAGGGTGGGGCTCCGAAACGCCTGCATAGCATTTAGATTTCTTTCCTTTCTTTTTCCTCTTTAAAAAGGGGAATCAGCACAAGAGGAAAACTCTTCTCTCCCCTGAATTAAAGAGAAGGCGTGCAGCAGCCAAGGGCACTGTGGCTGTAAGGTGCAGGTTGCTCTTGGGGGAGAATTGGGTAATACCGACTCAAAGCATGAATACTGGGCTCTGGGAGGGTAAAATGGGCAGAGTGGTCCTCAGCATGACTTATGTCAAGCCCATAGTGACCAAGCCATGACTTGTGGTGTCCACATCACAAGTGGAGGACTGAGATCCCCATGTGCCAGACCCCCAACACCTGGATGGGAGCGGGGCGAGCGGATGTCCCACTGCATCCCGGGCACACTGGGCTGTTGCTTGGACCTCGCTGAACCTTGCTCGAGTCTAGTCAGCATGTCTGTGTTTCAGGAGGTATGAAAAGTGCGGATAACTCCCCAAAGTACCAGAGTAAGCAGGTCCAGGAAAGGGCATGCAGGGGCTCTCCCAGCCTAACTGGGTAATGGGAAGTCAACCGAGGCTGCCCACGGTTGGACTGACTCCTCCGCTGGAGCGGTCGCCAGCAGAGATGTGGTGACGTGCATGAAGTGAGTTTGGATGCCAGTCGTTAGCACAGCCACGTTAGGTGCTAGCTGGCACCTTTGCCAGCTGGGCCAGCACGGAGCTTGCTGGGGTTGGTATCTTCTGACAGCAGCAAGAGAGAGAGCATGGAGGTGCATTGCCGTGCCTTCTGTCCCTGCCTCCTTACCCCAGCAGCTCTCAAAAAACTCAGATACAAACAGGAGTTAAAATAAGTGCCCTGTTGAGAGGGGGGCTGAGTGCATTGCAACAGTGAAGCTTTACTCCTCACCAGAATAACTCTTCTTTCTTTTTAATAGCCAGTGCAGGAAGTTGGTGCTCTTACATCTGAGTAATAAACTTATGGTTTTCTGAGACCCTCCATAAAATGAAACCTGCTGTGGATCTGGTCCAAAGCCCATTTGAGTGAATCACATGGACTCCGATGGATTTGGCAGAGTTTATGAATCAAGCCCTATAGCTTTCGGTATATTACAAACAGAAAACTCTGTGTTACAATTTTTGGTGAGTCACTTGCTCTTAGATAGCTCTTAATGGGGGAGCGGCACCTTCAGTCAGCGTTCTTCCCCAAGGAATTGCCTCTCTGCCCCTTCAGAAAAGCAACTTCTGTTCTTTGGAGCACATTTTCATTTTTGTAATTTCTGTAGTTAACCATTTAGTGGAGAAACTCTAGTGATTTTTCTCTTTCCTTGCCCCAGTCCTTATTGTCTAATATGGCAAATCTCTACCATGTGATGAAATCCGGAAGAGTGAACATGTGTTTGAGTATGTGTGCAAGAAAGAGAAAGATGACCTCCCAATTTACCAGAATGGCAGGTGACCTACTATTAGTTTTCCAGTTAAAGCGCTAAATCATGTTAATATTGCAATCTGAAATTTTGTTCATGGTGCATCTGTTAAATCGCCCCTTTAATCGCTTTTACTTCCACCAAGTAACTTGGCCAAGAAAAATTTGTGCAACTTCTTTCTTTATACATATTGTCCTCACCAGTTTAATTATAGTATATTTTAAAGTCATGCCTTTTACACATAGCCTCAGTGTAGTTTTCAAATCCTTTACTTGTTTTTAATTTGCACTATAGTTGTGCATCGGGTCTCTGATCTAACTGGAATATAGCATGACTTTGATTTTCCCTTTTCTAAATACTGTTGTCAAATTACAGACCTGAACTGAAACCTGGTAGGATTAACGGGGGGGAGTTCTGACTTAACTGGACCTTGGAGATGCCACTGCACTTCTAGGGGTCTGCATGCAGTCAGTGCTGAGTTTTTCCTGAGTTTCATGTTAACTTAAGCTTAACTGATGCTAACAAAGCTTTATTCTACTGAGTCCAGTTGGTATTTGAGGCTGTATGGATATTTGCAAGGGGAAAAGCTTCTACCTACAAAAAATTCATGCTTTAACTATCCTGCTTTGACTATTCCCTGGGATATTCCTTCAGGCCTTTCTGGCATAGTCTCATCCTGAATTGCTGACACACTCCATAAAATTATGGTCAGATCAGCAAGTCTTTTCCCCCAGCTCCCAGTGGAGATGTCTGACCCCTCTCCCGCTTGAGCGGGAACATTGCCAGACCTCTGTAAGGAAAATCCATTGCCCCTCTATAGAAGAAAAAAAAAAGAAGTGCTCATCTCTTCATGGTATTTTTAGATAAACTTTAAAACCTGTCAGTCGATTAGGCGTAAATGTGCTGAAACCTGTGCTTCTACGGCTCCTGGCTCAGTGAGACCTTGATGAAGTTTTGGTGTATTGTGGGCATCATGAAACTTGATGTCTTCTCTGAATCATGCAATATCATTGCCTGCATCTTCCACACTCAAAAGTCAGGTAGCTTTACAAATAGCCAGAATGTAAAGAGGTCTAAGGGTTGTTTTCTTGATGCCATCCCCTTGTTCCTTTTGCACACTGGTCTTTCTTTGCTCTGCAGTAGCGCCTGTGTGCCACAGATCTGGGCTCATCATCCTGGATCCTGTGCAAAATTATACAGAACCAAAAAACTGTTCTGGCCTAGAAAAGAGAATAATTTTTATATGATCTTACTTGGTATTTCCAACAATTTGGGGGGGGGGTGTTGTTTTTTTATTTTCCGTTCTAAAATGATACCGAGTTTCTGGTTTCGCTTTCCTCCTCTGTTTCAGCACCGAGTGCAAGTGTGTCTTCAGCTGCTCTCTACCCTATCCATTTCCCCATTTAAACTGTCGAACTGAGACGTTATTGCTTCACATTTGCATTCTGGAAATGTCACTGGAGCCCGCAAGGCATTAGATTTTGTGAGGATTTGTTCAAACGTTTATCGCAGACTGCTGCTCTATGGGGATTGGAGTTTTAGCTACTGCTGGCACAGGAGACGCTGACAGGCTCTCCGAGCCCGCTGGAGGCTGCAGCTCGAAAACATCCTCTGCTGCCTTTGCTTTTGGGTTTCAGCATGCTTACAGCTGATTAAGCAGACCCCAACCAGTGAATATCTGTAGTCTCCAAGCTCCACGACCTTCCCTTTGTGTCAGCAGCATGGTCGGAGGCATGCTGCCTCTCAAGCGGTCTTAAAATGCGACTTCTTTGTTAGCGACAAAGCATCACCTGTGGTAGACAGTGTGTTTAGGCTGAAGGGTCCTGGAACGCGCCAGCCGGGTAGTGAGGCAGGCTGGCAGGTCTTGCCTCGCACGGGGCACCGCTGTTTGGCAGCCTGATATCAGGGCGGGTTCGGGCACTTCTCTCTGCTCGCCGAGGCTCCTTGCTCATCTCTGCGCCTCGGTTCCCTCACCTGTTAAGTGTAGATAGTGGTATCTGCTCATATTGGAGGGGCTTTGTGAAAACGAACGATGGGTTTGCAAAGCGCGGTGAATAATGGGAATGTTTAGGTAGACCTTACTTTTATGACCCCTAGTGATCTAAACAGCGATTCTCTGCGTGCACAAAATGTTGTCATCGCGTAAGCCTCAAAGTGAACTTTCCAACATGCTGTCAGGCTGGATACACTGCTAAGTAGCACTCCCCAACTTTTTAGCTTTCAAAGGCAACTTTCTTGTCGTTGCTGCCCCTCAGGGATACCTAGGGACCGCGTAAAGCACCCACTGGATTCTTAATCAGTCAGTAGCAATAACACTATTTTTCTTTTATATGGCATCTTAATGCAAGCATCTGAACAAACCAGTCTTGCTATTAATTGATAACACTTAATAAACCCCGTGGGGTAGATGGTCATTATACTCATGTGCAGACAGGGTGGTGGAGATTCGGAAGGGTTTGGTGACTGTGCAGTGTCACACCCGGTTATTAAAACCCATCTTCTGGCACCCTGTCCTGATTTCCAGCAACAGACATCCCGTTCAATCCCTCACATGGAAAAAGACAAAAAGCAAGCTGCTAAACCGATGGGCTTTTCAAAACTACAGATTTGGGGCTCTACCTTTGTTAGCAATGATCCTGTCCCTAGTGCCTTCCTCAGAGTCGGAGGCCCCAGGATGAGGAGGACTGCTTGTCCACCTTGGGGACCATTGGCCCAAAGGCTTTCCAGATGCCGTTATCTGCTCTTGAAGATCTTTTTCATAACTGGTTACAGCGTTAAACAGGGAAAATCGAACCATCAGAGAAATGATGCTTAAAACTGCCTTTGGAAAAGCGCAGCAATCTGGTCCTTCTGGTTTGATGTGGATTGGCATGGTAACAAGCATCATTTCTCCCTTTACTGCCTCCCCCCCCCCAACTTAAACTTTATGTCTGCTATAAAATGTTGTTTGAGAGATGCTGTCACATCACTGGCATGATGATATATCGCAGTAGTAACACAATAGGGATTGTAAGCGTCTGGAGCAGGGGAGAGATCTTGGGAGCAAATCCAGAGGTGAAACCAATGGAAGATTTATTTTGCTCCCGTGCTCGCTTGCTGTCTGAGAGAGGGCTCTGCTGCGGCACCACTGAATCACTCCTTATAGCCAAGTTTTATATTAATAGCTGACTTGAGTCAAGCTTAGCACAAGCAAGCACTTTATTTCCTTCTGTCTGAGACACACATTAACCTTGTTCTTCTTTCATATTATAGGGTCAGCCCCCATTTATCCAAACAGCCCAGAAGCTCCACTCTGGAGGTCAGGACTGCGGCAAGCCCTTGCGCCCCTTCCCCGTCCCGTCCTGCTGCAACCTTTTTGCTGCCAGCTGCTGCACGGGCTCGTTCTGCCCATGTGCCCTGAAGGGAAGTCTCTTCTCTCCCTTGGTGGACGCTGGAGGTTGAGATTGTGTCTTCTTTTCCCAGAGGCAGCTGTTGGCTGGTGGGGCTTCTGCCTCTACTGGCATCCAGAGGCATGGCAAGAAGGAGGGACCATGTCCCCCCCGATTCATCCTCGGCCCAGCCCCATCCTCAGGTGCCACCCGGGCGTGAGGAAGGGTGGGATGGATTCTCTCTTTATCCAGCGTCATACCTTGTGTGCTGGGTGCAATCTTTCGAAGGGTGGTAACAGGAAAGTGATTTTGCCTCTGCTGAGGCTCTCTGAGGGTGATTGAAAATACAGAGGTTGTCACTTGCTCCCTTAAACTCTGAGTGCATTCCCAAGGGGCACACTTCCCAACCATCGCTGGCTCCCCAATAATACAAAAATTAATGAGTTGCATGATTTAAAAACAAAACACCTAAAGATGTGTTTCCTGTTTAGTTTTTCAGTCTGAGGATGTGCTTTTCACATCTATAGGACTGCAAGCATCAGGGAAGTGTCCTGCTTTCCCCCACCTTGGGTGGTTGATGAGAGTCTCATTTAGGTTTGTCATCTAGGTGGTCTAATCCCTTCTCCCAGCCACTAAGGCTTGTAAGAACATACTGGTATAATGAAGCTTGCTGTATAATCGAAGCAGCTGGCAGCAAGGCATTGCCAGATCCTGAGTCTTCAAAATGCAGTCTGTGTTCGAAAAACTGAAATTAATTCAAAACAAAATTTTTTTGAACTTCAAGGGCACATATAAACCAGCTCAGACAGAACCATTGGTCCTTTGTAAATTGAATTCTTGGAGGTTCACATAGCTCTAGAGGCTGAATTATAACCAGTACATCTCTCATGCACAATCCAACTTTGACAAAACCAGTACGTTCATAAAGGCTAGTTAGGGTTTGGGTTTTTTTCTTCTGTTCTTATTTTTGTCTGGATTGGCTGCAGGAAGGAGTGACCATTTTGAAATGGATGAAAGTCTGAGTAATGCCCAAGATCCCAAACACAATCTGCAAACATCAGTGAAATCAATGAAGCAGCACAAGTTCTGCCCGATGCACAGGGAAGTCTACAACAGGTTTGCTCATCCAGACCTTGATTATACAATTTTACCAGCACAAATGGACACCTCCACAGACTTAGGATGTGCAGACTGTGCAGGCTGCATAGCACTATCAGCCCCTTAACAGGCTGGAAACTGTTTTGCAGTGGGACATTGGAGCACGACTGCTCTGCAAGAGGGCTTGGAGCCGAACTCCCCAGAGCAGCGTTTGGCTGGTCATTTGGATTGAAACAAATGACACATTGAAATTACCCCTCCCTGCTCCTGCAAGATTTCAGGCAGTCTTGCTTTTATTTTTGTTTGTTTGTTTATTCGTGTATTTAAAAGAGGAAGGTGTTTCAGTGCTGGTGAAAAGCCAGTACCCAGCAGGACTGAGAAGAGCCTGAAACGATGCTGGCAAGCGCCGGGCAGTTCCCTCACCCCGCCAAAGCACCCCAGGCTTTCCTGACAATAGTCCTATTCCTCTCCCTTGCCCCTCCAGAGCAATGATCAAGAATTGCACCTCTGTGTTGATTTCTTGTTGTTGTTTTTTAAATATATAGTATATATGTGTTTTAGTCTTTATTAGCCACCATTAAAAAGTAAATGAAACAAGAAACAACAAATGAAGCTTTTATTTCAAGCAGAGCTGGGTTAAACAAATGATCAGTCCTTCAGCTGGAGGAGTGAATATAGCGGTTACAAAAAGCAGACCAGAAAACATACAGAACTGCTTTAGAAAAAGAAAAAAAAAAAAAAAAGCCCGAGACAGCAGGAAACAAAGAGTTATTCAGTTGATCAAGTGATAGACGCAAGTGAGGGGGACAAGGGGTGCAAGACCTTGTGAGGAACAGCATTTCATTTTAAAACCCCCAGCTTAAGCCTGTTCATTGGAAGGGAGTTTATATTGAAAAAGGCAGGATATATTACTGTGCCTATCAGCAGTGACAGGGCATAAAGAGCAGCAGTGTTTGATCAGGCTTGCACAGGTAATGTAATGTTTCCACTAGGAATTAAGCATAAAACTTTTTTAGGTTTTTTAAGGGGGGGGGCAGGGAGAGACTTGTAACAAACAATAGTTTAGTGGATGTTTGCAGCTCAAAACAGCACATAAAAAGATACATAATAGTGTTATTGCTTTATAGAGGTAAGGCAAACTCCCCATCTGTGCACAGGTCTGTTATGATCTGTGCCAATGTGCAGCAGGCCAGGACATAGGGCTGTAAGAATTTTTAAAGCTTGAAAGACAAGTGTAAATGTTTAAATGAAAACCATAGCAATGGTATTATTACTATGACTCCATAGTTTGTATTAGTGTGCCCAAATGAAGATGAGGGCATACACCGTACACACTGAGGATGAGGAACTGTCTCTCCCCATGGGTTATACCTGCTAGTGGCAGATATCAAGTCAATGACAGGTTGGCTTCAACGTTTCACAGATTTTAGAGTTGGTGGACACCCTTCAAACCAAAATTTCTTCTCCAGTGCAGATTGCATGATAGCAGACCGAGCCGAGTGACGTGCAGGAGAGGAGGGACCCTGAGCCCATCCCTGCCATCGACTCCTTCCCTGCCTGCGGATTAGCAAACAGCCAAACCGCGTGGCTTAGCCTCTCTCAAGGTTTTGCTAAGCAGCAGCTATCTCTTGAGATAACCAAGCTAGGGCTGAAAGGGCTGAATGAAGTTCAGGAGTCATATTATGACATGCAAGATAATTGGGATAAGATTTTTGCACAGGTGTCACTGTTTCTAGTGTCCAGGTTGCCAGTATAAGCATCTCTGCATGGTGCTGTGTTGTATTACGGAGAGGCCAGCCGTAACGACTCTGCAGATCCTGGAGGTGGAGACATGCTAGGGGATATGGCCTTTCTAAAACTGGATTTGGATATCCACAATCGTCCCCCCCAGCACTGGGAATCTTGGCCCTTAGGATCCAGCTGGTTCCCTATGGGAGTTTCTATTTGAGCACAGGAGGATGCGCAGAGCATCTTCTCCTTCTGCCCTGACCATCACAAGCCACTAAATGCGTCTCAGCACCATGGTTTTAGATCTATAAGGGAACAGCAGAAGCCAAGAGCATGGTGACTGCAGAAAAATAGCCTCTGCCTCAAACACGGCTGGTAACATCCAGCTGTAGTAGTTCAGAGAAGAGATGTGAGGACCAAGGGAAAAATGCCAGGAGAACCTGGCCGCTTTGGGTTTTGTTTTTTTTTCTGTGATTGCTAAGCTGGCTTCTGGATCACCAGGAGTGTTTTCTGGCACTCATGCGTTAACCTGTCTTAAGTTTACTGCTGAATTATTTGAGCTGGCATTTGACTTCCCGCTGAAGGATTTTTAAAGAATTTCTTTGACTGATCAAAATCATATGCTAAAAAAAAAAGAAAAAAGCTAAAATACACAGTGAAGGCTGGAGGATGGAACTGCAGACCAACATATAGTGAAATCCAACAAACTGCATTTAAGCTTGGTTTTAGGCATGTAAATAGTAATACTGACTTTAGCTAAGCTGTTGTCATGATGACAGCTCAAAATTTTGCCCCCAGGTAAGACCTTAGCAACCCTTATAATTACGAGGTACAAGTTATGTTTATTTAGAAGACTCAACTTGCATTTCTCTGCCTTTTTAAATAAGGTGCAGACTATTTCTTTTCTAGTCTAAAAAAGACCAGCGTATTTCCCTAGGTATGTCCTTACTTTCCTCTCTAAAGATTTCCATTTATAGTTTTTGAAATATTGGCAAGTATGCAGAAGATGTAGGCTGTGCTATTGCAAAACTCAGCACATGTCAGCACCAAGCAATTGCCATACAGGAACCTTAAATTAGAATTATAACTAGCTTGGTAGTAGTTGAGCTGAATACTTTATTTCTTCAGCTGGTTGGCCAGTCCAGCAAAATAACAGAAAATGTATCTGAGGTGAACGAAAGAAAGGGGTTTCCCAATTGAAATGAAATCCAAAATGAAGGGGGTTTAATTATTTTTTTGTTCCTCAGCCCAAGCTGAACAATTTTTTATGGAACAGAAAAATATTTTTTTGCATGTTGGTTTTCTTTCTCCCACCAGTGACTTTACAATGTTTTTATTGATTAAACATTTTGACTTCTTACCCACTAAAAATATGCCCTTTTTGATTGAAATAGTTTGTTGAATTTGTGGACAGATTTGTTTGGCCTGAGGTATATTTTTAAGGAAAAAGAGTTGCTGCGGGAAATTTGCCCTACTTGCTAGCATTTCTACAGTCCTTTCTGCTTCCTTGGACACTAGTTATTTGTTTCCACTTTAAATTGTTTTCTTTCAGGAGAAGATGTAGGTGATTCAAGTCTTTTTTAATACAATAATTATAATTTTATGCAATGAGAAAAATGATTTGGTGTGTCGCTATGTTTGGGTGCTTATATTCCCATATATATTGCTGGACTGGCTGGGTCCTGGCATTACCTTCTGGACTCACCATCCATAAAATAAGGCAAAGTTTCGATCAGATCGTCTTAGGGCTGTTAAGATTTCCAACCTGTGCTATCATATGATGAACCTGCAATACTTTAGGCACTCATTTATTTACATTAGAAACTTTACAACGGCAACATATCCCCATCACCAACAGGAAAAGTTGATACTCTGATACCTGGTGTTTCAATGAGTCATTCTCATCTGTGCAGGCTGCAAATGAAGGCTGCAGTACGTGCAGGTACATAATAGCAGCTCTCAGAAAAGATAATTTTTTGAAATGCCTGTTACTGCTTCCACAACTTGAAAGCAGAATGAAGGCATTCAATTTAATATGGAAATAAAACCTAACAAGAGGTGCTCCAAGTGTGAAAGTGTGGCAGGTGAAAGAACTGTTTGGGAGCAGTGAGATTATCCTAGTTTCTTGCTTTACTACAGCTTGCCTAGGCATAACTTATGGTTGAAAAGTGCTTGGTTTTCTTCTTCTAGAATATAAAATATCTAACAGAAGTGGAAGACAGAATTTTTGTGAGAAGTGTTGTCCTGTTTTCAGCGCTGGTTCAACGTAGACCTATTGTCATGTGTCAGACAGAGACTTGGGTTATTTCATTAGCTTCTTGGTCAGTAAATACAGTTTTGGTATGAAGAATGTGTGACATTATATACCTGTCGTAGTTTAACCCCGGCTGGCAATTCAGCCCCACACAGCCGCTCGCTCACTCCTCCCTGCTGGCATGAGGGAGAGAATCAGAAGGGTAAAAGTGAGAAAACCCGTGGGTTGAGATAAAGACGGTTTAATAGGTAAAGCAAAAGCCGCGCACGCAAGCAAAGCAAAACAAGGAATCCATTCCCCACTTCCACGGGCAGGCAGGTGTTCGGCCATCTCCAGGACAGCCGGGCTCCAGCACGCCTGACGGGGACTTGGGAAGACAAACGCCATAATTCCGAATGTCCCCTCCCTTCTTTCCTTCTTCCCTCAGCTTTACATGCTGAGCATGACGTTATATGGTCTG